>JAMPIV010016920.1:0-384136 GCA_024509875.1 Oreohelix idahoensis
TTTACTGCTTAGTACCTTACATTACATAGAAAACAAAAAGCTATATATGATAGTTTTACAATGAGACAACATACTCAGACAGATTTGGAAAAAAGAAAAAACAATCTTTCTTTAACAAACAAGGGAAACAGAAGATAAATAAAACAAAAGTACTGCTTTACTACCTGTGTCATTCTTTTGTAAAAGTTAAACAACTTTGTCTGACCTATATCAATGTATTATGGTGACCAGTGTTAGTCACCTAGCAACATGTTTCACAATTTCATTGCTGAAAGTAAAGTATACTGTCACAACTTCAGAGACGTTTGGTACCTTAGTATTGATCTGTGCGTCGAATGGCAGAGTGTTTAGAATGCTTGCTTCTGGAGGAAAAGTTACAGTGTTCAAAACCAGGTGGGCTCCATACTCCAGTCTTCCCATGTGTAAATGGGTACCTGAATCTGCACTTGAGTTATAGAAGCAAAAGCAGCGAGGAAGGGAATCGGTTACCTAGCCTCATAAAGATAGTATAGTGAAGTCTCCTAACTTCACTTCCCCGCGGTAGGAGCTGCAATAGGACTACTCATATCTTTAGTTCGGATCTACTGTTAATAACAAAATATCCCGAAGCAAAGCAAAGGCACCTAATACTGCAGACCCTTTTACGTTTTTTGTTTCTTATCAATAAATATCAATCGCAGCTTTAAAAAAGACTCACTGTTTTGGGAAAATGTCTACAGCTGTTATAAATCGGCGGTAAGTAAAATATAATAAAAAGGCTTAATGGAAATCAAAGCAATCTATTAAGAGGGACTGAAAAATTCATTACCTTCTATTCCGACGATATTTTGCTCGTCTAGAATTATAGCCCTTATGTTTAAAGTGAAGAGAGTTACTGTTCATGCCTCGTGTTTTTCATGAAAACGATGTTTAGCCTATAGATTCGTCTGGTTATTGATACTGCTCAGTGGCGGCTCCAATGCTTTGTGGCTGGAAGGTTTCCATACATAATTTTTCAGCTACATGTGTGCCTATGCGCGCGAGCATGTAGCACAACAAGGGTTTAAGATAACAATATCATGCACAGCACAAATTAAAAAAAAAAAAAATACTAGGCTACATTGCATTGGGAAATATATAGAGATTAAAAGAAATCAAACGCACAACACACAAAATCAGAATCTTCAACTCAAATGTAAAGTCAGTCCTTTTGGTTGGCTCTGAAACATGGATAGCAACAACAACAAAAAACAGCAATTAAGAAGTTAATAAAAATATAAATTTTAAAAAAAATGGTACCGGTATGAAATCAGTTTTACAAGTTAACGGTACACAGGAAACACGGGACGTTTCCGGTTTTACCCTTCGTCAGCCACAGTTACAAACAGGTGACAAGGACAAGAATTACATATAAGTACTTGTGACGTGGAAAGATAAATAGAACCTCAGAAATCAGTCTACCTTGGTTCCTCATTAGTATTTACGTTTTGCAACGCATATTTTGAAGCCACGCATAGTTTTCTGTTTACCTGCGCTGACAATTCGTTTACTTATGTTCGACAGGCTAGATAAAAGTCAGCGAGGCATGATTCACTTATCGTAAATTATCACGCGAGCTAATATGGCAATCATAATTGTTGAACAGCGGCTTCTTTGATCAGGCGGAAACGCGAGCAGAGAGTTCCCGACGTAAATGTTTGATGTTCAACGTTTCGGGGGCCTTAAAAAATGCAACAGGGGCGATAACAATATTTACCGACCACATTTGTTTGTCCGTGATCCCAGGGGACGTAATTATCTGATCTACAGCAGAGAGACGAGATCAAAGACGGTCTGTTCGCGTAGCTAATGTCTATGTAGTTGGTCGGCATCAGTGAGCAGGAGATCTTTGTCTCGAGAGTCAAACGCGTTGTTTTTCCCTGATACGGCCGAAGGCGCGATTTCTCGCACCAGTTAGATAAATAACAGCATTTCTGTATAAATACTCTGTCCTCCCAAAGTCAGTATCTAGTCGCTTCGGAATTTTTGGAAATATCTAGCTCGCCATTCTAGAGCCATTGTAAAAAGTGGATTATTAGATTTCGTGGAGATTATTTCATTTTCTGACTGCGGTAATATATATTAGCATTTAAGTGATTTAATGTGTTAAGTTCATCATTACAATTTACTGGGATTTTCTATGTGCTAATACTAGCGTAGTTCACAACGCATAGCTAAATTTGTCCAGTGTAATGTAGATTTAATCACCCGCTCTCACACAGAAAGAGATGTTTTAACTGACTAATAAATACACTAGGCGACTGACTATTGACGGAATATAAACTCACTCCTAATCCATTATGTGTAATTGTGTAAGTGACTAGTGTAATATCATGTGGCGAAACAAATAGCTAGTAATGACAAGCGATATTTGTAAAGTAGTAATAATTAAATTAAGACTGAAGGCAGCACTGGAGAAAATCAAGATGGGCAAAGCAGCTGGGCATGATGATATAACACCAGAAATGGTTAAGTACATGGGAGCATCAGGCGACCTATTACTCTTAAGGGTCATACAGGCAGCGTGCTACAACAAGGCCATACAAAAGGATTGGGGGATTGCCATCATAACACCGATTTTCAAAAAGGGTGACAATCGACAATGTGGAAACCACAGAGGCATATCCCTTCTCAGTGTACCTGGTAAAATCTACTCTAGAATCCTAAAGTAAAGACCCTGATGCCTAGCTGAGCCACAATTGGATGAAGTTTAGTGCGGATTCCGAGCTAACCGAAGTACTCAAGACCTAATCTTCACACTCAGACAGCTGAGTGAAAAGGCCCTTGAGTATAAGAGTGAGATCCATCTTTGTTTCATAGATCTGGAAAAGGCGTTTCACAGGGTCCCATCGAGCAAACGTTGGGACTGTTTGGCAAGGAAGAACATTCCAGCACCTCTGATTCATGCTATACAGAGCTTCTACAAGTCTTGCAGAAATTATGTGAGGACAGCAAACTATAAGTCAGAAGAGTTCAGGACCACCACTGGTGTAAGACAAGGTGATATCCTGTCCCCTTATCTTTTCATACTCCTCATGGACGATGTCATCAAGGCATGTAAGGAGAGAACAAGAAAGTATTCAGTGGGGTACTGGAAGATGAGACAGGTCTGTATTTCAGAGCTGGCATTTGCTGATGATGTAGTCCTGATTGCAAAATCAGAGGCACATCTCCAATCCAACCTGCAAGTCTGGAAGGAAGAGCTGGAGAAGAGAGGGATGGTTATCAGCAGCTCTAAAACAAAATCCATGGTGATATCACGAGAAGAAAGAGTACACCAGATTAAGCTGGGAGAACAGGTCCTGGGGCAGGTCGACCAGTTTAAATACCTTGGAGCTATTATAGACCGAAAGGGAGGCATCAGAGAAGAGTTGGCCCTCGAAAAGCAGCAGCTGGGAGACTTTTTCAGGCCATAAATCGAGGATTCCTCAGCAAGAGAGAGAGGTTGGTAAGAAAACAAAGATGGCTGTATACCGCTCCACCTATGTCCCAGTCTTGACATATGGATGCGAGTCATGGGCAATGACCACAACCCACAAAAGCCAGATCCAAACCTCAGAAATGAGGTATCTGAGAAAGGTGGTTGAAGTAACAAGAAGAGACATGGTCCGCAACCAGACGATACGTCAAGGCCTAAAATGCCACCCCCTGCAGACCCAAGTAGAACAGTCCCAACTAAGATGGTTTGGCCATGTCTGCAGAATTGGAGAAGATCGGCTACCACGACAAGTATGGGAAACAAAGAGCCAGGGATCCAGACACCCAGGACGACCCAGAGTCCGCTGGGAGGACAACATTAGACAATCTTTGAAGGACCAAGGACTAGAATGGAACCAGGCCAGGAGGAAGACAGCCGATAGGATAATCTGGCGCTCTCTCTTCCAAACCTCTACACCTCATGGAAGAAGGGGAACGACTAAGTAAGTAAGTAATTGTGTAAGTGACTAGTGTAATATCATGTGGCGAAACAAATAGCTAGTAATGACAAGCGATATTTGTAAAGTAGTCATAATTAAATTAACACTGATTTGAGCGTTGAGTGTTTTACCGGGCGGGAGGGGAAAAGGCGCATACCTTAAACCCAAACCATAACAGGTGAGCGAAGCGTGATAAGATAGGCTAAGACACGTGTGCTTTTAATTTAATTAAATGACGGAGTGGATAAGAGATCTTACCTTTGCGCTTGATAGGATAGGATATTGATATTGTGATTCAATGTTTTGTTTTCTCCTAAATTTAGTACTGACCACAAACCAGTCTGCCAGCGGTCTGAATAGCACCAGTAACAATTCTTATTTATTATCGGTGTCAAAGATAAACTACTTACACTATGGATTTTATGAATACTTTCATACACTTGGCTCTAACTACTAGGGGACGACCATAGCATACAGTAGCTGACATAAACTCACCATAACACCTGTAACAGGTTAAGTTCCCTTTAATAACTATTCACACAATGAGCCACACACGGCTAGAATACATATGCAATACAATGCAACAGAAATGCCAATATCACTTCCAATAATCAACAACTCAATCTATCATTATCAAAAAACTCGCGGGTATGTCATACTGAGTAAACAACACCATGACTTTCGCTCACCAGCTAAGTCCTGTACTATGATAACGCCATATTTAACTAAAAATGACTTCTCATCAATGAATTACGAAAGAATGCTGCTAGAAACTACACCACTGTTCTAGACATAAGTAAACTAAACTTGAACACATGAATAAATGACAAGCACCCTCAAAGAACAACTATGGCATCCATAATCCCAGCGAAATGCTGAAAGGGAACTACACATCGACCTCTCCGGTCGGTAGCCAGAAACTCAACTAACTTTCCCCGCCAGAATTCGGGCGCACTTCCTTCCAGGTCACATGACCAGATTGGGTTTTAAATTCTTGTCAGGGTTGTCACTCATCAACGTGACCAACTTAATATTTTGTAATATTTTTACTGTGACAATCGGGTCTTAGATGTTGACCTGTGCGGTCCTTGTGACGAAAGTACTGAGATTCTGTCTTTCAAATGGCCCATGTCTTTTTCTCCTTGCATTTTGTTCACTATATTTTAGGAGGGATTACAGGTAATCCTTCTCCATGTTTCTTCTCCTTCTATTATTTACGTTTTTTTCAAGATGAGATCACGAGGGAGTTTGATCTCATCTGCTTTATGGTTCTTCTTTATGTGTTTAGAATGGGGGTGTAGGGAATTAGAAAGTATTATTCTAGATTAAGATTATAGATGCTAGATCAGGATTGGCACCAGATTGTCTTTTTTTTAAAGATATTGCGTGGCCATATACGCATTTTTCGGGAGTTAAATTATTTGCGGCCATTTTTGCTTCATTTCCGCAGTATAGGGCTAGGACCAATTCCTGGTTCTTTGTCTAGCGGGGACTGGTTGCATCAGAAAGATCTAAGGTTCTGATTGGCGGAGAGCTAACTGCAGTTGAAATGCAGAGCGCCCATTGGCTTTAAGAACCACGCCGCGCATATGACGTCATGAAGTCGGCGCGTGGGGGTCTTGATTATAAAAGGCCTATATTTCATAAGCTTCTTTCTCTTTTAATGAAAATTTGCCAAAGCCGGGTGCCAGAAGCAAATTGTCGATTGCCTTCAGTTGGACATTCGAGATTTGGTAAGCATGAATTTTTGCGTGAGGACTTTATTTAATTTTTCTAGTCCTAGCCGATCATTTAAGTTTCTTTGGGCAGTTTAGTTTAATTTAATTCTTAACTCCAGAGCCATCAATTCGATCTGAGTGATAGACATGAGAAACTAGGTCCATTTAATTCCTTGTTGAAAGAATAGCGGCATGGTTTAAAAGTTGAGATATCACCGCTTTGTATTATTGCAAAGTCGGTCGGGAGAGAAACTCGCATCTGCGAATTTTATTTATTTACAGAATAGTCGGGAGCGCGTAATGTGTATTTTTATTTGTGATTTTAGTGACAGTATTGATGCTCGCTATTTATATAGTTACGCATATATCTGTGGACGGGAGTGAAAGAGGCATAATTTGGAAGCGCGTGGGCGCGTTGGTTACGGAATTGTTATTGATACGACGTTCAGAGGGACGAGGGGGAGATAAGCACGTGGTCATAAAATTACAAACACGTGGTTGAACTACGGGGTTTTCAATTTGATAACCAGGGGTTATGTATAACTTTTGACGGCATGTAGATGCTAGCGTAAACAGGGTTATAGGTTATTGATTGTGCTTTGTTATTCTGTGTATTCAGAAGATGGAGATGACATTTATTTATGTTAAGGGAATTATTTTGTATTTCATTTTGAATGTGATTACTATTATTGACGGGAATTTTAGGAATTCCTTGAGAAGGCTAGTTTTAGTTGTGTTAAACATTACGGCATTAGTGTCAGCGTAAGAAGTAGGCCACAGTACGTCTGCCCAGACGGGCCATTGAAAATATGGTTGTTGCTCGGAGTTAGTCAGGCAGAACAGGCGATCTGGGTTAGCCAATGTTTACCTTGTGGGCTCAGGTAGAGAAGGGAGCTCAGTGGGGGGAGCGGACTTTGTTTGCATGATTTTGTATGGTGGTGCATAACGGGAGAGAGTAGGGGAGCTGTATTGATTATAGACGGGGGAGACTTAAGTGTTAAAGACTTAAGGGTTTGTCAGGAAGTTAATTGTTATTTGTAATAGAGTATTAACGTTTTGTTTAGCTGTTGTTTTTGCTTTTGTCTAAACAGCAGGTGCCGGCTTTTTTGTGGGAATGAGAGCGGAATTTTGAGACCACAAAATTTCTCCCACGGCAAAGTTGGGGCATTCGCAGAACCGCAAGGGTTTTACGTTAGTTGCCAGAGTTAGTGGACAGAGAGGAAGAAAATACGTTTTCCCAACCAGGGGAAGACATTTTCCAGCGAATAGGATTTTTTGTGGATAAATCCTGAGCTCTGACGCTCGTTACACACGCAGATTTGGCAGGCTGCCAGCGGTGTGATAATTTTGTGTTCGTTTCTTCACGGCCATAATAAAGCCGACAGCCCAGTTATAGGTACTCGGGCAGGTAATTTCCGAGTGGTAGAAGTCCGCTACAGTTCCAGTCCAGAATCCAGTGGGGTTTTGTTAACCCTCAGTCATCAAGTCCAGAGTTAGTGGAGAGAGATAGGGTAAACATTCTCTCTACTGAAGTCAGCACAGATAGGCAGAACTGTTAGTTTTGGTGAATCATAGCAGAGGACAGCTGCTGAAGTTTAGAGGTGCAGTTAGTTGTGTTCAGGAGATTCCAGGATAGGCTGTGTAGAACCGAAGTCTGTGCAGAGATTGTGTAGTCACTTCGCCGTCGTTCCAGCTATCAGTGGACTTAGAGTTAGAGTTAGAATTTAGAACAGCTAGTTTGGAGTGTAGGCGACATCAAGTGCAGTGTAGTTCATTTCAGTTAACCTTACCTTCTTTCTCCATACAGGTTGCAATTGTGGGAGAAGGGTTGGGGTGATGCATTTTTTAAAACTGTGCTTGATTTTGTTTCAGGAGTGCATCCTCGCACTTGATGTATGGGACATGCATATGTTTGTTGTTTATAGGTGTATAATAAACTTGTATAAATTGTAGCTGGCATCAGTCATTTCCTTTAGTACAGTAGCTATATGTTGTCTGTACCTTGGTGTTTGTGAATCTTAATTGAACCTTATCCCCATAGGGTAGTTAGAGGTGGTTCGAGGCCATAGCAATTTAAACGTCCGAAGTGGCGAGGAAAGAATCAACCTCGGTTCTCAACCTCGGAGCCAATGGTCTCAACTTTTCACAGTTTGCACTATATTTCTATCTGAATCTATCATTTCAGTCTTTCTTCTTACTATTGTCTTGTCACTATATGTAGACAGTCTCTAGTCCTAAATCCATTTCGTGACAGTCCTCTTGCTTCATCCAGAGAGAGAGTCCAAACGTATAAACATTAAGCATTAATAATAACTGGACATACAAAATACCCAGATTTTTTTTCATCCAATCTTATCAGCCCGCTGTGGCCAAATATCTACATATAACATCTTTTTTCGACTTCTGACAATTATGTTTCAAAGTGGATTTACCCAGGAGAACCCATTGTTTTAGAATCGGCACTCAACACCAGAGAGAAAAACCTATAGGATATACCCCCATTAGCATTTTGTTACTAACAGTTTACCCACCAGACATTTCCTTTAACTATTGGAAGTACTGTCTACTGTCTATTGTGAACACTAGATCGCGGTTTATCTTTTGCTACATGAACTATCTGATGTGACATTATTATATCCAATAAGCACCACAAAAGTAGGCGTTCCCCTAAGGAAAATTACTAATTCGTGGAGGAACTGGGGCTCACTTCGGAGAAGCACAACACTGGAGTATGTTAAATGTACACTGAAGTTACGTTCAAGAGGTTGCTAACCCAGTGATAGGTAAGCGAGATTGTGTGTGGTCATAGACTGACAGAGTGAAAGAAAGAGGAATGAATATTTCTTTTGTATAATGATTGTACCCACTTCTTTTTTTTTCTTTGGTCGCAAATACTATTATTTTTCGGGATAGCTTTACTAACAACTTTGTTCTTTACTTTATCGTCTATTTCTGTACCCTAGTGTTAATCTTTGACTTTTTGGGGTTATTAACTTCTTGCGGGATCTTTTCTCAACAGAGGGGAAGGCACTTATGGGGTTATTTTCATAATTCTGTAACCTATGATTTTATTGATATCTACATGTTTGATGTTTTGAAGAGTTTAAATGATAATAAACTAAAGAAAACTTAATTAATTGTGTTGGTCAGCTCAGCCCATACCCATACTCCATTTACCATAGTGTGATGGGGCCGAAAAGGAGACGCCCGCCCCCTACCTGTTTCTAGGCAGATTATTTTCGATGTCGCCCGCCCCCTACCTGTTTCTAGGCAGATTATTTTCGATGTGCGCGAAGCATTCTGGGATGTGAAAAGTTTTCATGAAGATATATTAGTTTAGGCCATAATAAAGCCTGAGAAATTAATTGTGGTGTATAGTTGTGAATCATATTTGATACTCGTGTGTTATATTAAATAAAACGAGGCGCCATGTGTACCCACGCAGAACACAAAGACATGACACATTAGCATCGGGCACTGTTGGGTGTTTTGTTTTGTTTTGTTTAGTTTTGTTTTGTTATGTTCGCTAGTGTATTTGTTTAATGTTTGCTTTGTCACTGAATGGGTTGTAAAAATAAATATAGCCCCTGCCTCTAGAATCAAGAGTTTTATTGTTGTTCGGGTCGGTGCGAGTGTGACAAGAGAGTGATCACACATCACAATATAATCATCATCATCATCTCGCCCACCCTACCACAATTAGCGTCGTCGGCAGGATAAGGCAGACAGTGACACCGAGCAAACAGCGAACGAACAAATATAGTAAACACCCAGCAGTGCATTCCTGCAGCAAGATGGCTAATGCGCCTGTGAAGATATTGTACGTGAAGGAGCCAGAGATAAGGTTGTTTAGTGGAGAGGGGAGGCCCACTTGGTAAGAGTTTGTGGGAGATGTGGAAGCCGCGTGGAAGGTGGCGCCTTTTTGTGCAGAAGACAAGTTAGACATGATATGGAACAACGTTACACCATGGGTATCTAGAGAATTACGGATACATGGTGGAGCCAAGGCCAGCCCTGAGAAGTTACTGGAAATTGTCAAACGAGCCAACAGCGAGCAACAACCAGTCAGTGAGATGATGTGACGAAAGTACTGAGATCCTGTCTTTCAAATGGCCCATGTCTTTTTCTCCTTGCATTGTGTTCACTATTTTTAGGAGGGATTACAGGAAATCCTTCTCCATGTTTCTTCTCCTTCTATTATTTACGTTTTTTTCAAGATGAGATCACGAGGGAGTTTGATCTCATCTGCTTTATGGTTCTTCTTTATGTGTTTAGAATGGGGGTGTAGGGAATTAGAAAGTATTATTCTAGATTAAGATTATAGATGCTAGATCAGGATTGGCACCAGATTGTCTTTTTTTAAAGATATTGCGTGGCCATATACGCATTTTTCGGGAGTTAAATTATTTGCGGCCATTTTTGCTTCATTTCCGCAGTATAGGGCTAGGCTTAATCTCGTTTCTTTGTCTAAAACCCATGCACGTTACATCAGAACGATCTAGGTTCTGATTGGCGGAGAGCTAACTGCAGTTGAAATGCAGAGCGCCCATTGGCTTTAAGAACCACGCCGCGCATATGACGTCATGAAGTCGGCGCGTGGGGGTCTTGATTATAAAAGGCCTATATTTCATAAGCTTCTTTCTCTTTTAATGAAAAAAATTGCCAAAGCCGGGTGCCAGAAGCAAATTGTCGATTGCCTTCAGTTGGACATTCGAGATTTGGTAAGCATGAATTTTTGCGTGAGGACTTTATTTAATTTTTCTAGTCCTAGCCGATCATTTAAGTTTCTTTGGGCAGTTTAGTTTAATTTAATTCTTAACTCCAGAGCCATCAATTCGATCTGAGTGATAGACATGAGAAACTAGGTCCATTTAATTCCTTGTTGAAAGAATAGCGGCATGGTTTAAAAGTTGAGATATCACCGCTTTGTATTATTGCAAAGTCGGTCGGGAGAGAAACTCGCATCTGCGAATTTTATTTATTTACAGAATAGTCGGGAGCGCGTAATGTGTATTTTTATTTGTGATTTTAGTGAGAGTATTGATGCTCGCTATTTATATAGTTACGCATATATCTGTGGACGGGAGTGAAAGAGGCATAATTTGGAAGCGCGTGGGCGCGTTGGTTACGGAATTGTTATTGATACGACGTTCAGAGGGACGAGGGGGAGATAAGCACGTGGTCATAAAATTACAAACACGTGGTTGAACTACGGGGTTTTCAATTTGATAATCAGGGGTTATGTATAACTTTTGACGGCATGTAGATGCTAGCGTAAACAGGGTTATAGGTTATTGATTGTGCTTTGTTATCTGTGTATTCAGAAGATGGAGATGACATTTATTTATGTTAAGGGAATTATTTTGTATTTCATTTTGAATGTGATTACTATTATTGACGGGAATTTTAGGAATTCCTAGAGAAGGCTAGTTTTAGTTGTGTTAAACATTACGGCATTAGTGTCAGCGTAAGAAGTAGGCCACAGTACGTCTGCCCAGACGGGCCATTGAAAATATGGTTGTTGCTCGGAGTTAGTCAGGCAGAACAGGCGATCTGGGTTAGCCAATGTTTACCTTGTGGGCTCAGGTAGAGAAGGGAGCTCAGTGGGGGGAGCGGACTTTGTTTGCATGATTTTGTATGGTGGGAGAGAGTAGGGGAGCTGTATTGATTATAGACGGGGGAGACTTAAGTGTTAAAGACTTAAGGGTTTGTCAGGAAGTTAATTGTTATTTGTAATAGAGTATTAACGTTTTGTTTAGCTGTTGTTTTTGCTTTTGTCTAAACAGCAGGTGCCGGCTTTTTGTGGGAATGAGAGCGGAATTTTGAGACCACAAAATTTCTCCCACGGCAAAGTTGGGGCATTCGCAGAACCGCAAGGGTTTTACGTTAGTTGCCAGTAGTGGACGGAGAGGAAGAAAATACGTTTTCCCAACCAGGGGAAGACATTTTCCAGCGAATAGGATTTTTGTGGATAAATCCTGAGCTCTGACGCTCGTTACACACGCAGATTTGGCAGGCTGCCAGCGGTGTGGTAATTTTGTGTTCGTTTCTTCACGGCCATAATAAAGCCGACAGCCCAGTTATAGGTACTCGGGCAGGTAATTTCCGAGTGGTAGAAGTCCGCTACAGTTCCAGTCCAGAATCCAGTGGGGTTCTGTTAACCCTCAGTCATCAAGTCCAGAGTTAGTGGAGAGAGATAGGGTAAACATTCTCTCTACTGAAGTCAGCACAGATAGGCAGAACTGTTAGTTTTGGTGAATCATAGCAGAGGACAGCTGCTGAAGTTTAGAGGTGCAGTTAGTTGTGTTCAGGAGATTCCAGGATAGGCTGTGTAGAACCGAAGTCTGTGCAGAGATTGTGTAGTCACTTCGCCGTCGTTCCAGCTATCAGTGGACTTAGAGTTAGAGTTAGAATTTAGAACAGCTAGTTTGGAGTGTAGGCGACATCAAGTGCAGTGTAGTTCATTTCAGTTAACCTTACCTTCTTTCTCCATACAGGTTGCAATTGTGGGAGAAGGGTTGGGGTTGATGCATTTTTAACTGTGCTTGCTTTTGTTTCAGGAGTGCATCCTCGCACTTGATGTAAGGGACATGCATATGTTTGTTGTTTATAGGTGTATAATAAACTTGTATAAATTGTAGCTGGCATCAGTCATTTCCTTTAGTACAGTAGCTATATGTTGTCTGTACCTTGGTGTTTGTGAATCTTAATTGAACCTTATCCCCATAGGGTAGTTAGAGGTGGTTCGAGGCCATAGCAATTTAAACGTCCGAAGTGGCGAGGAAAGAATCAACCTCGGTTCTCAACCTCGGAGCCAATGGTCTCAACTTTCACAGTTTGCACTATATTTCTATCTGAATCTATCATTTCAGTCTTTCTTCTTACTATTGTCTTGTCACTATATGTAGACAGTCTCTAGTCCTAAATCCATTTCGTGACAAAGTGGGTGCTATCGTCCGGTGAATCATCTTTGTTACGTTCAATTCTGTGATCTTGACAAAGTGGTGGCGTCGTCCTTGGGATCATCTTTGTTGGGATCAATTCTAGATTCATAGATTGTCTCTGTAGAAAGTTCTGGAAATAGATTTCAAAAAAAAAAAATCCCCTAGACTTGAGCTATATTAAGACTGATCCAGCTATAAGTTTTTTTCCACAGGTTCCAGTTAGTATAGATGATAGTGGTTGTAAGGTTGTTTATGACTTAGAAGTAATTGATGGCTAATGGAATTTTTTTTCTTGACAGGAAAGTAAATTCGGGTTTTGGGTAGCTGGATAACTTGAATTTTTTTCAGGTAGTTATTAGTCAGACTTGGTGCTAGTCTGAGTGCGGGTTTTTGCGACAGCATATTCCTAGTAGGTAACAGTAAATTTTTCTTGTTCCTTTTTTGTCATTTCCCCTCGTTGTGAGTACTGCTGATTTGTCAGGTAAGATGGCTGAATTGGTCAAGCTACTTACTGCATGGAAGGACGCAGCTAAAAGCATGGGGATGAATGAGGCCGAGACTAGGGCTTACATTATGAGGGAACAGGACCGGCAGACGGAGAGAGAGAGAGAGAGAAGACCCGACAGGAAGAGAGAGGGAAGCCCAGGAGGAGAAGGCAGAGAGGGAGGCCCAGGGGAAGATAGGAGAGAGGGAAGCCCAGGAGAAGATAGCACAGAGGGAAGCCCAGGAGAAGTTAGCACAGAGGGAAGCCCAAGAGAGGGAGAAGGCAGCAGAGAGACAGCATGAACTTGCCCTGCGTTCACTGGAACTGCAGTACCGATCTTCGGAAGGCAGTTCGCCTAACGGAGATTCTCCCGGAGCAGGGGCAACAGACACCTCAGGAAACGGAGGGCCCCGGATGGCAGCCATGAATTTTCCGATGGACTCTTTTCCTAACGGGAATGAGAAAATTGAGGTATTTTTAGAAAAATTTGAACGGATGGCAAAGGCATACGGGCTGGATGATAGTCTTTGGTGTCTCAAATTATCTCAATCTCTAAGAGGACATGCGTATGAGGTCTATAGCAAGATGCTGGTAGATGACCAAGGTAACTTTGAGGCTCTGCGGAACGCCCTGTTACAGCGATTCCAATGGACTCCCCGGAAGTGCCAAACGATGTTTAGGGAAAGTCGACTGGAGAAAGGAGAAAGTTTTCCCCAATTCGCGGAGAGGCTGAGGAATTACCTCACTCGCTGGAGAGAGTTGTCGGGTTTGGCTAAATCGTTTGAAGGACTCGAAGAGCTCATCATGTGCGAACAGATAAAGGCCAACATGTCTCCGGACTTAAGGAAGTACCTGGCGGAGCAGGGCGCACAGCAACTGGACCAGATAATTCTATTTGCAGAAAGGTTCCAGACGGCCCAGGCCGAAGTACTGGGCCAGAAAAGAAAACACCCTGACCTGCCAGCCCCGGACAAAGGAGCATCTTCATCGCATTCGCCTTCCTCTTCAGCTCACCAACCGCAAGGGCCGTCTCGCAAGGAGCCCCCTCCCAGTCATAACATGCGCTCCCAGCCGCCTAACAGAACACAGGGGCCGACTTCTCATGAACCCGTCAGGAACCGGGGAGATAATGAGAGATATTGTAGGTTCTGTCGGACTACTTCTCATTGGACAACACGGTGCCCAAACAAACAACCCGCTCATCAGATGGCTTGTTTAAGGCCTGTGAGGGTGAAACAAGGGAAGAAGTGGAAACCCTTCCAGTCAGAGAAGTTGTTTTCCAACAGCGGGCCAGCAGAAGTGAACGGGACTGAGACAACATGCTTATTTGACAGCGGGCTTACATACCCCAGCATAGTCGCCCGACATCTGGTGAAGCCCTGGCAGATGACGAAGGAAAAAGTGAATATTGGTGGAGTTTTAAGGAAAGGGACTTCACAGTGCTTTCCGGTAGCCAATATTGAGGTGAAATGTAGGTTCGTGTCTGGCACCATCAAGGCAGCTGTAACGGCTCAGCCGGCCTACGACTTCATTCTCGGTAACCCATATTTGGTTTTGGGGAACCCGACCACACCGATCCTTGCTGATGCAAGGGGGCCTACTGCAGGCCAAATAAGTGAAAAAGGTGAACCCCTAATTCACGGAGCCCCGAGCGAGCTCAAACATAGCTGTCGTGCCAAGGAGAGGTGCAACGCCTCTGACGACAGTGGTATGTTATTTGCAGAGGCAAATTCGCCCGCCAGCCCTGTTCAGCCAACCGGCCAAACAGTGGTGACGACGCCTCTGATTCCGGAAGTACACTCTTTGTTGTCGGGAATTAGGCCCCCGATGGTATTAGCTTCCTTCAAGTGAGGAACATACTGACAAGAGCAGTATTACATATGTCAACGACCAGCGCCATCTTCATAGGGCACAAGATAGCGGTCTGAGCGAGCATATAGTTCCAACCAGCCCTGGAGCCCCATCCGACCAGCACTTTACTCAAACGGAGGAGGACAGTGATCTGAGTATCCGTTTGCCTATAACGGAGATGGGCCCCACAACTCTCGTATCTCGTTTACAGGAAACGACTCTTGTAACGAGCAGCCTGAAAAATTGGCTATCTTTTCCAATTCGTTTCACGGAACATTGGAACCAGTTACTGAGAGCTTTAACTCAGATTCTCCGCGATCTAACGGGATCTTAAACCGTCAAGTGTCACTGCAGGACACATTCCAACTGACGCCAGTAACTCTCACAGGGGAGGGCAAGGTTGAAGGTAGAACCAGGGTGTTAGACGGAGAGCTCCCGTGGTCTACATTTTCATCTCACCAACTTTTCAGGCCAGAAAAGAGTGAGAAAAGCGACCTTACGCATTTGCAAGGAGCTATTTTGGAGAGCTCTGTCCCGCTTCAGATTGGTAGGGGAAGAGCGAGTCCAGAACCACTGCCAGGGGCAGATCTTACCTACCTTTCTTCAAAGGTAGAAGCTATTGAGGTCGATCGTGATCCAATAGACACCCAGCAAGAAATCGGAGGCTCTACACCAGAGGAACCCGAGACGTTGCATCAGTTTCGCACGGTACCAGCAGTCACAACCCTGCTGACGCGCAGCGAGGAAGTCGCCATCGCCAGGTCGCCACAGCGCCCGCCGGTCACATCAGCTGACCAGGACAGCCTTTTGACGGTCATAGCAAGGGAAAGTTCAGACCCGCCATTAGACGGCACAGGTCTGAAGAGAGATCAACTCTCCCAACGGAGCATAGGAGCTCATTCTAGGAGAGGAGGAAGGAGGAAACGCAAAAGAGGAAGGTCGAAGAACACTGAATAGGAGGGGTAAGGACAGACAGCCTTGTAGACAGAGTTAAGGGCCAGTGTGAAACACAGAGATTTCAGTAATGAGATCGATGCTCAATCTTCGAAGGTGGGAGTGATGTGACGAAAGTACTGAGATTCTGTCTTTCAAATGGCCCATGTCTTTTTCTCCTTGCATTTTGTTCACTATTTTCAGGAGGGATTACAGAAAAAATCCTTCTCCATGTTTCTTCTCCTTCTATTATTTACGTTTTTTTCAAGATGAGATCACGAGGGAGTTTGATCTCATCTGCTTTATGGTTCTTCTTTATGTGTTTAGAATGGGGGTGTAGGGAATTAGAAAGTATTATTCTAGATTAAGATTATAGATGCTAGATCAGGATTGGCACCAGATTGTCTTTTTTTAAAGATATTGCGTGGCCATATACGCATTTTTCGGGAGTTAAATTATTTGCGGCCATTTTTGCTTCATTTCCGCAGTATAGGGCTAGGCTTAATCTCGTTTCTTTGTCTAAAACCCATGCACGTTACATCAGAACGATCTAAGGTTCTGATTGGCTGAGAGCTAACTGCAGTTGAAATGCAGAGCGCCCATTGGCTTTAGAACCACGCCGCGCATATGACGTCATGAAGTCGGCGCGTGGGGGTCTTGATTATAAAAGGCCTATATTTCATAGCTTCTTTCTCTTTTAATGAAAAAATTGCCAAAGCCGGGTGCCAGAAGTATATTGTCGATTGCCTTCAGTTGGACATTCGAGATTTGGTAAGCATGAATTTTTGCGTGAGGACTTTATTTAATTTTTCTAGTCCTAGCCGATCATTTAAGTTTCTTTGGGCAGTTTAGTTTAATTTAATTCTTAACTCCAGAGCCATCAATTCGATCTGAGTGATAGACATGAGAAACTAGGTCCATTTAATTCCTTGTTGAAAGAATAGCGGCATGGTTTAAAAGTTGAGATATCACCGCTTTGTATTATTGCAAAGTCGGTCGGGAGAGAAACTCGCATCTGCGAATTTTATTTATTTACAGAATAGTCGGGAGCGCGTAATGTGTATTTTTATTTGTGATTTTAGTGAGAGTATTGATGCTCGCTATTTATATAGTTACGCATATATCTGTGGACGGGAGTGAAAGAGGCATAATTTGGAAGCGCGTGGGCGCGTTGGTTACGGAATTGTTATTGATACGACGTTCAGAGGGACGAGGGGGAGATAAGCACGTGGTCATAAAATTACAAAAACACGTGGTTGAACTACGGGGTTTTCAATTTGATAATCAGGGGTTATGTATAACTTTTGACGGCATGTAGATGCTAGCGTAAACAGGGTTATAGGTTATTGATTGTGCTTTGTTATTCTGTGTATTCAGAAGATGGAGATGACATTTATTTATGTTAAGGGAATTATTTTGTATTTCATTTTGAATGTGATTACTATTATTGACGGGAATTTTAGGAATTCCTAGAGAAGGCTAGTTTTAGTTGTGTTAAACATTACGGCATTAGTGTCAGCGTAAGAAGTAGGCCACAGTACGTCTGCCCAGACGGGCCATTGAAAATATGGTTGTTGCTCGGAGTTAGTCAGGCAGAACAGGCGATCTGGGTTAGCCAATGTTTACCTTGTGGGCTCAGGTAGAGAAGGGAGCTCAGTGGGGGGAGCGGACTTTGTTTGCATGATTTTGTATGGTGGTGCATAACGGGAGAGAGTAGGGGAGCTGTATTGATTATAGACGGGGGAGACTTAAGTGTTAAAGACTTAAGGGTTTGTCAGGAAGTTAATTGTTATTTGTAATAGAGTATTAACGTTTTGTTTAGCTGTTGTTTTTGCTTTTGTCTAAACAGCAGGTGCCGGCTTTTTTTGTGGGAATGAGAGCGGAATTTTGAGACCACAAAATTTCTCCCACGGCAAAGTTGGGGCATTCGCAGAACCGCAAGGGTTTTACGTTAGTTGCCAGTAGTGGACGGAGAGGAAGAAAATACGTTTTCCCAACCAGGGGAAGACATTTTCCAGCGAATAGGATTTTTGTGGATAAATCCTGAGCTCTGACGCTCGTTACACACGCAGATTTGGCAGGCTGCCAGCGGTGTGGTAATTTTTTGTGTTCGTTTCTTCACGGCCATAATAAAGCCGACAGCCCAGTTATAGGTACTCGGGCAGGTAATTTCCGAGTGGTAGAAGTCCGCTACAGTTCCAGTCCAGAATCCAGTGGGGTTCTGTTAACCCTCAGTCATCAAGTCCAGAGTTAGTGGAGAGAGATAGGGTAAACATTCTCTCTACTGAAGTCAGCACAGATAGGCAGAACTGTTAGTTTTGGTGAATCATAGCAGAGGACAGCTGCTGAAGTTTAGAGGTGCAGTTAGTTGTGTTCAGGAGATTCCAGGATAGGCTGTGTAGAACCGAAGTCTGTGCAGAGATTGTGTAGTCACTTCGCCGTCGTTCCAGCTATCAGTGGACTTAGAGTTAGAGTTAGAATTTAGAACAGCTAGTTTGGAGTGTAGGCGACATCAAGTGCAGTGTAGTTCATTTCAGTTAACCTTACCTTCTTTCTCCATACAGGTTGCAATTGTGGGAGAAGGGTTGGGGTTGATGCATTTTTAACTGTGCTTGCTTTTGTTTCAGGAGTGCATCCTCGCACTTGATGTAAGGGACATGCATATGTTTGTTGTTTATAGGTGTATAATAAACTTGTATAAATTGTAGCTGGCATCAGTCATTTCCTTTAGTACAGTAGCTATATGTTGTCTGTACCTTGGTGTTTGTGAATCTTAATTGAACCTTATCCCCATAGGGTAGTTAGAGGTGGTTCGAGGCCATAGCAATTTAAACGTCCGAAGTGGCGAGGAAAGAATCAACCTCGGTTCTCAACCTCGGAGCCAATGGTCTCAACTTTCACAGTTTGCACTATATTTCTATCTGAATCTATCATTTCAGTCTTTCTTCTTACTATTGTCTTGTCACTATATGTAGACAGTCTCTAGTCCTAAATCCATTTCGTGACAAAGTGGGTGCTATCGTCCGGTGAATCATCTTTGTTACGTTCAATTCTGTGATCTTGACAAAGTGGTGGCGTCGTCCTTGGGATCATCTTTGTTGGGATCAATTCTAGATTCATAGATTGTCTCTGTAGAAAGTTCTGGAAATAGATTTCAAAAAAAAATCCCCTAGACTTGAGCTATATTAAGACTGATCCAGCTATAAGTTTTTTTTCCACAGGTTCCAGTTAGTATAGAGGATAGTGGTTGTAAGGTTGTTTATGACTTAGAAGTAATTGATGGCTAATGGAATTTTTTTTCTTGACAGGAAAGTAAATTCGGGTTTTGGGTAGCTGGATAACTTGAATTTTTTTCAGGTAGTTATTAGTCAGACTTGGTGCTAGTCTGAGTGCGGGTTTTTGCGACAGCATATTCCTAGTAGGTAACAGTAAATTTTTCTTGTTCCTTTTTTGTCATTTCCCCTCGTTGTGAGTACTGCTGATTTGTCAGGTAAGATGGCTGAATTGGTCAAGCTACTTACTGCATGGAAGGACGCAGCTAAAAGCATGGGGATGAATGAGGCCGAGACTAGGGCTTACATTATGAGGGAACAGGACCGGCAGACGGAGAAAAGAAAGAGAAGACCCGACAGGGAAGAGAGAAAAGCAGAGAGGGAAGCCCAGAGAGATAGCAGAAGGGAAGCCCAGGAGAAGATAGCACACAGGGAAGCCCAGCAGAAGATAGCACAGAGGGAAGCCCAGGAGAGATAGCACAGAGGGAAGCCCAAGAGAGGGAGAAGGCAGCAGAGAGACAGCATGAACTTGCCCTGCGTTCACTGGAACTGCAGTACCGATCTTCGGAAGGCAGTTCGGCTAACGGAGATTCTCCCGGAGCAGGGGCAACAGACACCTCAGGAAACGGAGGGCCCCGGATGGCAGCCATGAATTTTCCGATGGACTCTTTTCCTAACGGGAATGAGAAAATTGAGGTATTTTTAGAAAAATTTGAACGGATGGCAAAGGCATACGGGCTGGATGATAGTCTTTGGTGTCTCAAATTATCTCAATCTCTAAGAGGACATGCGTATGAGGTCTATAGCAAGATGCTGGTAGATGACCAAGGTAACTTTGAGGCTCTGCGGAACGCCCTGTTACAGCGATTCCAATGGACTCCCCGGAAGTGCCAAACGATGTTTAGGGAAAGTCGACTGGAGAAGGGAGAAAGTTTTCCCCAATTCGCGGAGAGGCTGAGGAATTACCTCACTCGCTGGAGAGAGTTGTCGGGTTTGGCTAAATCGTTTGAAGGACTCGAAGAGCTCATCATGTGCGAACAGATAAAGGCCAACATGTCTCCGGACTTAAGGAAGTACCTGGCGGAGCAGGGCGCACAGCAACTGGACCAGATAATTCTATTTGCAGAAAGGTTCCAGACGGCCCAGGCCGAAGTACTGGGCCAGAAAAGAAAACACCCTGACCTGCCAGCCCCGGACAAAGGAGCATCTTCATCGCATTCGCCTTCCTCTTCAGCTCACCAACCGCAAGGGCCGTCTCGCAAGGAGCCCCCTCCCAGTCATAACATGCGCTCCCAGCCGCCTAACAGAACACAGGGGCCGACTTCTCATGAACCCGTCAGGAACCGGGGAGATAATGAGAGATATTGTAGGTTCTGTCGGACTACTTCTCATTGGACAACACGGTGCCCAAACAAACAACCCGCTCATCAGATGGCTTGTTTAAGGCCTGTGAGGGTGAAACAAGGGAAGAAGTGGAAACCCTTCCAGTCAGAGAAGTTGTTTTCCAACAGCGGGCCAGCAGAAGTGAACGGGACTGAGACAACATGCTTATTTGACAGCGGGCTTACATACCCCAGCATAGTCGCCCGACATCTGGTGAAGCCCTGGCAGATGACGAAGGAAAAAGTGAATATTGGTGGAGTTTTAAGGAAAGGGACTTCACAGTGCTTTCCGGTAGCCAATATTGAGGTGAAATGTAGGTTCGTGTCTGGCACCATCAAGGCAGCTGTAACGGCTCAGCCGGCCTACGACTTCATTCTCGGTAACCCATATTTGGTTTTGGGGAACCCGACCACACCGATCCTTGCTGATGCAAGGGGGCCTACTGCAGGCCAGATAAGTGAAAAAGGAGAACCCCTAATTCACGGAGCCCCGAGCGAGCTCAAACATAGCTGTCGTGCCAAGGAGAGGTGCAACGCCTCTGACGACAGTGGTATGTTATTTGCAGAGGCAAATTCGCCCGCCAGCCCTGTTCAGCCAACCGGCCAAACAGTGGTGACGACGCCTCTGATTCCGGAAGTACACTCTTTGTTGTCGGGAATTAGGCCCCCGATGGTATTAGCTCCTTCAAGTGAGGGACATACTGACAAGAGCAGTATTACATATGTCAACGACCAGCGCCATCTTCATAGGGCACAAGATAGCGGTCTGAGCGAGCATATAGTTCCAACCAGCCCTGGAGCCCCATCCGACCAGCACTTTACTCAAACGGAGGAGGACAGTGATCTGAGTATCCGTTTGCCTATAGACGGAGATGGGCCCCACAACTCTCGTATCTCGTTTACAGGAAACGCCTCTTGTAACGAGCAGCCTGAAAAATTGGCTATCTTTTCCAATTCGTTTCACGGAACATTGGAACCAGTTACTGAGAGCTTTAACTCAGATTCTCCGCGATCTAACGGGATCTTAAACCGTCAAGTGTCACTGCAGGACACATTCCAACTGACGCCAGTAACTCTCACAGGGGAGGGCAAGGTTGAAGGTAGAACCAGGGTGTTAGACGGAGAGCTCCCGTGGTCTACATTTTCATCTCACCAACTTTTCAGGCCAGAAAAGAGTGAGAAAAGCGACCTTACGCATTTGCAAGGAGCTATTTTGGAGAGCTCTGTCCCGCTTCAGATTGGTAGGGGAAGAGCGAGTCCAGAACCACTGCCAGGGGCAGATCTTACCTACCTTTCTTCAAAGGTAGAAGCTATTGAGGTCGATCGTGATCCAATAGACACCCAGCAAGAAATCGGAGGCTCTACACCAGAGGAACCCGAGACGTTGCATCAGTTTCGCACGGTACCAGCAGTCACACAACCCTGCTGACGCGCAGCGAGGAAGTCGCCATCGCCAGGTCGCCACAGCGCCCGCCGGTCACATCAGCTGACCAGGAACAGCCTTTTGACGGTCATAGCAAGGGAAAGTTCAGACCCGCCATTAGACGGCACAGGTCTGAAGAGAGATCAACTCTCCCAACGGAGCATAGGAGCTCATTCTAGGAGAGGAGGAAGGAGGAAACGCAAAAGAGGAAGGTCGAAGAACACTGAATAGGAGGGGTAAGGACAGACAGCCTTGTAGACAGAGTTAAGGGCCAGTGTGAAACACAGAGATTTCAGTAATGAGATCGATGCTCAATCTTCGAAGGGGGGGAGTGATGTGACGAAAGTACTGAGATTCTGTCTTTCAAATGGCCCATGTCTTTTTCTCCTTGCATTTTGTTCACTATTTTTAGGAGGGATTACAGGAAATCCTTCTCCATGTTTCTTCTCCTTCTATTATTTACGTTTTTTTCAAGATGAGATCACGAGGGAGTTTGATCTCATCTGCTTTATGGTTCTTCTTTATGTGTTTAGAATGGGGGTGTAGGGAATTAGAAAGTATTATTCTAGATTAAGATTATAGATGCTAGATCAGGATTGGCACCAGATTGTCTTTTTTTAAAGATATTGCGTGGCCATATACGCATTTTTCGGGAGTTAAATTATTTGCGGCCATTTTTGCTTCATTTCCGCAGTATAGGGCTAGGCTTAATCTCGTTTCTTTGTCTAAAACCCATGCACGTTACATCAGAAACGATCTAAGGTTCTGATTGGCTGAGAGCTAACTGCAGTTGAAATGCAGAGCGCCCATTGGCTTTAAGAACCACGCCGCGCATATGACGTCATGAAGTCGGCGCGTGGGGGTCTTGATTATAAAAGGCCTATATTTCATAAGCTTCTTTCTCTTTTAATGAAAAAAATTTGCCAAAGCCGGGTGCCAGAAGCAAATTGTCGATTGCCTTCAGTTGGACATTCGAGATTTGGTAAGCATGAATTTTTGCGTGAGGACTTTATTTAATTTTTCTAGTCCTAGCCGATCATTTAAGTTTCTTTGGGCAGTTTAGTTTAATTTAATTCTTAACTCCAGAGCCATCAATTCGATCTGAGTGATAGACATGAGAAACTAGGTCCATTTAATTCCTTGTTGAAAGAATAGCGGCATGGTTTAAAAGTTGAGATATCACCGCTTTGTATTATTGCAAAGTCGGTCGGGAGAGAAACTCGCATCTGCGAATTTTATTTATTTACAGAATAGTCGGGAGCGCGTAATGTGTATTTTTATTTGTGATTTTAGTGAGAGTATTGATGCTCGCTATTTATATATAGTTACGCATATATCTGTGGACGGGAGTGAAAGAGGCATAATTTGGAAGCGCGTGGGCGCGTTGGTTACGGAATTGTTATTGATACGACGTTCAGAGGGACGAGGGGGGGCACGTGGATAAAAGCAAACACGTGGTTGAACTACGGGGTTTTCAATTTGATAATCAGGGGTTATGTATAACTTTTGACGGCATGTAGATGCTAGCGTAAACAGGGTTATAGGTTATTGATTGTGCTTTGTTATTCTGTGTATTCAGAAGATGGAGATGACATTTATTTATGTTAAGGGAATTATTTTGTATTTCATTTTGAATGTGATTACTATTATTGACGGGAATTTTAGGAATTCCTAGAGAAGGCTAGTTTTAGTTGTGTTAAACATTACGGCATTAGTGTCAGCGTAAGAAGTAGGCCACAGTACGTCTGCCCAGACGGGCCATTGAAAATATGGTTGTTGCTCGGAGTTAGTCAGGCAGAACAGGCGATCTGGGTTAGCCAATGTTTACCTTGTGGGCTCAGGTAGAGAAGGGAGCTCAGTGGGGGGAGCGGACTTTGTTTGCATGATTTTGTATGGTGGTGCATAACGGGAGAGAGTAGGGGAGCTGTATTGATTATAGACGGGGGAGACTTAAGTGTTAAAGACTTAAGGGTTTGTCAGGAAGTTAATTGTTATTTGTAATAGAGTATTAACGTTTTGTTTAGCTGTTGTTTTTGCTTTTGTCTAAACAGCAGGTGCCGGCTTTTTTTGTGGGAATGAGAGCGGAATTTTGAGACCACAAAATTTCTCCCACGGCAAAGTTGGGGCATTCGCAGAACCGCAAGGGTTTTACGTTAGTTGCCAGTAGTGGACGGAGAGGAAGAAAATACGTTTTCCCAACCAGGGGAAGACATTTTCCAGCGAATAGGATTTTTTGTGGATAAATCCTGAGCTCTGACGCTCGTTACACACGCAGATTTGGCAGGCTGCCAGCGGTGTGGTAATTTTGTGTTCGTTTCTTCACGGCCATAATAAAGCCGACAGCCCAGTTATAGGTACTCGGGCAGGTAATTTCCGAGTGGTAGAAGTCCGCTACAGTTCCAGTCCAGAATCCAGTGGGGTTCTGTTAACCCTCAGTCATCAAGTCCAGAGTTAGTGGAGAGAGATAGGGTAAACATTCTCTCTACTGAAGTCAGCACAGATAGGCAGAACTGTTAGTTTTGGTGAATCATAGCAGAGGACAGCTGCTGAAGTTTAGAGGTGCAGTTAGTTGTGTTCAGGAGATTCCAGGATAGGCTGTGTAGAACCGAAGTCTGTGCAGAGATTGTGTAGTCACTTCGCCGTCGTTCCAGCTATCAGTGGACTTAGAGTTAGAGTTAGAATTTAGAACAGCTAGTTTGGAGTGTAGGCGACATCAAGTGCAGTGTAGTTCATTTCAGTTAACCTTACCTTCTTTCTCCATACAGGTTGCAATTGTGGGAGAAGGGTTGGGGTTGATGCATTTTTAACTGTGCTTGCTTTTGTTTCAGGAGTGCATCCTCGCACTTGATGTAAGGGACATGCATATGTTTGTTGTTTATAGGTGTATAATAAACTTGTATAAATTGTAGCTGGCATCAGTCATTTCCTTTAGTACAGTAGCTATATGTTGTCTGTACCTTGGTGTTTGTGAATCTTAATTGAACCTTATCCCCATAGGGTAGTTAGAGGTGGTTCGAGGCCATAGCAATTTAAACGTCCGAAGTGGCGAGGAAAGAATCAACCTCGGTTCTCAACCTCGGAGCCAATGGTCTCAACTTTCACAGTTTGCACTATATTTCTATCTGAATCTATCATTTCAGTCTTTCTTCTTACTATTGTCTTGTCACTATATGTAGACAGTCTCTAGTCCTAAATCCATTTCGTGACAGATGACCAGGAATTTCCCTTGGAAATATGCTGTTTATGGTGAAAGTAAAAAGCCTGAGACACTGGTCCAGATAGCAAGTGCAGAAGTTGAGAAGGAGAAGGAGGCACTCAGAGCAGAATTATCCTTCCTAAAGTCTCAGATAGCACAGATGTCAGAGGCCAGTTCGCCAGCACAAGAGGAGGTGCAGAGAAAGAGAGCACCATGCCAGCCGCGGGAACAGCCAGCGCAAAACGAGGAGGTGTGTCCGCGGGAACAGCCAACGCAAGACGAGGAGGTGTGTCCGCGGGAACAGCCAACGCAAGACGAGGAGGTGTGTCCGCAGGAACCGCAACTAGCCCTTCTTGTATGTGAGAGTCAGGCTGTCGTCAAGGGAAGCTGTGAGCTGACAGCACCAATAAAAGCAGTGGCACCGACAAGGCGAAAAGGGATGTACAAGTGGTATAGTGTCCACAGGGGATGGGGGTTCATCACGCCAGATGATGGAGGTATTGATGTATTCGTACATCAGACCAAGATCTACAGAAAGGGATTCCGGAGTCTGGCGAAGAATGAACTAGTCGAATTTGACAGCAAACCATCGGTCCAGGGCATGGAAGCAGTCATTGTATGCGGCATTGGCGGTCAAGAGTGTAAGGGCAGCAGAAAGCGACCCAGGGCACAGAGGAAGCCCAGAAAGATAAGATGCTACAATTGTGGAGACCTGTCAGACCACATGGCAGCCAAGTGCCCTCAAGGCCCGATTCCGAAGAGTTGTTTTGGATGCAAATCCCCAGAACATTTGATAGCTGCCTGTCCCTCAAGGAGCTCTTTTCCTAGACGGACTGTCACAACCAGGCTGCCTTCAGGGCGCAAGCCAAGAGAGGGCCACGTCAACTGTCACACTAAGGGCGCCGAGAGAATTGGCCTTCGTCTAGGGGAAGAAACCCGTCCTAAGCAGATAGGAGGGAGTGCAAATCAAGGTTCAGCAGAGGAGACTCATCAAAGGCAGATTGTGGGGAATGTAAACCACCGCCCACACAAAATGAGTGGAAAACACGTAAAGAGCAATCCCTCTTCAAAGTCGACAGTTGCAAGCACTGACAAGCAGATGTCACGGGCAGGCAGCGACGCGGCACCGGTGAGCGAGTCTTCAAGACCACAGCGGCTGACAGCCCGGCAACGTACAACTGGAGACATGACGACCAAGGGTGTCTCCAGCCGGGTTGTACCGAATACAGAATCTAAGCCCAAAACATCGACGCTGAGAAATAAACAGGCGCATCACCAACGATCCGAGAGATTTCGACTGAAGCGCCAGAGGTAGTGATGTTGTCGGGACGACAACAAAATCAGGAGGGAGATATGTGATGGGGCCGAAAAGGAGACGCCCGCCCCCTACCTGTTTCTAGGCAGATTATTTTCGATGTCGCCCGCCCCCTACCTGTTTCTAGGCAGATTATTTTCGATGTGCGCGAAGCATTCTGGGATGTGAAAAGTTTTCATGAAGATATATTAGTTTAGGCCATAATAAAGCCTGAGAAATTAATTGTGGTGTATAGTTGTGAATCATATTTGATACTCGTGTGTTATATTTAATAGCTGTAGGTTTTATTTGTGTTTTCGCTATTCCTAAAGCGATAATCGCGTGTGATATTTAAGTAGCCAAGATTAATACGCCCAGCGCGCAGTAGTTGAGTGATTAGCCTAGTGCCCATAAAAAGAGATAGCGAACCAGCAGCGGGCCTTCTTAAAGTATCAGTCCAGACAAGAGAGAACGAAACGAGGCGCCATGTGTACCCACACAGAACACAAAGACATGACACATTAGCATCGGGCACTGTTGGGTGTTTTGTTTTGTTT
Organism: Oreohelix idahoensis; assembly: GCA_024509875.1. NCBI lineage: Eukaryota > Metazoa > Mollusca > Gastropoda > Stylommatophora > Oreohelicidae > Oreohelix > Oreohelix idahoensis. The sequence goes on from JAMPIV010016920.1 coordinate 26,990, forward strand.
TGTTTAGTTTTGTTTTGTTATGTTCGCTAGTGTATTTGTTTAATGTTTGCTTTGTCACTGAATGGGTTGTAAAAATAAATATAGCTCCTGCCTCTAGAATCAAGAGTTTTATTGTTGTTCGGGTCGGTGCGAGTGTGACAAGAGAGTGATCACACATCACAATATAATCATCATCATCATCTCGCCCACCCTACCACAATAGTTTTTCGCGTTTGTGCGTCTTGTTGTCACAAAACTGTGCGTGTGTATGTGTAGTTAAACACATACGTTGAATGTATGGAGAAAAGGATTGTCTGATAACAAACTGCAGTCGTAAAGATAGGCTGGCTGGACTAGAGTATCTTCTCAATCCAGTGACAGATTCTACTCTTAAACTATTCACTCGTGAAATCTATTTCTTATACTTTAATTCTCACTTATTTACCATTTCGCCTGCTCTATCCAGACGGGCCAAATCTATCTCTTAAACCTATCTAAAATATACGACAGTACTACAAAAACATACAATGATGAGAAACAAACTGCAAATGAGCGATACAAACAGACGAAAATGTAAAAATATTGTCATAATTAAGAAGTTAGACTTTCATAAATGGGATCGCCAATTTGGAACTGATGACAAGGGCAAGTGAAACCAGAGATATGAAGGAAACGTTGGCGATGAATAGGAGGCATGTTGAGGAAACCTCTTGATAGCATTACATGGCAGTCCTAGTTCTGCAAACCCCAGGGTTAAAAGAGGTAAATGAAGATAGAAAAACACATGGAAATGACGACTAGAAACAGAAATGCAAGGAATGAAGGAGACATGGAAAGATCTTGAGCTATTGGCACGGGCAGGAGGACTTCATATGTTTGTTGGAAGTCTTTGCTTATTGGAAAAATGAAGGGTATGAATGAATGGTTGAATTAACTAAAAACAGTATAGGTTTCTTATTGTCAAGATTAAAATAACAAGGCAAAATTATATATTTGTTATACCCCGGAAAAATAAAAACATATTAGAATTATAAGAACTTTATAATTACTTGACGTTTTGTTTTTGTTTTTTTTATTATAAAGTTTTGCCTCGTTTTGGCGAGGCGCGTCCCGTTCAACCTAGTCGGTTATATTAGGGCGCATGTCCAAATATAAACGACCCTTAGGTCTGAGGTTAGTTGATTACTTGACGTTAATTACCTGTTATAAAGGTAAATTGTCCTTTCTATCGTGCGACAGCCTCTTGTAAAAAAAAAAAAACAACAACAACTGCCCGCCTATTCTTCAGTTTTGCAAAATGTTAAGTGGATTTAGCCGTGAAGTCTTATATGAATTTTATTAGTTCATTATTTATCGATATTATTGTCAATGTGACAAGGCATTACGCAGTTCTTCACTTATCTTGTTCCGGATGGAGGTTTTCAATACCTTCCATCTACGGTGTCTACGCCGCTTCCTTGGTATTTCGTGGAATAGATACCACGTGACAAATGTCGAGGTGCTGTCACGTGCTGGCCTTCACAGCATGTACACACTGCTTAGACAGCACAGACTACGTTGGCTTGGCCTTGTCAGCCGCATGGAAGGTGGTGTCATTCCTAACGATATCTCCTACGAACAACTGGCTGATGGCAGAAGAACAGTTGGGCGACCACAGCTGAGGTTCAAAGATGTGTGCAAGAGAGACATGAAGGCACTTGACATAAATCTAGCAACCTGGGAGGATGTGCTGCCGATCGCACCAAGTGGAGATGCTATCTATGGCGCCACCTCAAACTTGGTGAAAAGAAGCTGTCACAACAAACAGAAGAGAAAAGAACACGCCAAAAAGAACACCAGGAAATAAGCAGCTGAGGGCTATCACCTCAGGGGCGTATTCCCATAGTCAGTTATGACTGAATGGGCTACTACTACTACTACTACTACCAGAGCCGGATTAACGTAGTAGCACAAGTAGCATATGCTACGGGCCCCGCGCTTTTAGGGGCCCCGCGCCAATAAATATGTACATAATTTTTTGGTCATCTTCTAATACGAGCGTTGATGGGAAGGAGCGAAGCTCCTGACCGGGTTGGAAGGAAAGTCCACTGACCCCCCCAGCCTCGCAATGACATGTCATTGGGCCAAAAGAGCTGGAAAGCTCGAATGCCGCTGGTTAGAGAGAAGAAAAAAAAATACGAGCGTTAAACCAATGATCTTGTGATTTATGCAATCTTTAGCGCCTTTTCATTTGGTGTCACGAAATTGTGAGAGAACGAACGAACGAACTTTATTTTCAAAGGGTTGAGAATTGGGCACGCAGGCCCGTCTAACATTCTGCCCTTTCTTTCGCTCACCTTTCATACTGAGTTCATTTATTCTCATATGCATGTTACATATCAATTTCAAGAAAGAGCATAAGAGGGTGACTTAGTGTGACTCTTGATTATTTTAATCTTAACTGTTTGCGGACGGAAGCCATTTAAGTGGCGTTGAAAATTTGGTCACGTTTGGACGGAAGCCACTTTTTTGGCTCTAGGCGACTGCCCCTCTAATTTTGTTTCGTTCTTTGTGAAATGAATTTGCATTAACAATAAAAACTAGAATTTAGGAAACGGAAACTTCCTGTTTTAATTGAGGTATACGGCGTGCTCGCACTCTCTTTCGATCTTGATTAAAATTTCTTGATTTGTAAGGTTAGAAAACTCAAAAAATGAGCAGTAGACACAGAGATATTGGACGTAATTATGCTTCTGGAAGTAAAAAACGTAAAGCGAAGGAAGAAAAAGAAAGAAGAGATCAACTTGTGATATCAAAAACACGTAAGCTTACAGAATATTTTGATGTTCATGGTTGTGGTACTCTAACCGCTGAAGCTGGAAGTACAGGAACAACTAGTACTAGTGCAGGCTGTGCAGCAGAAAACATGCAGCAAAACCCAGTATACACTGAGTCTGAATGTGAAAGAATAAGTGAAACGAAGAAGTACTCTAATGATATTGTTGACTGGCCGAACAATATAGATGACTGTGAGCGTGAATATTTCATATCCAAGGGAAGTGAAAAATGTCAACATGTTGATAGTGCCTTGTCTTCATCCGTGCGATTGTATGACACTGAAAAGAAAACTCGATACTGTCAGAAGTCTTATTTTACACATATTCATAAACTTACAAACAAGCAACATGCAAGAAAATGGTTATGCTATTCAGAAAGTAAAGGGCGCCTATTCTGTTTCCCATGCAAGCTTATGAGTTCAGAATGTTCATCAAAGTTTACTGTGGAAGGGTTTAATGACTGGAAAAATGCAAGCAATCTATTGCGTCGACATGAAGAAAGCTCCTCACATAGACAAGCTTTAATTTCACTGTTGATACGTAAAAACAAAGGTGAACGTGTCGATTCCCATCTTGTGAAACAAATGGACATTCAAGAAAAGTATTGGCACAAACTTCTAGAGCGAATAATTGAAGTTGTGAAGTTTTTAGCAGAACGAGACCTTTCATTTCGTGGCAGTGATGAAATTGTTGGGTACCCTTATAACGGGAATTACTTACGGTTGTTAGAATTACTGGCCAAGTTTGACCCTTTTCTGGCAGAGCATATAAGTACTCATGCAAACAAAGGATTTGAACATACATCATATCTATCTAAAACAACGTGTGAGGAATTCATCAATCTGATTGGATCCAGCATACTGGATCACATTCTCTGTGAAGTGAAGAAATACAAGTATTATTCCGTTTCATTGGATTCTACTCCAGATATATCTAATATGGACCAGCTGACTTTGACTCTGCGCTATGTTTTGCCATCTGGACCAGTTGAAAGATTTGTGACATTTTTGGATATGGAAGATCATAGTGCTGAACAGCTTACTAAAAGTCTACTTAATTTTTTAAAGGCAAATGACATTGATATTAAAGACTGCCGTGGTCAAAGTTATGACAACGCCAGCAACATGGGTGGCAAGTTTATAAGATTACAAGCACGAATTAATTGATAATGATAATTACTATGCAAATTAAAAATGTATGTGTTCAAATATGTTTGTGTTGTTTTATTGGTTTTTTTAAAATATAGGGCCCCTTTCTTAACGTATGCTACAGGCCCCGCACTAGCTTAATCCGGCCCTGACTACTACTACAACTATTGTATAGGTGTTCACACGCATCAGTGTGTAGAGAAACGCCTTTCCGATTCAGATGTTACCTTGCGTGTTGTGATGATTTGTTCAAGGAGCGTATCTGTTTCGCGGAAAGCGATAATAACATCATCTCATACTAAGAACAGACTACTCTAGTTATCTTGGGGCACAATTCAGGAATATTCTGCACATGTTGTGAATCTAGATTTGTGAAGCACAAACTACTTCAAATGATTCTTCTGCATTAAGGAAGTGAAAATGGGACGGAGAAAGAGAGAGAGAGAGAGAGAGAGAGAGAGAGAGAGAGAGAGAGAGAGAGAGAGAGAGAGAGAGAGAGAGAGAGAGAGAGAGTGAGAGCTTGAAGAAGATGCAATGTATAATCAAGACAGTTACATTATTTTTTACAGAGACTGGTTATGCGTCAATATTAAAACACGAAAGACAGGTTTTATACTTTAAAGTTCTGATGGGGATGGACCCCCACTTTAACCAAGGAGCGAGCCGCCACTTATATTACGACGGACTATTCACTAACACGCATTCAGAATTATAAGCGTCATCCGACCAAACAAAATTGCTAATAATAACTGAATCATCAGAAACCCAACCCAGTACTGTAGTTGTTATGTGTAACTTTTGCTTTGAAAAAAATAATTGAAAAGCGAAATGTAGAGAGCCCGTGTGACAGAACCTCACTTACCTTAGTTAAACAGTAGATTCATGGTCCAAATAATTGAACCATGAGGTACACTTTTATTCTCCCCCGCCCCCCACCCCCCCCCACCCCCAATAAAACTGTAGCACGAAGACTTAATGTGACGAGTGAAGTGTTAGAGACTTCACATATACTAGGTCTCTGCTTTATGAGGTGGGATGAGCAGCTTCCTTCCTCGCCACCTTTGCCTTCCCTAAATCAAGAGCAGAGTCAGATACCCATTTTTACAGCTGGGTAGACTGGAGCGTGTTGCGACCTGGTTTCGAACCCGGGTCCTTTGCCTACCGAAGCAAGTGTTTTAACCACTCTGCCGCTGTAAGGCGACCCCCCCCCCCCCCCCCCCCCCCCCCCCCCCCCCCCCCCCCCCCCGCCGCCGCAAAAGGAAAAAAGGCAGTATCATTGCATTATAACATTTCTTTCGGGGAACAATGAGCAAGACAATGACTGGTACGGGTAACAATGTACGAATAATTATTTCTTGATCGTACAAGAAACAATTATTCCATAGTGTTGACAGCGGCGTGGAAGTTATATTTATTTGAACTTTGACCTGTATTCAACTTGGGGTGTGACTTAATTAGAGCGGTTAAACACTATCTCCAACACTGTCACAACTTAAAGAAAGAGAGTTAAATACGTAAAAATAAAAAGAAACTATGCAACCCATAAATGAACAAATCTTATGTCTATGACACGGATTTCAGTATGTACAAAATGACTATTTGAATCTTTTATTTCAAAAGGGTCAGAATTTTCAGGGGGAAAAAACCATGAACAGGTCTAAGAGAGACAACCCATTAAAAATCAACCATATAATAAAAAATACAGAGTTATCCGCAGAAAAATGAAGTACAGGATTCGCAAATTTAAAAATTTATAATAAATTGATTGTTCTGGAAGAAATATTTGAAAAAAAAAAAAAACGTAAATAATCAGGACAGACGATTGTATGTCCATGAAACTTTTAATGATCCATCGTCTAATCGTTTTCAGACATGCGCAGATTATCACAAAGACATACTTAGAATGATTAGTTGATGTACCGGTATCCCGTCTGATAATAAACACTTGCTTTCTCCTGTCCGAAGATCGGCTACCACGACAAATATGGGAAACTAAGAGCCAGGGACCAGACCTCCAGAGTCCGCTGGGAGGACAATATTAGACAATCTCTGAAGGGCAAAGGATAGATTGGAACCAGGCCAGGAGGAAGGCAACCGATAGAATAATATGGCGCTTTCTCTAGCAAATCTCTACAGCCCAGGATAGAAGAGGAATGACTAAGTAAGTAAGTTCTCCTGTCCATAAATCATGCTTGACACAGACATATTACTTTGTCCGAGAAAAACTCACATCACAGAAATATGACACTTGCGTGGGACACGTCCGCTCACAATCAAGAACACATACCAAAGACCTCGTAACCCCGCACACATCTCCCTACACAACTTGCCTACACCCTTTTTACCTATGCGTTTAAAGAAAGCACTCTGTGGTACAATAACACCACTGCAAAAGAACAATTGGAGTTTTATGTATCCCAGAGCAACTCTTAACACTCTTATAAAAATTCTAAAATGGGATTTCTTGGTAGTGCTGTAGTTGAGCTTCGAGTGGTAGAATGGTTAGAGCTCATGCTTATCGAGTCAAAATTACTGGGTTGGAAACCTGGCAGCGTCACACGCTCTAGTATAACCAGCTATTAGTGTGTATGCGACTCTGCTCTTGAGTTCGAGAGAGACAAAGGCAGCGAAAAAGGGAACTGGTTACCCCCTTATGAAGCTGAGATCTAGTAAAGTCTCTAACACTTCTTTCCCCTACGGCAGTATCTGATATGGGACTACCTGTTTCTTCTAAGTACGGTAGTATAGTTGCAAGTGCGCCACCTTGTCATGTGTTAGTTACTTCGATTTGCACCCTCTGCCAAGAATAGTCCAACTGCAACAGACCTGGCAAGTCGGCGATGCACACTTATATTCTCTTCTTCTTTGATCCTTAGTCGCCGACTGTCAAAGACGTCAGTGACCATCACGCTTGGTGGAGTCTTGTAGGGCAGTGTCGTGAATTATTCTAATCCCCATATATAAATTAAAACGTAAATGCAAAGCCTAACAAATAAATTTAATAAAAGGAAAGAAGAATGGTAAAGAACAGTGCTGTCACAATGACTGTACTCGAAATCCCCCTTGTTTTCTACTTCGTCGGCAAATTGTAACGCTTTCACGTTGATAGTAAAAGCCTACTGTATTATTACCCGCTTTCTTCAATGAAACGTGTACTGTATCAAGCAGGCTGATCAATGACCTAGATTTAATATTTCATTCATTCCATACACGGCGTAACTAAAGACAGATGGACTAAAGGATAGAGAGAAGGGAGAGGCAGAAAGCCGAACACGTGCAACACTAAACACGCGTCGCGCGATACACAATTGCTGCCATCACGCGTGTAAGGCCACATGCACTAACTTTATTTCAAATCGACAGTGATAAAATTCACTACCCTTCCCAGAGTTAGGTTTTAAAATCCTGAAAAACGCTTATTAGGATTATGACATTATACCGGTTTACGTTTGAAAACATTACAGTACCCAGACAGCACATCTTCGAAACAGGAGGTAGAAGAAATTGCATATTTTGAACGCAGCATATTAGCTCTATTAAATATATATATTTGGGTTCCTTAGGGTTTGCTGACAAAGAATATGTAAAACGTTACGCAAATAGTCTAGGAATTACCAAGTTATGGCCAAAATAAAATAGTGCGGGTGCCTGACAGCATGAAATCATTTCTGCTCATAAAATTTTTTTATAACGTGTTTAAAAAAAACATTACGTACGGAAATAGCCTACCATGTTAATTCCTATGTGATTGGAGCGCAACAAATGAAAGACTAAACACGATTGGTCGGACTATAAATACTATCTTGTGTTGTCAGGGGAAACGTGAGAAAGGGGTACTTTTTTGAAAAGATGTGTAGACATGGTTTCATTGGTTAGAGCTGCGAATATACACCATTCAGAGCGTCTGTTCATTGCCACATCTTGTAATAAACCTACTAAGAAGCAGTGCGTTGAGCACCAGTGTATATTTTTTTTATAAAATAAAGCCTGGAACATCGGCAGATCGGAGTTGTGCTATATTCATTGCCATTCAACGTCACTGTGTAATATTTCCATGAATTGTGGTAAGCTTGTAATATTCAATATCTTTTAATGAAAATTGAATGTAAATTGATAATTTATGTCTGTATATATGTGTGGTTCAGTAGCGAACATGATGTAAAGCCTATAGGCTCCAGCCTGAACAGAAGGTGTCGGAGGAAAGTAAAACTGCATGGAATGGCCAAACAGTACACTGACACCTAGATTATTAACTAGAAAGAAATAATGCTGGAATTGCAGAGGCGTAGTAACCATTAGGGAGGGAAATACTGGTATAAAGTGTTTCAGATGAAGCTGACAGTTGGCCTAACGCTCTGAACTCAATGTTTGTGATGTATTGTGCTCAGTGTAAAAATAGAGTATAAATTAGTTCTGACGTAGAAGGTACAACCTTCTTGTTTCAGGGACCGTGGTCTTAAAGTTATTGAGCAGCACCTGGTCAGAGCTTTGCTGAAGCCAGAAGTGGACAGCATACTCCTTGGTCAATATAGCAACCAGTGGGGTGGCTCCAGAACTCATTACAGTTATCGAGCAGAGGAGTCTTTTACTGCAGTCATCACGCAAGATAAGAGAGTGTGGCCATGGAGCTCAACATTATGTACCCCCATCTTAAAATAACATTGTAACATAAAATTAAGAGGGGAAGTAAATTGTCTTAATACCAGGAACTGAGAACATCTCCAATACTAGTTCTAATAGAAACAAACTATTGAAGTCATGATGACAAATACCAACAGAGCTTGAACAAAACAAAACCAGTATTACCTCATATTACCACTACACAACTGACACACATAGGATACCATTGATAATATATGTCACTACATGAATCATATTAATAAATTCTGTACATATACCTTGTAATTAAAATTGATTGTGATTCCTGGTTCCCCTTGTATTTGAATCAGGACACATATACATTCATGACAGCAATGAATACATATTGTTATTTGAAAAGTTATCAGTGACTCCTTTAAGATATCCTCTTAGAGTGTTTTATGTATGTGAGTGTCACAGTGTTGTCAAGTGTGGTGGAATAAATTAAATTGTTTATCTGTCTGTTGTTGTTATGACTTACACTTCATCATACACATACCCTAGACATATAACGTAGTCATCACAATATTCCAGAATAATTCTGACTGAGGCATACATATGTGGCAGCAAGTAAGGTTATCTATAATACACTACTCTTATTAGATATAGATACCTTCACAGCTGATCTCAGTCAGTACACTAAGTCCCCTATAAATATTTATAACATCCCATTTTACCACAGGCAGCAACAAACTGCTTCCACTTTGCTCGGTCTGCGACCATCCTTCATGCAGTGCCTCAGCTCTTGTTCATTCTTTGCATCTCAGCCTCCACAGTTCTCCGCCAAGTTGTTTTTGGTCGGCCTCTCTTTCGCTTTCCTTCAGGGGTCCATAGCATAACTGTTCTTGTGATGGCATCGGGGTCTATTCTGAGGAAGTGGCCAACCCAACTTCAGCGTCTGCCAGCTATGATGGTGTGCCTGTCCTCTTGGTTGCTCCGAGAAAGCAGTTCTTGGTTGGTGATGGTATTCGGCCAAAAGATTCGGAGAATTTCCTTAGGGAGATTGTGTGGAAAGAGGACAATTTCGACATTTCCTTCTCTGTTAATCTCCAGCATTCCGCACCATAGAGAAGCACAGAAAGTACACATCTTTCGTACAATCTTAATTTGTTGTTTATGCTGTACTGGGAAGACTTTCAGATGTTGTTTAGACTAGCAAAGACTGTTCCCGCTTTATTCATTCTATTGTCAGTGTCTTTGCTTGTTCCGCCGTCTGGTGTTACTATGCATTCGAGGTATGTAAATGTGTCTGTCTGTTACATCTTCTGGTTCATTATTGTTATGGGCTCAGGATTGCCCACATTGAGTGTCATGACCTCTGTCTTATTTAGATAGATGTCAAGACCACCTGCTGGTTACACTTATTCAGTCTATCTGTTTTGTGTGTATGTATTTGTGTGTGTGTGTGTGTTTTGCAAATGTAATTTTAAAAAATTACACTTATATTGCTAAAGCAAAAGAGAGTATCTCCCCACTGCGCTGTGTGGTTACTCTGTTTATTTTAAAGTTTCTTCTCCTTTCACCTTTCGATTCTACATGCAACTTAGACCTTCAACAAACTTACGCTAAGTCTTCCTGTTCCATGCCATCAGCTAAAGGTCTCTCCATGCCCCCTCCTCCCCATGTCCGTCTCCAGGTAATGTGCTCCTCGGTCTTCCCCTATCTCTCTCACCCTGGGGACCCCAGAACAAAGACTGACCGATAAAGCTATTAGCAGATTTTCTCAGCGTGTGTCCCATCCATATCCAGCGCCCTCCTCCAACCTCCCGCCCATACCGGTCCTCATCACCAGCCCCACTCTAGCGATCCCGTCTTACCACTTCCATCTTTCTATTCTACGTAAGAATCCATCTTTGAAAGTCTGTAGCTTTTAGGTTGTTGTTTTTGTTGTTCTCCATGTTTCAGAGCCTTATAATAGGACTGACTTGACATCTGAATTGTAAACTCGTGATTTTTGTTCTGGGCTGATTTCATTTAATCTCCAAATATTTCCCAATACAATGAAAGCTCCTCTATTGTTTTGTATTCTTATTTTGGTATTATTATCTGTCTCTGCAACTGTGTCTACATTGCTACCAAGAAATGTGTATGATTCTAAATCTTGTAGTGGTGTTTCTTCCAGTACATTCAATTAATTATAAATTTTTAAATTTACGAATCCTGTACTTAATCTTTTTACTGCGGATAACTCTGTATTTTTTAATTACAGGGTTGATTTTTAATGGGTTGTCTCTCTTAGACCTGTTCATGTTTTCCCCCCTGAAAATTCTGACCCTTTTGAAATAAAAGATTCAAAGTCATTTTGTACATACTGAAATCCGTGGCATAGACATAAGATTTGTTCATTTATGGGCTGGATAATTCCTTTTTATTTTTATGTATTTAACTCTCTTTCTTTCTCTTATGTTTTGTACTTTTGTTCCTGATGGAGGCTTTATGGCTGTAACAGGCATTTTTTGTGTCCTTGTATAGACGAACGACCGACGGCGTTTACTAAGCCCTTTAGACGGAAAAGAAAGAATAGTTGGAGGGTTAAGAGAAAGAAGAAAACTTATTAATACCAGTAACGAAAAACACGGCTCTCAAATTTCTGTCTATTCCTCTAATCAACTTGCCCGGGATTTTTTAAAACCCGCCCTGGTCCGCCTCTCCTTCGATGCTGAATGCAGCGTATTAGGCGCACGCATTTCACAGCCACATTAATTAACACGGAGAAATAATTCCAGAAAATTAAACCTCCTAACTATCTTATCTAACCATCATTTTAGTCCCATCTTTTCCCACGAAAGTTACAATGTTGTTTTCACACAAACACACACACACACACACCCACACACACGCACGCACGCACGCACGCACATACACACACACACACACACATATATATATATATATATATATATATATATATATATATATATATATATATATATATATATATATATATATATATATATAATTGTAACCGTTAGGGTGGTTAAGAGGGAACAGTTTGTTAGATTTATTTGTACGAGATTGATTTTTATGATTGATATTAGCTGAGTTTAATTTATAGTCAAAGGGAAGGAATACATAGAATGTAAATGGGGGACAAAATACGTCTTACATCCCTTCTTTAGTTACAGGGCATTTGCCTTTGTTTATGTCGTGAGATGAGCTATGTGATCGTAATTCACGTGTTTTGAATGGAGAAGTTAGTTATTTGTCAGACAAAGTTGTTCTAGAGTGTTCAAAAATAGTCGTATTTACAAATCGACGTGTTAGATTAAATCAATTTGCTCCCAGATGTGATAGAGTTAGCTTCTAGATGTGGTAGCGAGTAGAAGTTCCTTCGGGTGATAGGCCAATGTATATTGGTTGCTTCTGCTGTGGCAGAAAAGCTGAATTATCATTCAGACGTCTATCTCGATATTTGCCACGTTTGTATATCATCAACATCAGCTGCCATCTCCACAACGAAGATTGGCTGTAATGGATCTCCAACGTCTTATGTCTCTTGTCTTGGTGGTGCACTCTGACATAATCTTTCCTGTCCATCTCTTGATGTTATCTTCCCACTTATAGCGCTGTCTTCCCCTTGCAGGTTTGTCTTCACCTCTCCCTTCTATTATGGTCTTCTGCAAGGTGTTATGCCTTTTTATGTGGCCAAAGTATTTTAGCTGCCGAACTTTTATCTCCCTCATTAGTTCTCTTTTCATACCTAGATTTTCTAGGACCTCCTTATTTGTTTTCTTCTCTTTCCATGACATACGCCCAATTCTTCTATATATCCACATTTCAAGAGCCTCAATTCTTTCTTCCAATTGCTTATTCATCGTCCATGTTTCTACACCATACAGTAATGCAGAATATATATAACACTTTATGATTCTCAGTTTTAATTTGTGAATTAACTGTTTAGATGTCAGTATTTATTTCATGTTGTTGAATGTAGCTTTGGCCATTCCTATTCTCTTCTTGATTTCTGTTTCACATCTGCCATCTTCTGAAATTATATGACCAAGATATGAGTAGCTCTTGACTTGTTCCAGGATTTTCCCATTTATGCTTATCTTTAATGTGGGCTTATCGTCTGTTTTGCTAATTACACTGGCTAACAAAAAAAAAATTTTTTTTTCTTTCTCTAACATTTCTATGTTTTTCTTGTCAATTTTAATGCGCTGTTTTTAAATCTGCAAACCGTTTTTCTCTATCAGGTCGGGATCTCTAGAAATACGCAATTGAAATTTTTTAACAACGCATACAGTATTACAACATCATTTGTACAAGAAGTATAACAGTTATGTAGGCTTGAATTTCTTTGCAGTCGACTTTCGTCAGTGAATGGCATGTGGTACATCGCGATGAAGCATCCAACAATAATCGGCAAGCATGGTCACACTCCACCGTCCTTGATAACGTGACTCCATTACGGCGATATCTTGATGGAATCGTTCTCCATGTTCATCGCTGACTTCGCCAAGGTTGTCAGGGAAAAAGTCAAGATGCGAATCGAGTAAATGGATTTTGAGGGACATGTTACAGCCCATAATTCTGTATGCATCTATGCACTGCTTAACAATATGCACATAGTCGACAGATTTGTGATTTCCCAGAAAGTTATCGACGATCGATTTGAATGCCATCCATGCGCGAAGTTCACTACCATGTAACAAGTTCTCGAATTGTTTGTCTGCAATAACTTTCCTAATCTGAGGTCCTACAAAGATACCTTCCTTTATCTTTGCATCGCTAATTTGCGGAAACTTTTCTCGAAGATAAGTGAAAGCTTTGCTCGTTTTATCTAACACTTTTACGAAATTCTTCATGAGCCCCAACTTTATATGTAACGGTGGTAAAATGATGCTGTCTTTGTTAACTAATGGCTCGTGTATTACATTTTTATGCCTGAGCTGCATACGATCCCTGATAGGCCACACCTTTCTTGCATAATGTTCCTGTCTGTTGCGGCTGTCCCATTCACATAGGAAGCAACAAAATTTAGTATACCCAGTCTGCATGCCCGTGAGAATTGCAATTACCTTTAGGTCTCCACAAATCCGCCATTGGTGGTCATTGTACTTTATGTTTGCCAAAAGTATAGCCATATTGTCATAAGTTTCTTTCATATGAACAGAGTAGGCGACTGGAATTGATGAAAATAAATTTCCATTATACAATAACACGGCTTTTAGACTAGTCTTGGAAGAGTCGATGAAAAGTCGCCATTCGTTGACTATGTGCTCATGACCGAGGTGCACCATTAGACCTTTTACATCTTTGCAATAGCAAATGTCATCATCCATCTCAAAGTATTGAACAAGTTCTCTGTGTCTATGACGAAATTTAGATATCGGAGTATTGGGCGCTAAAAGATTCCATTCTTTGAGCCACGAACAGAGTAATTCCGCTTGTCCTTTGGTGAGAGCGAGATCACGTATTAGATCTGAAAGTTCTGAATGGTTAATTAAGTGAACACCATCATTCACCGGTATATAATCCGAGTCAGAATTAGTTTCTAAAGCAGGTAAACTATCACTTTCTGATGGTTCATTCACGTCCAACGGATATTGTTCTGGTGGAACTGGGATCGGACACGTGATTGGATCATGAGGCACTGGTTTCGAAACCGATTCAATATTTGGATAAACCACAGACTTTCTAGTTTTAAAAGTGAAACCATAGATATTTGTCAAGCAGAAGTAACAATCAGTAGCGTGATTTGTCGGTTCACGCCATATTACTGGCACTCCAAAAGGCATCGACTTATGCTTCGGCGATTTTCGTAACCAACCTGCCAATGTATTTGCACAAGTCGAACAAACTGCATTTGGCTTCCAAGATTTATTTGCATCATCAACTTTCGAATCGAAATAAAGTTCATATGCTTTCTTTAGCAATGGTGTAAAGTTTTTCTGGTGAACACGATCGGTAAAATATCCGCACACGTAACAGAACAGATCAGCCGAATTTCTACAACTTCTAGAAGCCATATTTCACTCAGAATTATTTCAAAATACAGTAACTATTTGAAATATAACGTAACATATGTCATGCATCTTTTAGCAGTATAAAAAGTAGAATTATTTTGCATTTTATTAATTTAAAAAAAGTTATATAGTAAAAATGAAACGGAGCAAATAACGGTTTCCCAAAAATATATTTATTCACAAATATCTTAAGAACCCGACGTGATAGAGATAAACGGATTTCAAATTTGAAATCAGCGCAAGAAACTGACCTAAGAACACTTATTCTTATATAAGAAAGAAAAATGTTGTTTGTCAGTGTTATCATAGATTTTGTTTTCTCACTATTAAAGTTCAATCCATATTCATGACTTATACTGTTCACTTGCTTCACTAGTTCTTGTAACTCCCGTTCGCTTTCAGCTAACAACGCGGTATCATCTGCATATCTAAGGTTGTTTATTGACCTTCCACTGATGTTCAGCCCAGGTATTTCCTGTATCTGTTTGAACATTTTTTTGGTGTATAGATTAAATAGGCAGGGGGACAGCCCACAACCTTGTCTGACACCTCTTTGTATGTTTATGTTTGGTGAATAATTCTTTCCAGATCTTACTGTGGCAGTTTGCTCCCAATAAAGGTTACTGAGTATTCTTATATCTTTTCCATCAATACCTATGTCTTCGAGGCATTCAATTATTTTCTCACGATGGACTCTGTCAAAAGCCTTCTTATAATCAATGAAGCACATGTACATACTTTTTTGGACCTCTGTATATTTTTCTGCTAATATTCTTAGGCAAAATATTGCCTCTTTTGTTCCGTCTAAAACCAAACTGTTCTTCTTGGATTTCGCTGTGTACCTTACTTTTTATTCTTTCCTGTATGATTTTGAGCAGTATCTTAATTGCATGACTCATCAGGCTGATTGTTCTGAAGTCTGAACATTCAGTTGCGTTAGGTTTTATGGGCAATGTTATAAAGACTGATGTCTTCATGTCGTGTGGTAAATATCCTGTATTGTATATATCGTTGCATAGATCTGTGATTGTATCTATACCAAAGCTCTCCAAGGCTTCTATCATTTCAATTTTTATGATGTCCATGCCTGCTGATTTTTCCTTTTTGTATCATAAGTATTGCATTCTCTACTTCTGATCTGAGAATGTTTGGGCCTTCATTAGAATCTGGTGATGGTTTTTTTTACCTCTGTTGTCCTCGAATAGTTCTTTTACGTATTCTGCCCATCTGTTTCATATGTCTTTCTCATCAAGTAAGGTTACACCATTTTTGTTCTTGATACAGCCTCCTCCTTGAGCAAACCGCGACCTATTTGATAATTTCTTTATTTCTTCATGCATATCTCTTGTCATGTGCTTTTTTTCCAAGTCTTCTATTTCCTTCATTTTGTTTCTATCCAACGTTCTTTTGCTTGTCTACATATAGTACGTATGTCATTGTCTATTATTTTATATTCTGGAGTGTTTTTTGCTTTCTTTCTTTCTGCCATTTTATTCAAGATGTCATCTGTCATCCAAATTTGATTTTTCTTAGGCTCCTTTTTAGGTAAACTTGCAGCTGTTTGTATGCTTGTTTTTAAGCATTCCCATTTTGTGTTTTTTTTTCTTCTGGGTTTTCTCTCCTATACTGCTCCATGCTTTCGGTCAGTAAATGTTTTTGACGTCGATTAGATATTTTTGTTTTATATCTGGTTGTTTCAGTGCTGATATTTCTATCTGGGGTTCCTCCTGTCTTCTGTTTCCTGTTCTTTTCAGCTTTATATTTACTTTGATGACGACCGGATTGTGATCTGAATTTATGTCGGCGCCAGGATGTGTCTTTGCACTTGTGACACTGTTCTTAAATCTTTGATTTATCATGATATAGTCAATTTGATTTCTTGTTACATCTCCTGGGCTTTTCCATGTGTATAATTTCCTTGTATGGTGTTCAAAAAAAGGTGTTACATATAATCAGCTGGTTTTCTTCACAGAACTGGATAAGTCTGTCTCCTCTATCATTTCTTGTCCCTAATCCATACTGTCCTACTATTTTCTTGTGTTTTCCTTTTCCTACTTTTGCATTCATATCACCCATTACTATCAACACATCTGTAGATTTTACTGATTTAAGTGTGTGTTGTAGCTCTTCATAGTATTCCTCTATTTCTTCCTCGCTATGATCTTTAGTTGGTGCATACGGTTTATAAGATTGATATGTCGAATGGCTTTGCTCTCATCTTTTGTAACATCATTCTGTCATTCTGTGTCCAGTATCCACATACGTATTTTTCTAATTCCTTCTTTATCAACATTCTTACTCCTCTTTCATCTTTTTCTCCTCCTGAGTGTATAAGCGTGTATTGGTCTCTTTTTATGTAGGCTGTATCCAATGGTCTTGCCTCTGCAACTCCCAGTATATCAAGTTTCATGTCTGTTGCCTCTAATATTAGATTGTCAAGCTTTCCTTCCCCATTTAGAGTTCTAACGTTCCATGTTCCTATTTTAAGGCTCCTCCTACTAGTTTTTAGGTGGTCTTTCTCAGACTGCTCCCTTTCAACAGAATTTTAGGAACACTCGTCATTATATACTTCCTTACTCATTAGAGCAGTTGCCTCTTCCCTGTTATTTTGTACAATAGATTCTTCCCGAGGGGACAGAGAGTTCTCTACATATCGGTTCTTGTCTTTTGGATGTGATCTCATTACATTCTGTAGGATGTACATGGTACGGCCCCAATCTCTTCCACAATGGCTAGCCGTTGTCTTTTTCTATGCCCGACACGCCTCTAGTGCGCCACGCACTTTGCTATTCTGCTTTGTGAGCCATTGATCTTCTTAGATTCCTCCGCCTCACTCACCGTCTCAGACTTTGTGTACTAGGGATGGACATTCCCTTGAGTAAGATTACTCCTACACCACTCATGTAGTTTAGCCAGTCAGCCAAGACTGTTGCCCGGGATGTGGCCCCCGCCGTACACAAGCGGTATTCGTGGAGCCATACATGAGCTAGATAAAGAGAGGAGAACCAAATAGGATCCTGACTATCCTAAAAAGGACATGGCTGTCTCTCACCGTGAGGTACTATCCCTCTCTCTCTCTTTATCCTACATCACCGTTTGTATATAACAGTGTTGATTTATTCTGAGGACAAGATGTCAGTGTTTCCAAGTGAGAGAAATGTCTATTCGAATTAGTAGGTATGTTGAGTTTTGCCAAATTATTGATGAACTGTTTATAAAGTGAAAGACAGTAGACAGCCAAGAGTAAAGTGAATTATAGTAGACAGTCAAGTATAAAGTGAATTACAGTAGACAGTCAAGAGTAAAGTGAACTACAGTAGACAGGTAAGGAATTATAGTAGACAGCCTAGAGAAAGGACAGCAAAGTTTGGTAAATGTACATCCCTGGCGGTCAGGACAGTATCTATATCTAGATACGCCAAACGGTAGCTGCTGTTTACCAGTTAAAGAAAAATCGAGATAAAGATTTTTAGTATATAACAGTTGGGAACAAGACATATCAACAAGGGTTCTCAAATGGCTAGTTCTAACAGCCACAGTAGAGCAGTCTGATAGGAGAGACATAACTGAAGAAATATATATATATATATATATATATATATATATATATATATATATATATATATATATATATATATATATATATATATATATATATATATATATATATATATATATATATATATATATATATATATATATATATATATATATATATCTGAGAAGAGAAAATCGTCTGACATTGTATTCTGCCATTTGCAAACAAAGTTAAAGAGATTCAAACTTTTAAAAAGACAGTTCTCATCTATGATTGATTCATTGTGGTTAGGTTTTATCCCGTGGGGCAGTTTCGGTGCCCCCGAGTGGTCACATTGGCTCGGCCCTGAAACCAGCCCTAACTTTATCACCGGAAAAAATCCACCCCGAACTCAGCTGTAGGATTAATGTGGAAACCAGGGTATATTTGAAAATTAAAAGTGTGTGTGTTTGTGACAACAAGAGATAATGAGGCGGAGAATATAGACAGACAACAGTAAAAACATGTCACATCTCAATTTTAAAATGTCTTAGTAAGCATGAATAACACTTTTAAGAAAGCCGGAACAGCAATATTAAGGACTACAGAGAGAGAGAGAGAGAGAGAGAGAGAGAGAGAGAGAGAGAGAGAGAGAGAGAGAGAGAGAGAGAGAGACGATCGATGGATCGATGAATGGACAGACAGATAGACAGACAGACAGACAGACAGATAGATAGATAGATAGATAGATAGATAGATAGATAGATAGATAGATAGATAGATAGATAGATAGATAGATAGATAGATAGATAGATAGAAAGATAGATAGATAGACAGATAGATAACGAGCAAACTGAAAGTCAATAAAGAAAACGAGCAAAGTGAAAATCAATAAAGACTGAACAAATAGAATGATGCACAAAGAAAAACAGTGAGTAACAAAGAAAGAGAGAGCGCAAGAGAGAGAGAGAGAGAGAGAACTGCACAAAGAGAAATAGAGCAAAGAGAAATAGTATGTATGTGGGGTGTGGGCAAACATAAAGTCAACTTAGAAGGTGGCAGAGAAAAAGAAAAAAAAAAGAAAAGAGAGCTAGAGAGAGAGAGAGAGAGTGTGTGTGTGAGAGAGAGAGAGAGATTGGGGGGGGGGGAGAGGAGATGTTGAGCAGAAATAAAAAAAAGCCGTGTTCCCTAGAACAGGAGTACGCACATGCACACCCGTAAACGTAGACGATTAAAATGATTAGGTATACTCACATAAATAAGCATAGATGAACAAAAGGTTTATGCACACACACTCAGAAATGTAGATAAACTAAAGAACAATCCAAATGAACACTCACAAATAAAGATAAACAAAAGAATTATCCAAATGAACATTCTCAACTATAGACGAACAAAAGAATTACGCACACACTCACAAACAGACGAACAAAAGGAACCAGCAATGATCATTAATCATAGCAGAAAATGACATTTTAAAAATAGAACGGGAAGATTAGAGTATAGGTTAAAAAGTACGCACACGCATGAAACGAAATACGTGACACCACAGCGACTATCCGTCAAATTTAGACTAAAAGTACGTGAAGCTTCTGTTACCTGAGAGAACTTTCAGAGGTTACCCAGAACAGACACGTCCAGAATGAAACATCGTTAACAGTAAATTGACTGATTCTAAGTGACGCCAGTAAGGACACTAATAACGACTAATGTCTGTGTACGTACATATATACAGTACATAGCTCGATACGGACCATGATTAATGGGAGGTATCTCATTATGTTGTTTATGTGAAACCACAGATTTTCTTCAATCGTATACAGGGTAATTGAAAAGCCACGTCTTAATTTTGAGTTATTATATCTTCACTTGTATGTTCTGAATAAACATGAAGCAATGTCAAAACAATGAATAATAACGGGCATTTGATAAATAAGTTTTATTATTTTAATTCCCAGAAAACAAATTTAAATAAAAAATAGCCCATAAACTGACGTTAAAAAAGACAGCAAAAATTGCTGCCCGCTGTGAAATAATATGCCGAACAAACCGAATCTCAGGATAAGTTGTAATCCTAATGTGACATACCATTTTACGTAATAAAATGGCAGATAATTGTCTATTATTTCATCTTTGTTTCTGTGACAAAATAACCTCGAACGTCACATTTACCTGTGCCATCCTATATTTCATTCTGTGCTCTTCACTTTAGTTTTTCCCACCTCTGACAGTATTTGGTATTTTCGTTTCACTGTTTACAATCCCTTCTCTCAATTCTTGTTATATCGGAACTTCTGCGATCATCTTTTGCTGATTAGGTTAATCAAGCCCTTTCGTTTGAACCCATATTGACACCTAGGATCGGTAGAGAGAAGTGTGGTTTACTAATGTGTAACACATTTTCCTGCCAGACTGTGCACGAGTGCGGCCGATTCATAAGTAAACAACCTTGGGATGACCACAGTCGATTATCTTATCAACTGGTAATAGTAATGTCTGACCAGTGTGTTAATTGTTGGCTAAGCCGTGTAATTGAGATAGTCCTTTCCGGACAGACTAGTCAGAAGAATAATTGTCCATCTTGAAAGAGACTACCTGTGATAAATTTTGAAATCATGAGTGTAAACATGATCGATAATAGACGGAAGCTGGCAAACCATATATGTTGATTGTAACAAACACATTTATTTGTGCGTTTGTTACGCAGGAATTGTTTTGTGAGAGAAAGGGAAAGGGAAATATACCCATCGTGCATGCTAATGACTTGGCATTTGAGATGTAAAAATACAACATTTCTGATTGGAGCCTTGACATATAGTAGCAATCTGGATGTGGGACAAATGTTGCCATATAATTTAGCGCCTTGTGAGTTTATTCAACTGTGAAATTCAACTCGCCAAGAAGACAGCCAGGCAAGCCAGAATAAGTAATAGGATCAGGATTACACTTTAAAGGACCGGACCGCGTTTTTGAGCATCATGTGCACTTATATCCCAGGAAAACTCTACCTTCATTAATACGGAAAGCCCGGAATCCTAGGAACCTAAACACTAAGTCATAATGGAATTATATTTGCAAAGTAATAACCCAGACCACGTGTACAAGACATCGTAATCAAGTTGCCTTAACTATTTCTTTGAGCCAGAAATCAGTCTGTATTCCGAAAAAAATTTGGGGTAAGTTGTACATTTTATAATTCTATATTTTGCATTTATTAACATGTGATAATTGTTAGTGGATGTTAAAGTCATACGAGGCTAGCAACCTCAGCATATAGAATGATGGTTTCATGAACCACCACTGCAAGAGCTGGTGACTGCTTTATGCGGGTTTCTCATAGACAACCAAAATCAGAGTTAGTCCCAAAGTCCATACGGAGCAGGGAGTGGACGATGAAAGAACTGATGTACATACTTATTATATTAACCTTTTCAACCAGTGCATATGTAAATGTAAAAATGTTCAGCATAAATGCAGTGGATGTTTTCCGCTCACTGGAATTAATATTAATGCTCAGAGAGGGTAAAGTTCTGAGGCAGATGGGATGGTGGAATAAAAAGAGAGTGGGGAACACCTGATCTGGTGCCAGGAAACCCAATACTCAGGAGGGTATTTGTTTCTCTCTTATTTCATGATACTAGTCGGTGGTACTTATTGGTGAATAAATATTAGACAAACATAAAGGTATGTTTTCAGGCACTCGTAAGAAATAAAGAAGTAGAACACTAGACTACAGAAAAACAACAGACGTCTGTCATTTTGTTATTATGTGTTCTCTGTTTTCACATCTTGTGAACGCTCCCGTGGGATAGAAGCGTCATTACCCTTTTATCTCCAACTCTTGTGCGAAGGTAGACACCTTTGACGACCCACTTTAGATACTCATGAGTTTTGGCCACTGTTGGACCACTACTGCAAAGCAGGGGAGGCAATACTGTCACTCCTACTCTTCGCAATGTTCATCAACAACCTCCCGCTATATCTAAAATATTCAACATGTGACCTCTTCGCAGATGATTGTACTATCTACACCAGTGACAATGGTTGTACTATCTGCACCAGTGACAATGACTGCGTGGCACTTGAAATGACTCTTCAAAGCGATTTAGACAATCTAACAAAATGGAGTAATATGAATCGTATGCCAGTAAACACAGCAAAAACGAAATCTATGTTGATTACCACCAGACAGAAACTCCTAAACTTCACCAAAACGCGGAATCAATACAAATTGAACATGTAACAGAACACAAAGTTCTAGGGTTGACGATTGACCATCACTTAACATGGAACTGCCATGTACGGAATTTAACCAAACACTTGGCTCAAAAGACGTACCAGCTGGCCAAAATAAAACACGTCTTAGACGCAGACACTAGGATATTGTTCTACACCTCACATATACAGACACATCTAGATTACTGCTCTACACTATGGGATGGTTTCCCTGCTTCCACCTCAAAGAGACTGCACTCCCTGCATAAGAGGGCAGTATGTCTGATCACTGATTTTATCTACCACCATTGAAGAAGCATTTGCCTGTCCACGTCTCATCCATGTCAACCTTTCTTTTCCATTTCCGCTCGTTATTTTCAATGTGAATAATTTGTTTGAAATCCATGTAGTATTATTATATAATGTGATGTATGTGAGAATGTACATGCATACCACTGTACTTTTGAAATATGTAATGTTTTTGTTTGCTTAAATGTGATAATGTATATGAGAATGAGCAGATATACTTTTTTTTTTAAACTGCTCGAAGATTTTCCCTACTACAAAAGTGCGTAAGAAAGTATTATTATTATTTCATTTTCCTTAAAGAATGTACGGATATAAGCGAGAATGTGTTTATGTAATTTTTGTATTAATGATTGATGGCACATTCAAAATTTCAGATTGTTGACGGTTTGACCGCATGAGTCAGTGTGGGGATACACAATGAAAGACAAAGAGCTAGACGGTAAGACGGACCTGCGCACCCAATTCTCAACTCTTTTAAAATAAAGTTATGTCTATCTATCTCTCTTACTGATTCTTCTCTGTTAAGGAGGGCGAAGAAACACAAACGTTCATTCAATGGCAGACTGTTCAAATACTTCTTGAATTCTAATCTGATTCCATACCATCCTAATCTGATAATGTTCGAATTATTGATTTACGGTACGAATATTTTTGGGGTTTTTCTTTTCTCTTCCCCTTGTTTGTTTGTTTTTTCTTCATTACTTTCTTGTTTGTTTAAAAAAAAAACATTTAATTTTGATTATGATTGCTTACTGTAAATGCATGCTGTTATATTACATTTATAATATGCATGTCTTTAAATTAATGCTTAAAGTAACATGTGGGAATGAAAGGATACAGTATGCACGATTAATGAGAGTGGAAGGGCAGAATGTAAGACGGGCCTTAACCCTTCGAAAATAAAGTTCGTTCGTTCGTTCTCTATGTGTGCAGCTGAATATGACAAGATTTCAAAAAAAAAAAAGTTATTTATTTAAACTAGGGTCACTTTCAGACGTCTCATCATCATCATCAGTTAGACAAGATGGCTCTCTCTCTTGCCTGCAGTCCAGAGAGTTATTGACATTTTCCCTGCATTGAAGTCATATTTCCTTTCCATTCACAAATGTCCTACCAGTCTCAAAAATTTCTTTGAAAATCCACTTTCAATTACACTCTTGCATTTCATTGCCAGCCAGTTAAAAACCTTTTCTGATACCATCAAATGTGTTGAAAAGCAAGAGACAACAGTAATTGAAGTGAAGGATGAAGTAAACAAACTGGTGGAAAAATTAAACTACAGGAAGGCAGAAAAGTTTCTTACCACTACTGTGAGAAATCAGTTGCAAGAATTAGAAAAAGAAGGACACATAACAGTTGAAAAGTTTCAAAGCTATGCAGTAGATTTCTATGACACCTGCATTGAATATATTCAGGAGTGGTGTACACCATTTCTTACGCCTCTTCGGTCTATGGATTGGATCAATTTGAAGGGAAAGGAGTCTGTGACTTGGAAGAACATCCAAGAAAGCTACATATTCATGAAGACAGTGTCACCAAATTTTATTGTGAATGAAGAGGACTTATTTGATGAGTTTGCATGTGTGAAAAAATATTGTGAAAGTAAATTTGATGTGTGGAGTGAACTGAAGGATCAAAGTGTCAGTGAAAAATGGTGTGAGATGTTCGCTCATTTTACAAAGCAGGATATAAATGCTGAGAACCTGAAATGCCTAGTTAGTTTTTGTTTGGCACTGCCAGGATCCAATGCAGCTGTTGAACGTGTTTTTTTCATTAATAAATGCGCTTTGGACAGACAAAAAAAAAAACAGACTTAAAATTGAGACAGTGAAAGCTTTAACCATTATAAAGACCCATTTTAAGGATTTCTCTTGTGCTCAGTTCTATGTCCAAAATATCAGAAGAAAAAAAAACTTCTTGAACAGGCCCATAAATCTGATAAATATTCTGATGAATATAAAATATAAACTTGACTATTGTGTATTTTTTAAAGGTGCGATTTTTCTAATTAAGTATGTTTGTAATTTAGAATTCTTTTTTAAAGTGGAAGTTGTGTTAGTTACTGTGTGTATTTTTATACCAGTATCTTATTTTAAGTGCAACATATAATATATAATAGATTTATTTGTGCTTTACCTTAATTTTTAACATGTCCCGTTTTTTTACAAAATGTCCCGGGTTTTTTAGGTAAAAATTTGGAAATGTCCCGGTTTTTAAACAAAACATTATGGGAACCCTAAACTAGGGTCACTTTCAGACGCCTAGAACCTGTTAAACTAGGGTCACTTTCAGACGTCTAGAACCTGTTAAACTAGGGTCACTTTCAGACGCCTAGAACCTGTTAAACTAGGGTCACTTTCAGACGTCTAGAACCTGTTAAACTAGGGTCACTTTCAGACGCCTAGAACCTGTTAAACTAGGGTCACTTTCAGACGTCTAGAACCTGTTAAACTATGGTCACTTTCAGACGCCTAGACCTGTTAAACTAGTTGATTTAAATAGGTAAAAAACAGAGTTTAATATGTATAAGGAGGTAAAGGTAGACTCGTTGCTGGTACTGCCGTAGAGGCATGAGGTGTTAGAGAATTTACTATACTGTCTTAGCTTTATGAGGTAGGAGTGATAGGTTCCCTTCCTCGCTGCCGATGCCCACCCTATCTCCAGAGAAGAGACAGGTACCCATTTACAGCTGGGCAGACTGGAACGTGATGCTATCTAGTTTTTAACCAGATAACTTTGCTGCAAGAAGCAAATATTCTAACTACACTGTTGTTCGACGCTCACATCTATAGAAACATGGGTTGCAATTGTGCAGTGCACCACTATTTTAAATGTGCAATGTACTACGAACGAAAAATCTATCATTAATCCCATTTTCTGGGCTGCGGAGATTAATGAATTTTGTTTTCGTTTTTCGTTAAAAGCCCTGTGTTTACCACAAATTGTCAACACAGTATCGATTAAACACGCTCGACAACATGACCCGTTTCCATTAGCTGCGCAATGCAACCGCACCTCCACCCTTTCCCACTCATGTTTATCTCGCCCACTTTCATCTGCTACCTCAAGACGCAGCAATAGAGACCGCAGTCAGCGACTCATAGCTTGACTGCCTGCGTCAGGACCAGCGAACCAGAGCTGGTCAAGACCGCACTCCACCTCCACGTGGTGGTCCTGGAAACAGTCTGCAGCTGTGCAGGCTGGCTGAGCGAGTGTGGATCGAAATGGGAAGGCAAACCCGGTCCTAAAAAATGCCGTGCAGAAGTCGGATGTGTCGACCGAAAGGTGCAGATATCACAGCTACGTTGTAAACAGACACAACGCAACCACCGTCCTTTTCAGGGCGAACGAAGAAGAAGAAGATCTGCTACCTAGCATAGTCTGCAGTGCTTTACATCTCAAATTTCAGGCCTTAAAACATTCAATATTTACCTTCTTCACTTTCCTACGTATGTAATCCATGTAAAATATCTATGGAGTCCATTTAGTCATCCTGATCGAATCCATCAATCCATGTGATCTATCAATGTATAAATCTATATATGTATAAATCTATTTATTTAAATATATAATGGAGGCACAGAATAATATAATTATTTGTGATTATTTACAAGACAGCGCAGATTACGCTGGCTTGGCCATGTCCGCTGCATGGAAAATGGTCGCATCCCGAAAGATATCTTCTACGGACAACTAGCAGATGGCAATAGAACAGATGGGCGACCACAGCTGAGGTTCAAGGATGTATGCAAGAGAGACATGCCGGTACTGGACATAAATCCAGCAACCTGTGAGGGTGAAGCTGCCGATAGCACCAAGTGGCGATGCTATCTACAGCGTGAACCGTTCATCCTAGACACATGTCTGTCGGTTATAATAGGGCGCATGTCCAAATAAAGACCGCGTGGTCAGGTAATTATTTTCGGTCATTGTCGTAGATTTTTTTATAGGAGAATTAAGACATAGATTGGTCCCATCTGAATAGAAATAGAATAGGTGATAGTTCAGTGTGAGATGATAATAGAAATAGATTTTCACGAGTGAGATGGTATAACCTAATAGAGGCTGTCCTTGAAATCGAGAATCTTATCTCTTTCAGCCTATCTTCTACAACAGATTTAGAGGAGTCAGACAGTCTATTATGATATATATTAATACATATATATATCTATACCACTCACATGCACACACACAAGTGACGACAGTTAGACGCACAGACGTGAAAAACCTATAACAATGGAAATATAGGTATTTGGGACAAGCTGACTAACACACTGATAAAATGTTTATGTAAATTTTATTAACATAAAGAAAATTGTCCACAACAAATAAGTTTGCTTATCAAGCACATATAATTACACATAGGTTAATGAATTACTAAAAGAATAACAGACCCATAGGTATAATCTTTTCCCCCGATGTTTAGCCCACGATCCTGTTAGAAGAAAAGTGATAGCCCCAAACAGTCACGGATTCATACGCTGTAGTCTAAGATTTTCCTCTAAGGTTAAGAACAGAGTTGATACATTAATCTATTCTACGAGGGAAATATCATTAGCAACAAACTTGCATAAGGAAATTTCAAAGTGGGTGCATAGATACAAACAAATTGAAAGAATCACTCGTTCCGCTTTCACTCGGTTCATTCAGCAGGGGCGCCTGTCGTACTTTCTTACCTGCAATCTGGCTGGCGTTCGCCGTCTGGCGCAACTTCAGGACACACACACACCGTAACGTAAATCTGTATTTCGTTTAGTAAAAGTGGAACCCAGCTCTGCAGATCAGGTTTCATCCAATGGTCCGGGGAGCTTCCACTTTAACGGTATTTTCAGATTTCTGTTAGTGTCACTTGACTCAGGTCAGATAAGAAATTTTAAACGGGCTTACAGTGTCAGAACTCGAGGTTTCCAGTACTTCGGAAATGCCCGGTTGATAACTTCTCTCAATATGCATATATGTTCTTGGTCACACCACAATAAGTCAAAAATGTCGGAAATGTTATTGTTTGTAATATAGTTCGCCACAGGGCTGCATGTACTAGAGATTAATAGGAAGAATTTAAATCTGGCGCGATCGGCCCAGTTACTTCATTTAGCCTTAAAGTTTGTGAAAATGGGTACTCTGTCGTTTCTGGATGCAAACGCACTGCCAGACAGGTTTTACTTTGTAAACCCACGTATTTAAGGACACAAATGTTTTTGTTTCTTCTCAGATTTACTCATATGTACTACACCGCTGGTAGAGGTTGGGCTTACCCCAGAATACTCCAAACAGAACTACAGGCAATCACCACGAAACTAGAATTATTCACTTATATCGGTATTCTAGAAGCTCGGCAAAATTGTCGAGAAAACTAAGAACTTCGCTATACAAGCTTATTCTCTAGCACGAAGCGATCCGTCTACTGCAACTTAGGAGGACTGAATGAATGAAGTCTAACTACTCTGGTATAATATCTGAAAACAGACAAAGGATCCACGCCATTCTCGAAAACCCGAAATAGCGTCCCGTCTTAACACTTCACATTAACTCAGGCGCCGGCCATAAAACTGCCAGTGCTCGTTCTAACACCTGCCGCTACCTCTGGTCATTCCCGAGCGATGCATGTTGGCGCCTCTCACACCCATCACCGAGAAACTTAACCGTAGAAGCTTCGTGTCAGATGAAAATGCTAGACGATATGTCTGCCATCATGTCTGTCGAGAACGAATTTCACACTATTCGGTCTACTCAAGAACTTAGCTTAACAGCAATAAAAATGTGTTGCTAAATAAGAAAAGAGACAGGCGAAGGTTTGAATGGGAGAGTTATATTTTCACAATCAAACGAATGCGAAAAAAGAAAAAAAGGATAAAAGAGCGATAATAAAGTAGAAGACACGGGTAGAATAGAGAAAAGATATAGAAATTTATTAATCATAAATCTCTTTGCGACAGTCATAAGTATGAGCAATAGAGGCAGACTGAAGAACACACGGAGATGAGCACTGGAGACAGAAATGACGATTGTGAAGGAAACCATGGAAAGATCTTGAGCTAATGGCACGCGGATGGAAAGACTAGGGACGGGCTTTTTGAAGACATTTGCTCTTGCGGTTGAGGGGGGGGGGGGGGGGAGCTGAAGGAAAATGATGATGGTAAAATATAAAACTAAAGTAATTTTTATTTCAATCGGTAATGATACGGCCATGACCGCCTCATGGAAGATGGTCGCACCCCGATAGATATCTTCTACGGACAACTAGCAGATGGCAAAAGAACAGTTGGGCGACCGCAGCTGAGGTTCAAAGGATGTGTGCAAGAGAGATATGAGGGCACGACATAAATCCAGCAACGTGGGAGGACGAAGCTGCCGATCGCACCAAGTGGCGATGCTATTTACTGCGCAACCTCAGACTGGACAAAAAGAAGCTCACACAACAAGCAGATGAGAAGAGAAAACGTCGAAAGGAAAATAAACAGCTGAGGGCTGTCACCTCAGGGGCGCATTCCCATAGTCAGTTATGACTGACGCGGCTATTATAATGATACGGTAATGGCCGACGATTGGGAAATTGTCAAAGAACTGATAGAGAACTGAGCTGGTTTTGTAATTAAAGTAGTAACTGTACAGTAATGGCCAATAGTTGGGAAAATAGACAAAGAACTGATAGAGAACTAAGCTGGGTTTGTAATTAAAGTAGTAATGGTACGGTATCGGCGCCAATAGTCGGGAAAATAGACAGGTAGCTGATAGAGAACTAAGCTGGGTTTGTAATTAAAGTAGTAATGGTACGGTATCGGCGTAATATAGTCGGGAAAATAGATAAAAGAACTGATAAAAGATAAGCTTGGCTTGTACAATGGCGAAGTATACCCACGAAAGTCACATACGCTGAATTATAGCACACTTCAAGCACAAGCACGTGCATGTAGTGGCAACGGAGAAAATCATGACATAAGAACACAGAAATGTGCAGACGTAGGGGTTACTAAGATTGACGCGTTCTGTCAACACTAGGCGACACAAACGTGAGACCCCGCTAGCAGCAGTCATGTTTAATTGTGATGATTTATGTTAACAATCAGACAGAAACTGAATTACCCTAATGTTTATAAAGGAAAATGTAGTAAGATGGTGAATGTACAGCCATCTTAAGATAACATTTGTCCATTTATAAATTAGAGCAGCCTTCTTAAGATAACATTTTTCCATTTACGGTATAAATTAGAGCAGTCCTTTTAAGATAACATTTTTCAATTTACAAATTAGAGCAGTTTGGTGTCATAATAAATTAAGAAGAGATTCCAACCAATAGATCTGGAAATAACATTAATTATTACTGTTTCGTAACCATTACGTGTATGCACTTACACTTTATGTATTATTTAATAGAACATGTATAGGGTGATTAAAAATCACTCAATAGTTTTAAATTTGTATAATAATAATAATAATAATAAATTCTTTAAGCGCCAAACACGGCGCATAAGGCAGAAACCAGTGCTCTCCAGGTTGTTCGTTGTGACGCCACTCCTCTTAGCTCTTGCACATTATTTAGGCCCAACGTTCTTCCTTCTCTTATTATTGTTCTTCTGAGTGTTTCTTTTGGTCTTCCTTTTTTCCGCTTACCCTCAGGAACCCAAGTGAGCGCCTGTAGTGGTATTCTGTTGTTTTGCATTCGTAGGACATGACCGATATATGACCATCGTCTTTTCCTTATATAGTCGGAGACATATTTCTGCCTAGAGTCTTCTCTTATTTGTATAGCCTCACTTTTATCTATTGGATATACACGAAACAAATGCCAAAATAACGAGGAATAGTTTTCAGTTGAATAAAAAGTTTTAATTTTAATTTTTTATTTTCCGGACAAAATAAAATAAAATACAATATAAAATTGCAGATCATCTGACGTTACAAGCGCACAAAAAAAAAAAAAACTGTCTGCTCCAAGTCAGGGCCGGATTATCCATAAGGCTAAGTAGGCCTACGTGCCTTCTTGGAGGGCAGTGCATAAGTTAAAGAATTGTTAAAATGCATAGATTTTTTCAATAAAATGTGTTTATTTTGTTTACCTTAATAATGATAAAAATAATGCTAAAAGACATTAATTAAAAATAATTACTAATAAAACAGGTAAGCAATGCTACCAAAATAACACACCAGTCTATTAATAATACTAGAATATACCATCACCATGCTAAGGGGTTTGAAAAAAAAAATGTTAAAATTATTACCTATTAGGTGAAGTGGGCGGCCCGAACACCATAAAGCTGAGAGGCTCTTCTTGGCTTTAATCATTCCCTGCTATAAGGTCATGTGTTAATAAGGCTGGATCTAACGATGAGCCGTAATGTTTATGTAACATAGTATTTTACAATATAAAACAACAGTTAACTCTGTTTATCTTGAAGATGTTTCAAACAAATTAATGGAATAGTTGTGAACAATAAATAGATAACACAGAGTGACTTTTCAGTCACCTCAGATAACTACCGTGTGTTAACCTTTTCCGCCTTTCATATCTAACTTTTATTTTCTTGCGGTCAACGTGTTCTCTCTTTCCCATAGATATTTTGTATTGCCATCCGATTGACAGAGTGGTTAGAACGCTGGTCTCTCGCGGCAAAGGTGCTGGGTTTGAATCACGGTACCGACACGCTCCAGTCTACCCAGCTGTAAATGGGTACCTGACTTTGAGTTAAGGAAGGAAAAAGGCAACGATGAAGGGAACTGGTCATCCCACTTCTCGATGGTGGACCTAGTTTGGTGAAGTCTCTAACACTTCACTCTCTTACGGCAGTAACTGCTATGGGGACGACCTTTACCTTGTTATGCCATTGCCAAGTTACAGAAAGTACATCATGAGAATAAATGCAGGAAACGATAACATGATTGCACTAGAAGAAACACCCAAGAAAGCACTTGAAGAAACACCCAAGAAAGCACTTGGAGAAACAACCAAGAAAGCACTTGAAGAAACACCCAAGAAAGCACTAGAAGAAACACACAAGAAAGCATTGAAGAAACACCCAAGAAAGCACTTGAAGAAACACCCATGATTTGATTTGAAGAAACACCCAAGAAAGCACTTGAAGAAACACCCAAGAAAGCACTTGAAGAAACACCAAAGAAAGCACTTGAAGAAACACCCAAATGAGCTGTGGAATCATAAAATGGCAGCAATATAGACATATAACCCCATGATAATAGAGGTAAAGGAAGATAGAAAAATACACAGTACTGGAGGGACAGACAGTGATATCAAAATAAGTATACGAAAGACAAGATGTGCTGTCATTGAATTAGACAATGGGACCGAAGACGCAGCAATAGAGATGAATGCAGTTAGCGACCCATAGCTTGACTGCTTGCGTCAGGGTCAGCGAACCAGAGCTGACCAAGACCCTACTCTACCTCCAAGTGGTGGTCCTGGAAACAGGCTGCATCACTGCAATCTGGTTGAGAGAGTAGCGATCGAAGTGGGAAGGCAAACCCGGTCCCAAAAAATGCCGGACTGAAGTCGGATGTGTCAGCATAAAGGCGTAAATATCGCAGCTTCGCTGTAAACGGACACAACGCAACCAACGTCCTTCTCAGGACGAACGAGGAAGAAGAATTAGAAAATAAATGGAGATCAAAAGAAATAAAGTCCAACACAACAAATTCAGAATCTTCAACTCAAATGTCCAGTCAGTATTTTTGTTATCGCTCGGGAGCACGAAGAACAATTAAACAACAACCATGAAGTTATGACTTTCATAAATGGGTGTTTGCATAGAACAGATAGAGTAAAACGCTGCGACAAAATCACTAATGTGGAACTGATGACAAGAACCAGTCACGTGTCAGTGGAACAAGAGATGTCAAAACAGACACTGGCGATGGATAGGACATAGACTGAGAAAATATGTTGATAACATTACATGGTAGTACTTGTTCTGGAAGCCTAGGATAAGCGAGACAGAGGTAGAACGAAAAATGCACAGAGAAGACAACCTACAGAATGAAATGGATGGGTACGATATGGAAAGACCTATAAATTTTGGCACGAGACACCAGGACTAGGCATTAAGTTTTTTTTTTTTTGTTTTTGTTTGTTAAGGCCAGTGCTCCTTGGGAAGCTTACAGGCAACGATGATGATGATAAAGTATATTATTTTATATCTTGTACCGCCATTTTGAGAGCGTCCGATTGACAGAGTGGTTAGAGCGCTGGTCTCTCGCAGCAAAGGTGCTGGGTTTGAATCACGGTACTGAACTCTCCATTATACCCAGCTGTAAATGGGTACTTTGTCACGGATTGCCTCCCTGCTTTGCAGTAGTGGTCCAACAGTGACCAAAAGTCAAGAGTATCTAATACTGGCTTCCAAGGTATCTACCTGCGCGCAAGATTGCTCTTGGCAGAGATGTAGATAGAAGATTAATGACACTTCTAACTTAAGGGAGAGTTCACAAGATATTTCCAGAAGTCACGAACAATGTTGCATTGGGCTGAACAATTGTTAGCGCATTATATCTGGTCCGTCGCCTTTTGTGAAGGATTTAAGCAATGGTTTAGCCCGTTCAAGTCCCCAGTTAGTGTAATCCAACGAAATTCCTCTTATAAGGTATAGCTCTGTTTAGAAGTAAATATATGTCTAGGTATATATATATATATATATATATATATATATATATATATATATATATATATATATATATATATATATATATATATATATATATATATATATGGGAGCCGCGCTGGTGTAATGGCTTCGGCGTTGTACTGGCGACCAGGTGTTCATGGTTCAAACCCGGGCGTCAGCGTTTGAAGGAAATTTTACGACCGGAAATTTACTGAATAACCTGAACGGCTCCTGTGATAAACCCTCTGTGGATGGGAAGGAGCGAAGCTCCTGACCGGGTTGGAAGGAAAGTCCTCAGGTTCCCCAGCCTCGCAATGACATGTCATTGGGCCGAAGGGCTGAAAGCCCAAGTGCCGCTGGTTAAGAAAAAAAAAAAAAAAAAAAAAAAATATATATATATATATATATATATATATATATATATATATATATAAATATATATATATATATATATATATATATATATATATATATATATATATATATATATTGTAGTGAAATTGACAGAGATACAACGGTAAAATACCCCCAAAGATAACATGTAAGGATAAAAACATAATGCGTAGGCTGCTGATAGTACATGATCGCCCAGACCGCGGGTCATCACCCTCCATAAAAATTGACTTGCTAGACAGGAGGGGAACGGCGGATAAAAAGAAAAAAATATGACTGGAAAGATTGCGTGAGACTAGAAAGGCTAAGGAGACGCAATTGGGGGGGAAACGGAGAAAAGTCACGTTTCCCAAGTTGACAAAAAGCAAGGAACTCGACAGAAGGGACCTTGGATATGTTACGCCACAGTCATTTATTGGTCGCTTTTGCGATACCAAGCCTTTGATTTGAATTCAGCGGCTAAACGCAGATGTTGAAATATTACAAAATTTAAAAAGTAACTTTTTCATAATATTAATGTTAGGAATATAAAAATTAGCTGGCCGGATGGCCCATTCTGAGCAGTGAACTAATATGTTCTTAATTTTACAGACGGATAGATAATATTGAAGATAATGACAAAAGACAGTGTTGATCACATCAACGACAGACTGTATGGAATAAAAAGTGTCGCTATTTGCACAAAAAAACACGACCTTGAGAAGCAGGTGTTCAAATCAACTTAGTAGGGAAGCGAAGGGACATTGGTGGGAGCTGTGTCTAAATATAACTTTTAACGACAAAATTTTGGAGGGGAGAGAAAGGTTGGTTCAAAAATCAAGTACATTTTTGTAAAAACGCAAGTAGAGACGGACAGACTAACAGATAAAAATCCATACTTGACTGAAGCATGACTGAAATGACTTTAGTGTAGGAAATTTGAAATTCAAAAAAACCTAGGCAGTGATTGGCCACAGACAAGCATATTGTCGGCGCTTAGACGCGGATTTGGGGTCATTTCTCAATAGTTGTTCAGTGATAGACACAGAAAACGCAAGTGTGGTGATTTCCAAATGAAATAAAGTGAAATAAGTTCAGGGACGCCATACTATAGCCAGCAGCTCAGCTGAGTTTTGCTAGCATTTCTGTGTTCTTTATTCATAATCTGGTAAGATTGAAATCATTTCTTTGTATATTTTGAATATTGTTTAATGTTCGAGTGATTTGATACTGCCATATCGAAATCTAGCCTTACAAACAAGTAGGGATTTGCTCTAGACCCCCCGCCCCAGTTCAGGGTCTAGGGACCAACAATATACATAAACTCCAACAAGGGTTAGGAAAGACAGATCAAGTGTTGTGAATAATGAAACATATTACCTATCCACTTTTAGGGAAGGAAACTAATAAATATTTTTCAGAATCTATAGTCTGGGAGGACCTATCTGA
Organism: Oreohelix idahoensis; assembly: GCA_024509875.1. Lineage (NCBI taxonomy): Eukaryota > Metazoa > Mollusca > Gastropoda > Stylommatophora > Oreohelicidae > Oreohelix > Oreohelix idahoensis. Next base: position 62,015 of record JAMPIV010016920.1, read on the forward strand.
TGTAAAACCACCATGGTAAATGTGCTGTTTGGTCAGAGAGAGATCTGACCTGTCTGTATGATGTGGTTGTTGTGTCAGTGTTGTGTCCAGACGTGGGTAGAGAATAGAATTTTGACACATAGCCAATACTTTGATTGCAGAGCTGTGAGTTTCAGCTGTCAACAAGGCGGTGTCTATCCAGTTGGTGATTTTACTCGAGTGTATCTGTGCAGTACGTTGTGACAGAGACCACTATTATTGCCCGCCAGCACGGAGAGGTGGGACCACCAGATTTCAGCACCAGAGCTACTTCTTCAAGATGAGTGAGCCTCTGGTCTGCTGGAAGTTCACCAACGCCTTTTAGTTGCTAATACCCCATAAAATTCCTGCAATTTACTGGACACTGTGTAGTCAATATAGACAGGTGTGATGAGGCCACCCCAACAGCACAAGCATTAACTATCCTCCCAAGTAGATGAATACTAGAACATTTTAATAAAACTAACTAGTCTAGTACTTATATATGTACACTCTTGCATTTATTATGTAACATTCCATGCACTTCTTTCATAATTTTTAAAAAATCTTTTTTTAAAAAAAGTTCTGGTCAACATAAAACTTGATCCAGAACAAAATAAATGGAATATAATTCTATCAAAAATTTTACACACGTGAGTTAGTTCAGTGTATTTTAACATGTGTTAATATTATTAGTCTGCTTAAATATCTGTGGGTGTATCTATAATTATCTCACCACATTACATATCATTACCCTAGACATTTTACCTAGATACATTCATTAAGAAAAAAAATAAGTGTGAGGTCGTAGTGGTAGCAAGAAAGGCCTTCTGTCAATTCACAACTACATTTTATCTCAGGAGCCTTCACAGCTGGCCTCATACATTACATTTAGTAATATCACCATCACACAATACCATCAAACCCACTACATACATTGGGGTCTTGTCCAGGTGATAACTAATTAGTTAACTGGTTAGTTAGAATTAGTTAGACTATAGTCATAAGAAGTACTTAGTGTATTTACTGGTTAGAGATTTAGCTTGTATATTATTATATTGTCTAAAAAGTATGGCGGAGCTAGCAAAATTCCGATCAGCTGCTGTGCTGACCGCAAAGGAGATGGGAATGGATGGTCAAATTTTAATTCAATATGTAACGGCTGAATGTGATAAATATATTGAAAGGGAAGATAGAAAGGTAGCTGAAGAGAAGAGGTTACAAATTGAGGCTGATAGAGAAATTAAGAGGCTGCAGATTGAGGCAGAAGAAAAACGACAGCAAAGGGAGGCAGAAGAAAAACGACAGCAAAGGGAGGCAGAAGAAAAACGACAGGAAAGGGAGGCAGAAGATAGAAGGTTGCAAAGGGAGCACGAATTACGACTAAGGGAGCTGGAATTACAAGGCCCGGCTCCTGAAAATGGTGCCAGCCCTTTTGCCTCAGATGCTACGCCCAGTCTGGGAGCCTCAAACTCAGCTATGGGGTTTCATTTAGACCATTTTGTTGACATAGAGGGGTACCTAGGACGTTTTGAGTTATTAGCTACTACATATGGGTTAGAGAGAGAGAGAGAGGTGGAGTTTAAAGCTATCACAGGGATTGAGAGGTACTTCTTATGAAGTATTTGCCAAAATGAACAGGGAAGACCAAGACAATTATGACATGTTAAAGCAGGCTTTGTTATTAAGGTACGAGAAGAATGGTGAATTTTATCGTAAGAAATTTAGAAATGCCAAACTGTTGTCTGGGGAGACATACCACCAATTCTCTGCTAGACTAGAAACCTATTTGGAGAAATGGACGGCTCTGGGGAAGACCCAAGATCTTAAAGAAATGATCATGATTGAGCAATTGAGAGAGTCCATGGCTCCAGACATGAGAAAATTTCTCATGGAACAAGGTGCAGGGAAGTTGGGGGAAATTTTAAATGTTGCTGAGAGGTATCAGGCAGCTCAGGCAGAGGTAAGTGGTGCTAAAAAGAAGCACATAGACAATTTTAAAGCTCCACAGCAATTTAATAAATTTGATAATAGAGAGCAGGGAAATAAAGGTAGGACAAACTTTGAGCGGCCAAGAAATGACTATCGCGACAGAAACTCACAGTTCAATGACCAAAAGTTCAATGAAAGAAAACCGTTGAACCAAGGAAAAAGATGGTGTAAATGGTGCAAGAAGGATAACCATAACACCGAATTTTGTAGAAGGAAACCTTCAAACATTGCTGCAATGAAGTCGGGGACGCGAAGATTAAAGGTTAATCCTAATGGACAACAGGAACCTTATCACCCCCCAGTTTGTGAGGATGTTATTTGTAATGGGGTCACCATAAGGTGCCTTTATGATACAGGTTTGGATTATGATTCAGTTGTGAAGTCTAGCCTAGTGGACCCAAGTCAGTATACCACAGAAACAGTGGAAATACAAGGGGCGACTAAGGACATACCACTCATGACACTTCCCATCGCAAGGATAACGGTGAAAACTCGCTATGTGGAGGGAGAAATCAGAGCAGCAGTGATAGATGAACCAATCTACCCTCTGATATTGGGGTGTAGATACGTCTTCTTGGGGAATCCCGAGAAACCTGTGATCATGGCGACAGTGCAGACCAGGTCACAGAAGAATGAGGAAGAAGGTGAACCTATAAATGCTCATCCAGAGGAGATGAGGAAGGCGCAGGCTGAGGATAGGACACTCAAGCCCTGTTTTAAAAAATTGCCCAAATGTCACACACCTCCGAGCAAGGGGGAATATTTCATGAAGAACAAACTCTTATACAGGAAGGCCGGAACTGGAACAAATGGTCACAACCAGCTGGTTCTTCCCACTTCATATAGAGATAAAGTGATGGAACTCGGGCATGCGATTCCCTTCAGTGGTCACATGGGGATCAGCGCCACAGGACAGCGTATAGCTTGTAATTACTTCTGGCCAGGGATAACGGAGGATATAAAAAGATATGTCAAATCCTGCCCAGAATGTCAAAGGGTAGCTCCAAAGCACTGGACTGCTCCTGCAACTCTAGGGGAAATGCTCATAGTGGGAACACCTTTTGAGAGGGTTGCAGTGGATATTGTAGGACCTCTCACTCGGACCAAGAGGAGGAACAGTTACATCCTTACTCTGGTGGACACTTGTTCTATGTGGGGAGAGGCGGTAGCCCTGCCATCAATTGATTCAAAACATGTAGCAGAGGCACTACTTACAATATTTACCCGATTAGGATTCCCGCATCAAATCTTGACGGATAATGGTTCTCAGTTCAAGGGGAAACTAACGGAAGAAGTTTTTAAGCTATTTCAAGCCAGACACTTTCATTGTAGTCCGTACCATCCACAAGGGAACGGCCAGGTAGAGAGGTTCAACGGGACTCTCATTTCTATCCTGAGAAAGCTGGCACACGAAAAACCGGATCTGTGGGATCAATTCCTGCCCGCCGCATTGTTTGCGTACCGGGAGGTACCACATAGTTCAACCGGGATGGCTCCCGCAACTCTGCTATTTGGGAGACCAATAAAAGGTCCATTAGAAGCTCTATTAAGGACCTGGACAGATGAGAAGGCGGAAGAGACTGTTACCTCATCGTATCAATACGTGAACGAACTGACCACTCGTTTGAAAGCTGGATGGAAACTGGCAAATGATAATTTGAAGCAAGCCAGGAAGAAACATGCAGCATATTTTAATAGGAAGGCAAAGGACAGGGAACTGGCAGTCGGAGAGAAGGTGCTGCTTCTACTACCCGGAAGCCAGAATAAATTACAAATTGGTTGGCAAGGTCCATATACGGTTCTAGAGAAGGTGTCTAGAACAAACTATAAAATTGACAAAAAGGGGAAGGAGAAAGTTTATCATGTAAACCTGTTAAAGAAGTATCTGGACAGACCACTCCAGGAAAGCACCCCCTTATTGACCTTGGCTATTGCAACCCAGATGCAAAAGGAACCACTCACCTCACATGAATACCCATTACATCCTTGTGAAACCGCAGCACAGGTAAAAGTCAGTAAGCACCTGACTAAAAACCAGAGGGAGAGAGTTCAACAGGTTCTGGAGGAACATACAGATGTATTAACAGATAAACCAGGCCATACAAATTTGCTACAGTATGACATGAAACTGGTAGACTCAAACCCAATCTGTATGAGAGCCTATTCTATTCCGTTCGCGAAGGAGAAGGCATTGAAGGAAGAAATAGAGTATTTGTTGAAGGAGGGGATTATTTCGCACAGTGAATCATCTTTTAGTTCTAGTGTCGTTTTGTTGAGAAAACCGTCTGGGGAACACAGACTGTGCATAGATTACAGGAAACTGAATGCTGTCACAGAAGGACAAGTGGATCCATTACCAGACACAAAACAGTTATTTGCCAGACTGAACAAGGCAAAATACTTTTCAAAGGTGGATCTTAGTAAAGGCTATTACCAGATCCCAGTGAAGCCTGAAGTGAGACCTTATTTGGCTTTTAGCACTTCGGATGGACATTATGAATTCAATATGCTACCATTCGGACTGAAAAATGCTCCGAGTGTGTTTTCAAGGATGATGCGCAAATTGTTGGATCCCCTGAATAACCCATGTATCACGAATTTCATGGATGATATTCTCGTCGCCACAGAGACATTTGAAGAACACATTGAAGCTCTGGAGATGTTGTTTGATAGACTTCGGGAGGCGAACTTAACTGCTAGGCCAACAAAATGTTGTATTGGATGCAAAGAGTTGGAATTCTTGGGACACACTGTATATCAGGGTAATATGACCCCTGATCCTAAGAACTTGGAAAAACTGCAGAGAGCACCTAGGCCGCAAACAAAAAAGGACGTGCGATCATTTGTGTCGTTATGCGGATTTTATCAGAAATACATCAAGAATTTTTAACGCTATTTGTGCTCCTCTGACTGATCTGACTCGCAAGGGACTTCCAGATAAAATTATTTGGACTGCACAATGTGAACTAGCGTTCCAAGAGTTAAAGGAAAAACTCACTAGCAAGCCTATTCTCAAACTGCCTGATTTGACACAGGACTTTGTCTTAAGAACCGATGCAAGTAATGTAGGACTAGGAGGGGCTTTGTTGCAAAGATCATCTTCACCTGATGGGGAACTGAAACCAGTCGCTTATGCAAGCCGTAAATTGAATAAGGCGGAACAAGGATACTCCACAAGCGAAAAAGAATGTTTAGCGTTAATCTGGGCAATAAAGAAGTTTCAAATCTATCTGTATGGTAGGACTTTTGTGGTGGAGACGGATCATCAGCCTCTTGTATTCTTATCTCAGGCTAAGCATGAAAACGCAAGATTGCTGAGGTGGTCTTTATTGCTTCAACCTTATCAGTTCAGTATCCAATATATCCCAGGCAAATTGAATGTCGGTGCAGATTTCCTCAGTCGGCACCCCTGTGATCAAAATTAGAGTAGTGGCAGACGTGAGGAGTAATTTTACCTATGTGTATCGCTGGTTTTGGAACTTGCCATAGGAATGTTTTCAAGTGGGGAGATGTGTAGTGAAATTGACAGAGATACAACGGTAAAATACCTCCAAAGATAACATGTAAGGATAAAAACATAATGCGTAGGCTGCTGATAGTACATGATCGCCCAGACCGCGGGTCATCACCCTCCATAAAAATTGACTTGCTAGACAGGAGGGGAACGGCGGATAAAAAGAAAAAAATATGACTGGAAAGATTGCGTGAGACTAGAAAGGCTAAGGAGACGCAATTGGGGGGGAAACGGAGAAAAGTCACGTTTCCCAAGTTGACAAAAAGCAAGGAACTCGACAGAAGGGACCTTGGATATGTTACGCCACAGTCATTTATTGGTCGCTTTTGCGATACCAAGCCTTTGATTTGAATTCAGCGGCTAAACGCAGATGTTGAAATATTACAAAATTTAAAAAGTAACTTTTTCATAATATTAATGTTAGGAATATAAAAATTAGCTGGCCGGATGGCCCATTCTGAGCAGTGAACTAATATGTTCTTAATTTTACAGACGGATAGATAATATTGAAGATAATGACAAAAGACAGTGTTGTTCACATCAACGACAGACTGTATGGAATAAAAAGTGTCGCTATTTGCACAAAAAAAACACGACCTTGAGAAGCAGGTGTTCAAATCAACTTAGTAGGGAAGCGAAGGGACATTGGTGGGAGCTGTGTCTAAATATAACTTTTAACGACAAAATTTTGGAGGGGAGAGAAAGGTTGGAACAAAAATCAAGTACATTTTTGTAAAAACGCAAGTAGAGACGGACAGACTAACAGATAAAAATCCATACTTGACTGAAGCATGACTGAAATGACTTTAGTGTAGGAAATTTGAAATTCAAAAAAAACCTAGGCAGTGATTGGCCACAGACAAGCATATTGTCGGCGCTTAGACGCGGATTTGGGGTCATTTCTCAATAGTTGTTCAGTGATAGACACAGAAAACGCAAGTGTGGTGATTTCCAAATGAAATAAAGTGAAATAAGTTCAGGGACGCCATACTATAGCCAGCAGCTCAGCTGAGTTTTGCTAGCATTTCTGTGTTCTTTATTCATAATCTGGTAAGATTGAAATCATTTCTTTGTATATTTTGAATATTGTTTAATGTTCGAGTGATTTGATACTGCCATATCGAAATCTAGCCTTACAAACAAGTAGGGATTTGCTCTAGACCCCCCGCCCCAGTTCAGGGTCTAAGGACCAACAATATACATAAACTCCAACAAGGGTTAGGAAAGACAGATCAAGTGTTGTGAATAATGAAACTGTTGCGTGATAAATTCTCGCAACATCGTTTTGTTTCAATGTCTGTTTTATAACGCAAGGGCAACAACTGCTTGAAATCTATAGTCACTTTTCTCGGTAAGCATTTGTCTTCTCGCGTTAGTATCGAATGCAGTTAACTTTTGAGCTGTGGTCATTTTTGCGCTGGACTGCGCATGACTTGTCTTGTTGTTTGGTCGATCGGTTTCCGCCCACCACTAGTGGGAGTGAGCGATTTGGAATGGCGAAAGAGATGCCTCGTTGAAGAGGGGATCTCCGCTATTTTTTTTGTTCTGTCAGGGATGTGTAGTCCTCTTATGGATATTTCGTTTAGTCGAGATAATACCTCTAGTGTTTTCCCACATGTCGGGAGGCGTGATATTTCTGTGTATTTCATGAAAGCAAGGTAAATTGACTCTTTCATTAACTCTATTGATTTTGGGTCGTGAGCGATTTCGATTCATAGCCTGTCTCCGAAAGTCGTCGTCACGAGATGTTCTTTCCCAGCTCACATGTCGCTGCATTGTACTGCATCGGTTGATGCATGTACCAAGGACCATTACTTGCTACTTTGTTAAATGAACTAGGTTTAGAAAACCTTTATTATCTAGAGGATATTCTTGAGGACATTATTTATACTTCGGCAGACGTGTCTGTCTTGCTGAAGTCAAACTAAGGAGAGTGAACTGATCTCATACATCTGGTTATCTCCTGGCTGTTATAGAAAAGGATGGAGTTTTCCACCTGACTACATTTACAGCACTATGAAATATAACATGCATCTGACTCATCATTGTAATGCTGTCTACCGTTTATTGCTGTATTGAATGTTGCTGTGATAATGACTGTTTGATGTGCCTACACATTTGCGTAACCATTTTGTCACTGTGGCGTCCACAATAAATAATGAAGAAAAACGTCAACGGCTGTTTCAAGACTCATTGACTTTATACGTCGTGAGTTTACTGACGTCCTATGTGGATTGCCCTGTTATTGTTGCATGAACATTGTTTTGACTGAACACATCTACACACTACACAAAACCAGACATGCGGATGCCATCCATCATCATATGGCATCACGCATCATTTGGTGGCCATAAGCTGGTTTGATTCTGGTACTAGCAAACACGGGGTCCCTTACCCACTTCATTTTCAACAAGAATTCATCAGCATCCTTCAAGAAATTAACATTCTTCAATACAGTCAACATCTTCAAAATTTTCAAAGTACTCGGCGTTGCCCGGTAAAAGTCAAAATTTCAATTTTTTGACGGAAACAAGAATTTGACAGTACCCGGCGTTGTTACATGTTGCCGGATAACTCGGACTGCTGTTATCTTTTACGCAAGTCAAGCAAGTTGCTGCTGTCAAGGTTCCAGTGCTGTCGTTTTTTTGAGAAGGTCAAGTGCCGGTTGAAACGGGTTGTTTTCTGAAGAAGGCCAAGTACCGATTTCCATCAACTTACTTTTGGATTAGAAGGTCAAGTGCCGAAACAACTCAACACACAGTATGTCAGAAGCTCTTGTACCATCGTGTTAGCAGTGGAAGCAGTTCAGATGTGCCATCATCGTTGGAGCTTCGCTCTTTAGGACGTTGATTGACATCCGTTTTTCTGCTGTTCTACGATTGGAAGCCTTTAAGTTAAGTGGCCTGTTTGTATGTAAACTGTGCCCTTATACTTCTGCTGAGTCTTCTGTGTATCATCTCATTCTATATGTTATATGTCTATATGTTATTTGTATATTTATATGTTTATATTTCAGCGGGTTCTCGGTTGGGTGGTGTCTCCGTTAGATTATGCCACGTCATAGAGGTCGTCTATTGTGAGCGTTTTCTGTAGGGTTTGCAAATTTCCGATACTGGAATTTGCTAAGCGACTTCTGTTGCTATTTATGTTAGCTGTGATGACATGTTTTAATATTGTTTTCGTTATTATTTCACATTCTTTAGTTTTGTTGTGATTTGTTTGTATTTGTTAGCCTACTCTTGTCTATAATTTAGTTTCATACAACATTTTTGTTTATACACTGTGGTGTCATGTATTTTGTTTAATTCTATCGCAGATATCGTCACATTTTTTGTGATATTTCATTAATTTCTGCTTTATTTTTAGTTGATTTCTGCGAAAGTTTTTGTATTGTTGCTGATCTTTGTTATTGTTTACATTGTTATTGTTTACATTGTTTGTATTGTTTACATTTTCAATGTTTACATTCTGCATGTGTTTACATAGTCATTGTTTACAGTTATAGTAATTAGTTAATGGGCTATGCTAATGCACTGTTACTACTACACTGATGATAAATGAATGATGAATAGTGTCGTGCACTATTGAATGAGAAGTGCACTTATGATCAAGATTTGAGTGCTGATATTTCATATACAAGTTCTTTGATTGGAGACTTGTTTCCCACAGAGACTGGGATAATATAATGTGATGTGAATATACAAGTGCTTAATTAAGACTTGTTACACTTAGGTTTGAAATAAATTAGTTAATTATTTCAGGTTTTGGACTCATATGTTAGACAACATGTCTACATTTGAGCACTTTATTGAGCAGGGTAAATTGCTTGGGAAGACTGGTGATAAGTTAGAAGAATTTGCAACTGCTCGATATGATAAAGCAATGGAAGCTGAACAAAAGAAACTGCATATGGAAGCTGAACAAAAGAAACTGCAGATGCAGGTGGATGAAAAGAGATTCCAAATGGAAATGGAAAAAAAAAAAAGGGAATCAGAAGCTGAGGAAAGAAAGCTACAGCTAGAGGCTGAGAATAAAAGACTTGAAAAAGAAGCTGAAAATAAAAGACTTGAAAAAGAAGCTGAAAATGAAAGACTTCAAATGCAGGCTCAAGCTGAAGAAAGGAAGTTACAAAGAGAGTCTGATGAGAGGAAAGCAAAAATGGAACATGAAGAAAAACTCTTAGCTTTAGAGTTGGAGAAATTGAAATTGACGAGCATGAGTAATGGTAATGATTCAAACAAGGGTTCATCTTCTGGGAAGGCTAATAATGATACTTTTAAGATCAAGTTACCAACATTTAGTCCTTCCAGTGATGACATAATGTTCTATCTGGACAGATTTGAACAAGCATGTACAGCTCATAACATAGACAAAGCAAAATATGTTTATCAGTTATCAGGGATACTGACAGGTAAAGCTCTAAGTGTATTAAATATGGTGGATGAACCTGACAAGAACAATTATGAGGTTGTCAGGGCCGCTTTGTTAAAGAAATATCAGCTTAACGAAGACGGCTATCGTCTACAATTTAAAAACATGTTACCTGAAAATGGAGTTGAATTCTCCGAGTTTATTGCAAGAATACGCATTACTTTCTCACGATGGGTTGAACTATCTAAGACGGAAAAAACTTATGAAGGACTTATGGACTTAATACTTAGAGACAAAGTCATGTCGTCTGTCAATGAGTCTTTCCTTGCTTTCCTTCATGAACGTAAACCTAAAACAATAAAAGAAATGGAAGATTTCTGTTGCCAATACGTAACTGCGCACCCACACATAACCATGGGTAACTCTAAGGTGAAAGAAGGTTTACCAGTTGCTTCGGCAGCTCCGTATGGTCAAAACTTTGCTCGTAGATCCCAACAAAATTTTGATAGAAAGGGCAGCGGTAATTTCTGTCAAAATCATGGAAACCAATTTCATGGTGATTCTTCTTCGAAGAATTGGAGACAACCTGATAGTACTCGTTACTATCACCCTAATAATTATAGGCATTTCAAAAGAGGATATGGTAATAGAGGTTATTCCTGCCGAAGACCTCAAAACCAAACAAATAGATGTTCGCATCAATGTGAACATGATAGTAATCGTGGAAACTGGTATTCGAACCAGGATAACAATTACAATAGAGACAATAATAACTGCAGAGATAATAATAACTCTGATAACTTCAGAGGTAATAATAGTCGGGGTAGATCTCAACACAAAAAAAAGAGATATCAGCAGGCTAATGCTGTACAACAGGAAACTGAGGGAGCCTGTAATCATGTTGTTGATAGTAAAAACTTTGACGCTGTCACTAGTTCTGCTTTTGACTTTGAGAGAGCAAACAAATGCCCCCAATGCAGTACTTTATTCGAACCGGGTACCATAACTACTTTGAGTTGTGGTCACCCACTTCCCGCTCTTCCTGCTGCTGTTGCGCATGACGGGAGGGGTTCTTTAATTCTACATAAGGGTCTTGTTAATGATACTCCGGTCTCACTACTTTTCGATTCCGGATGCACCACTATTGGTGTTAGACAATCGCTTGTAGATCCATCTTGTGCTACAGGAAGGGTTATTAAATGTGTCACATTTGGCGGCACTCTAGAAAAATATCCTACTGCTGTAATTCGCATTGCCACTCCTTTCTTTACTGGAGATGTGCATGCTTGTCTCTTACCTAATCCTATTGCGGACCTTATTATTGGTCGTATTCACGGAGTTAGGGAGTGTACCCCACAGCAGATTGCTGCTCGGGAAGATAATAACATGCAAGCTACAAATGCAGTAGTTACAAGAGCACAAGCTCTACAAACACCCGAAACTTCACTGAATAGTGATAATGAAGTTGATAGCCAAGATAGTCACTTAGTAATCACTCGTGACTCTTTCATAAAATTGCAAGAAGAAGATCCTTCTTTAAAAAAATTCTTCGTTCTTGCGAAGAAAGGTGATCCGAATCAGGATACAAATAGAAAATCTTGGATTGCAATGAGAAACGGCGTACTTGTACGTATGGTACAAGATTCGACTACGTCGGCACATTCGCAAATTCTTGTTCCCAAGAGCATGAGAGTCCAAATATTACAACATGCTCATGACTCGCAATGTGCTGGACATATGGGTTTTGCCCGTACGAAGTCGAGAGTCCTTGCGGCTTTCTTTTGGCCTTTTGTCAATAAGGACATTCGTATTTACTGCCGATCATGCAAGGTATGTCAGGAGGTCAAATCTAGAGGACCACGACATGCTGCGCCTATCCAGGCTGCTGACATTCCTATTCGGCCGTTTCAGAAAATGGCCATAGATATTATTGGCCCTTTTAAGGTCAAGTCGGCCAGAGGACATCAGTTTATCCTTACATGTGTCGATATGTGCACACGTTGGCCAGAGGCTATTCCTCTTAAGAGCATATCTACTACAGATATCGCAGATGCTCTTTGGTTGATATTTTCTCGCTTGGGGTTCCCCAGAGAAATATTGTCAGACCATGGCACTCAACTCATATCTGACACTATGTCACAGGTAATGTCTACCTTACATATTGAACGATCTCTCAGTAGTATCTACCATCCTATGTCTAATGGGTTAGTTGAGCGTCTGAATAGAACGCTCAAGACTTTGCTTGGTAAGATAACTGAAGATCATCCTCAAGATTGGGACAGGGTTTTACCCGCGGCTCTCTTTGCCTATAGAGAAGTCCCTAATGAACACACAGGATTTTCTCCCTTCGAACTTGTCTTTGGCGCGCGTCCACGCGGCCCTATGTCTTTATTACACGATCTCATCACTGCCGATGATATTAGCGATGAAACTCAATCCTCATATGAGTATGTCATTGCTCTTAGACAAAAGATCATTGAGGCATGTAAGCTAGCAACTGCTTCATCAGAAATTGCTAAAGAGAAGGCAAGGCAGTTTGCTAACAAGAATAGATGTCTACGACAACTTTGTCCAGGTGACAAAGCATTCGTCCTACTCCCCAGTAGGGAAAATAGACTTCTTATTGCATGGAAAGGTCCGTATGCAATAGTCACTCGGATTTCCGATGTTGACTATGTGGTCGATATTGATGGAAAGCATAAAACTTTCCACATAAACATGCTTTCGGAATTTCACGAACGTCCGGACTATTTGCTGCCTATTTTCCAGGCAACGGATGATGCTCCTGCACCTCACGGTCATTATTCATCCCTGTCTGTCATTCAGGATGAGGAAGCTACCTTCTCTGATGTCAACCTTCCCCTTCCAGTGGTTCCATTACATTCCACGGAATCTTGGAAAAACGTTTCTGTTTCTCCTAATCTTTCTGGTGACGAACATCGACAAGTCTCGTCGATGTTACAAACATTTCAGGATGTTCTCACTGACATTCCTGGACACACAGATGTCATAGAACATGACATAATTCTTACCGACAATAATCCAATTAGGGTTAGGCCGTATCCTATTCCTATACACTTTCAGTCGCAAGTGGAAAAGGAATTGGATGAAATGATTCAATTAAATATAATTGAACCATCGACTTCACCATATTCTTCTTCCATGGTTATTGTCCGAAGAAGGATAAGAACATACGAATTTGCGTTGATTATCGCAAATTGAATCAGGTCACAAAGTTCGACGCTGAACCGATGCCTTTGTTAGAAGATCTACTGATTAGACTTTCTAATTCTAGATTCTTCACTAAACTTGACTTGTCTAAAGGTTATTGGCAAGTGCCTTTAGCAGAGCATGCCAAACCTCTTACTGCTTTTTCTACACCTAGGGGTCTATTTCAATGGAATGTTATGCCTTTTGGTCTCATGAACGCCCCTGCCACTTTCGTTCGCATGATGCGTCGAATTCTGTCACATCGTTCGGATGTCATCGCATACTAAGATGACATCTGTCTCTTCAGTGATACCTGGGAAGATCACTATTTAGGGTTATATGACTTACTGTCCACTATACGTGAGAATAATTTGACAGCAAAACCTTCTAAAGCTTTTGTTGGTTTTGGTGAAATCTCTTTCCTGGGTCATCGTGTTGGTCATGGTCTCTTGAAGACAGAAGACCACAATACTTCCAAAATACTGAACATCTCTGTTCCTAAAACGAAGAAACAAGTTAGGAGTCTCTTAGGTTTAATTCAATTTTATGGGAGATTTATTCCAAATTTATCTTCGATCATGGCACCTCTCTCAACATTGTTGAAGAAAGGTGCGCCTAATCTGGTCCGTTGGTCTGAAGAATGCCAATCTTCACTAGACCAAATCAAGAATATATTTTCTTCTCCTCCCATCTTAAGATTACCTACTCTTGATAGGACTTTTGTTCTTCGGAGTGATGCTTCATCCACTGGGATTGGAGCAGCACTGATGCAAGAATATGCAAATACTCTGCATCCTGTTATGTACATTTCTAGAAAACTAAATGCGGCAGAGAGGAACTACTCGTTTTTAGACCGTGAGTTGTTAGCGATGGTTTGGTCAATTCTAAAGCTACAAAGATTCCTCCTGGGCGCACATTTCATTCTAGAGACTGATCAGAAAGCTCTTACAGCTATTCAGACTAAAGATTTGAAGAGTTCGAGATCCACTCGATATGCTATAGCTCTTCAACCTTTTCACTTCACGGTACGAGCTATCCGTGGTGCGGATAATGTGATGGCTGACATTTTGTCTAGATGCCCACATGACTCCAACTAATACTTCTGTCCTATATTCCTATATATTACAGAGTCATAACACACCTATATTACTACAATAGATTAGCACATCTGTACTTACTTTATATGTACACACTATCGTGCTTTGTTGTCATCTTCTTCTGTTCGTTTTTTTAAAATGATAGAGGAGGACTGAGTAGTTAATATAAGGGCCGTTAGTTTACTAAACAGCCACAATTATTAATAATGTATTGTACCTTATGAAGCTCATTAGTTATTAATTAGCATTATATTGCTTGTACTTTCTCAGAATGTCATTGTTGAGCTGAGGACTTACCTTACGAGTTCTAGATTGTGTACTTACCCTCGGAATACCAGAGCATATGTCCTGGATCGTCATGTAGTTTAACTTTACTATGTACTTATGTCATTACATGTCAAAGAATGTACTATCTAAATTTTCCTATCAGATTTGTACATCCATTTTTAAAGACAATATTAGAGTATGCTGTTTAATGATGATTATAGTAACTTGCATACGTATATTGTGTTTACATGCTAACGTGATGTGTGTTGGTGACACCTCCCCGATGTGAATATTTTTTGAGACATATTTATTTTTCTGTTGAGGTATATCCTCACCAGACACTCTATAATTAGCCTATTGTTTGGCAATTTAGTTAATTATCAGCGCATAATTCGTGCGTTTTGAGCCGCTTATCGCATGCTCTTTGATATTTAAAAAAAAAAAAAATATGTTCCACATTTTTTTTTTATCGGGAAGAGGTGGTGATATGTTGCGTGATAAATTCTCGCAACATCGTATTGTTTCAATGTCTGTTTTATAACGCAAGGGCAACAACTGCTTGAAATCTATAGTCACTTTTCTCGGTAAGCATTTGTCTTCTCGCGTTAGTATCGAATGCAGTTAACTTTTGAGCTGTGGTCATTTTTGCGCTGGACTGCGCATGACTTGTCTTGTTGTTTGGTCGATCGGTTTCCGCCCACCACTAGTGGGAGTGAGCGATTTGGAATGGCGAAAGAGATGCCTCGTTGAAGAGGGGATCTCCGCTATTTTTTGTTCTGTCAGGGATGTGTAGTCCTCTTAATGGATATTTCGTTTAGTCGAGATAATACCTCTAGTGTTTTCCCACATGCCGGGAGGCGTGATATTTCTGTGTATTTCATGAAAGCAAGGTAAATTGACTCTTTCATTAACTCTATTGATTTTGGGTCGTGAGCGATTTCGATTCATAGCCTGTCTCCGAAAGTCGTCGTCACGAGATGTTCTTTCCCAGCTCACATGTCGCTGCATTGTACTGCATCGGTTGATGCATGTACCAAGGACCATTACTTGCTACTTTGTTAAATGAACTAGGTTTAGAAAACCTTTATTATCTAGAGGATATTCTTGAGGACATTATTTATACTTCGGCAGACGTGTCTGTCTTGCTGAAGTCAAACTAAGGAGAGTGAACTGATCTCATACATCTGGTTATCTCCTGGCTGTTATAGAAAAGGATGGAGTTTTCCACCTGACTACATTTACAGCACTATGAAATATAACATGCATCTGACTCATCATTGTAATGCTGTCTACCGTTTATTGCTGTATTGAATGTTGCTGTGATAATGACTGTTTGATGTGCCTACACATTTGCGTAACCATTTTGTCACTGTGGCGTCCACAATAAATAATGAAGAAAAACGTCAACGGCTGTTTCAAGACTCATTGACTTTATACGTCGTGAGTTTACTGACGTCCTATGTGGATTGCCCTGTTATTGTTGCATGAACATTGTTTTGACTGAACACATCTACACACTACACAAAACCAGACATGCGGATGCCATCCATCATCATATGGCATCACGCATCAGAAACATATTACCTATCCACTTTTAGGGAAGGAAACTAATAAATATTTTTCAGAATCTATAGTCTGGGAGGACCTATCTGATGTAAAACCACCATGGTAAATGTGCTGTTTGGTCAGAGAGATCTGACCTGTCTGTATGATGTGGTTGTTGTGTCAGTGTTGTGTCCAGACGTGGGTAGAGAATAGAATTTTGACACATAGCCAATACTTTGATTGCAGAGCTGTGAGTTTCAGCTGTCAACAAGGCGGTGTCTATCCAGTTGGTGATTTTACTCGAGTGTATCTGTGCAGTACGTTGTGACAGAGACCACTATTATTGCCCGCCAGCACGGAGAGGTGGGACCACCAGATTTCAGCACCAGAGCTACTTCTTCAAGATGAGTGAGCCTCTGGTCTGCTGGAAGTTCACCAACGCCTTTTAGTTGCTAATACCCCATAAAATTCCTGCAATTTACTGGACACTGTGTAGTCAATATAGACAGGTGTGATGAGGCCACCCCAACAGCACAAGCATTAACTATCCTCCCAAGTAGATGAATACTAGAACATTTTAATAAAACTAACTAGTCTAGTACTTATATATGTACACTCTTGCATTTATTATGTAACATTCCATGCACTTCTTTCATAATTTTTAAAAAATCTTTTTTTAAAAAAAGTTCTGGTCAACATAAAACTTGATCCAGAACAAAATAAATGGAATATATTTCTATAAAAATTTTTAACACACGTGAGTTAGTTCAGTGTATTTTAACATTTATTAATATTATTAGTCTGCTTAAATATCTGTGGGTGTATCTATAATTATCTCACCACATTACATATCATTACCCTAGACATTTTACCTAGATACATTCATTAAGAAAAAAAATAAGTGTGAGGTCGTAGTGGTAGCAAGAAAGGCCTTCTGTCAATTCACAACTACATTTTATCTCAGGAGCCTTCACAGCTGGCCTCATACATTACATTTAGTAATATCACCATCATACAATACCATCAAACCCACTACATATATATATATATATATATATATATATATATATATATGTATATATATATATATATATATATATATATATATATATCTATATATATATATATATATATATATATATATATATATATATATATAATATTCTGGCTCATATGTTTGCTTTCATACATATAAAACTGAAGCGACTACGATTGTTTAGTTTTAAAACAATATGTAACAATTTTATTAACGAATTAGTCTTTAACAGTTAAAATAAATGTGGAAAGATTGGTGAAATTTAGATATAAGTTTTCGTCACGGAGACGTAGGTGAGGATTTAGCAAAAGTCCGTTTTGCTGGTGCCGTTTTACAAGCATTTAACATTTTTAATGGAGTCCAGCAGCTGTGGTTTTCGTCACTTCTGTGATGACAAAAGCCTTCTCCACACTCACTTCCACTGTAGGCGGTTAGGGTGGATGCTTTTCTCTCACCTTAGTGGCGTTAGTACCACAAATCGTCTGATGGCTTGTAAACACGAATTTTAGAAAAATAGAAAAACAAATGCCTTCTGCTAAGTTCATTTGTTTGGAGCACTCTAACAGGCCCACGTTCCCGTTGTCCGCTCACCAATGTTAAACTCTTAGAATAATTTAATTCTCGAGCACGCACAACGTAACTCCGAGAAGATGGTTAAAATTCACCAATATTACTATGAGGATTAAAGGGTAAAATGTGTATGGACAATGAGAATATGATTTGTGCTTGAACTAACATTAACGAGTTACATACATCTCAAAAATGATATGCTACCCTTGAGGTACACATGATGTAATCATCACTCTTTACTGCTCCAGTCAGAGTCCTGAATTCACCTCTGCTGTCGGGTTTCCGCACGACTAGTTAGAAACAATCACCAGCTCTTGCAGTAGTGGTTCATGCATATATTGTTTTCATATGTTGAGGCTGCCAGCCTCGTATATAACTACTTAGCAAGAAACCTGTAAAATTTACATTAGTAAATACATTTTTTACGCTTACCCCAAAATTTTGGGAATACAGAATCTCCTTGCACAGATTTTTGAATGGACACGAGCAATTTCGGTGCATTTGCTCTTGAATCACTTTCGTCTGGAAATAAGAGTTAACTCCTCTGACGTCGGGTATTCTGCAAAATCACTGGCCTGGGAAAACTTTTGTTTAATTCCTCTATGACTTGTGATCAAATTCCTAAGTTTCCAGTATTGTATTAAAAATGCCGGTTTACTTGGAAATTCCTAAGTTGCCGAATACTCGATCTGTTACTTATAGTTGTGGAATTTCTAAGTCCAATGTCTCCTTTTCTTTCTGGCTTTCTGGGAGTTGCTCGTATGACGTTTGCGCTGCAGTGTGTGTACTGACTTTGATTTCACTACATTATATCTCACAATCCTCAGTTCAAATTCCAGCGGTGTTTCCGCCTAATTTTTCAATGAGATACATTGTATATTCCGGCCTCTCAAATCAACCAATTCAATCGAATCTCGTTCAGCACTACGTGGGTAGGGGTGCTTCAAGTTCAAAAAAATACCATCACGTGTTTCAAAATATTAAATTAAATATCCACGCGTGACCTCTTTATATCGTTGCGCCAGACCTCCGCCAGCATCTGGTGCACAACTCATAAACTCCATCTGCGAACTCATTTGATGTCCAGATGCTACCTATCGCCAATATTGTATCTCTAGACAGATTATCGTGATAATCACACTCAGGGATGGTCCAGTGAAACGATAACGCATCTACCACCTGTGTAATCTGCCCACCTCAAACGGCTATCTCAGACAGACGCTTTTGGCTTCTATAGATGTTGATCGGGCGAGACTGTCTTTTCATGATAAGAATCTCGCTCGCTGACCGGTGCTAATGCTGGGTATTGTTACGATAATACCCCAGTTCACCTGGCGGAATGTAAATAAGTCTGAGGAGTGGTAAACAAGATAAAGACAGTCACATTGCAAATACTTCCGTAGGGGAGTGGAGTGTTATAGACTTCACCCTACTGATCCATCAAAGAGAGTAAATAATGGTGCATAAAATATGCCACATAATAATGACAGGGGAGAGAAAAATAAGAAAATATCACTCGCATGGGACTGTAATGCAATCCTGCCGGAGTGGACGAGGTCGCACAACCGTATCGTCACATACCTGACTTTGAGTTAGGGAAGGAAAAAGGCAGCGAGGAAGGGAACTGGTCACCCCACCTCTCGATGCTGGACCTAGTATGGTGAAGTCTCTAACACATAACTCCCCTACGACAGCATCTGCTATATGACTACCTTACCGCCATTCTAATCAAAGCCTTCTTCATGAAAATGCATGTGCTTCAGTCATTGTCACGAAACACACAAACAGTTTTCCCACACGTAACATTATTTATTTCATTATGTCCAGTCGTAAACACTCCACAGAAGGGACCCTGACACAACCATCAGAACTGCTATGCTATGGACCCCAGAAGAACGGCGAAAGAAAGGCAGACCAAAGACAACCTGGCGGAGAACAGCGGAGGATGAGATGCAAAGCATGAACCAGAATTGGGGCACGGCACGAAGGATGGCCACCGACCGAGCAAAATGGGGACAGTTTGTTGCTGCCCTACAAGACGCGACTAGGCGTGATGGTCACTAACTGATTTGTCAGTCAGGGGCTAAGGATCCAAGATTACGAAGATAAATCACGGCTGTTTGCGAGCGATCTTTTAATTTTCTCTGACCGCGCTATTTATAGCTATCGTGACAGAGGTCACGTGGTCAACGTCCTAACGAAAAAAAAAAATGTGGCGGTGTTTACTTTTGATAGGGCTTAATTAATGCTTTTAAGCTACTTTATTATTATACATACCTGCTTTAATTTTGCGTAAAGCTAGACTAGAAATGTTAGAGTAAATTTTAGAACAAGAACAAACATTTTATCACAATTAGAACAGAAGATATAATAGTCTGAAATAGTGTGAAATTTACGTTTTTAAAATATTTTGTTATGGTTTGTTTCTAATGCAATTTACACTAAAACGATCACAATAAACATGCATAACAAATTACATAAATCAAAAGTAGAGAACCTGCAGAAAAGGGATATCATAATTTTGTTTTGGTTTCATGCGTCAAACATTAATTATTGAAACATTAACTTGCAAGTCGACATTTATTACCTTAAAATAACACACCCAATTGTCCCCAAAACATGAGAGCTAACAATTATCTCAATCATACATCACGATGGTCATGTAAAAATGAGTATGGTCATTTGTAAAACGAAATGTTCAATTTAATAAATAAATAGGTGTATTTAATAAATACACCTATTAAATGATTTCTACACTCTGTTAATTCTGTCACTCTCACGCA
Source organism: Oreohelix idahoensis (assembly GCA_024509875.1). NCBI lineage: Eukaryota > Metazoa > Mollusca > Gastropoda > Stylommatophora > Oreohelicidae > Oreohelix > Oreohelix idahoensis. Next base: position 82,397 of record JAMPIV010016920.1, read on the forward strand.
ACAACTGCCATAATGTGCTCTAGCCCCAAAATTTCGCTAAATTATCATTCACACTTCCTTTTTTTAAATATGAGGAATCTGTACATTCACAGATGGAGAAATGTGTAACAAATGAGTTTCCATTATAAATTTTAATTGTGAAATTATATTTTTAATACCGCTGGCGCGTCTTTCAATTTTGGAAATAGTGGAATGTATAAATTCTCCTCTCAACTGCCTGCTGCAGGTCTAGTGAGTCAGTTGATGTTCCAACAATATGTTTCCTAACAGTGTGGAGAAATTGAGATCGCTTACGTTTTGTTAGCGTTCTGGTGACTGATGTTTCTCTTCTATGTTTAATTAGTTTTTGTAGTACAATAGGCTGTCCTCTGGATTTGCATTTTATGATATTATTTTTTGCTGTTTCTAGTTTTTTTCTAACAATGGATGTGAATAGGGTTTCTTCCTGTTGTGTTAGTGGTTGTGAAGGTGGCTTAGCAAGTAACTGTTGTACTGTGATGTTGCGTTTAAAGACAGGCGAGGTGGATGTACTTGTCGTATGTATAACTGACTTGGTAGGTGTAGATGTGGCAACAAAAACTGGCATGCTAGGGTGAGTAGTGTTATCCACCTCCAAATGAATAATGATATCGCCTTTAATGTGAGCTGACACATCAACCTCCAGCTGAACAATATCATCACTAGTGTGGGCAGGCACATCAACCTCCTGCTGTACAGAACTATCCTGACTACAGCTAACTGACTGACAACAGCTAACTGACTGACTACAACTAACTGACTGACTACAACTAATTGACTGACTACAACTAACTGACTGACTACAACTAACTGACTGACTAGACATGGAGGGGTCAGAAAGAACATCACAGGGGATAGAGCAGCTTTTTGTTTTTAAACACCGAAAGATGTCTTTGCAAAATAATTGCACAGTTGACATTCACTTATAGTTAAATTATGGTCATAGTCTTTCCAGATGTGCTGACTGTTTTCCGATAGTAACTTGGCTGTTTCAAGACACTTCTTATTATGCTTCCTTTTTGCGTTTTGTATTGGTAAGTAACACTTTCTACAAAATATAGTCGAATGCTCTGTCGGTTTATCATCTAATACGTTAATTCCAAACACAAAGAACCGATCACTAACGTAATTCGAACAGTTCAGTGCATTCCGTTTTGAACATTTTGTTTGGGAAGTTAATGATCTCTTGCCACAGGCTCTGCACAGTGCACTGGCACAATTCATATGATGCAACAAAGTATGTTCCATTTCGTTGTTATGTAGTATAGTTTACTTGTGTATGTATAAAGATAATGGAATATTTGGGAGTATCACGTCTAACACAACGCTGTAGAATGCTTTATCTGTGAATGAAAGAAGATATACAAACAGTTACTTAGAATTCTTTGGCAGCCGTCTTGTGCACAGGATTGTGTACCAAAGAACACCAATGGAACAGTCCTTATCTCACACACAATAAAAAAAAAGACATTCATATTTTAAATACAAGATTAACAAGACTTGAAAGATAGATCAAAGTATGTGGAAGTAATCTATCTATAGCTTTACATGTTTTCTGACGCTTATATACGTAGCTAAATATAATTATAAATGAATGAAAATGCAAAAACGGATGATGCTTTACAAAAAGTTATTTTTTTACAACCTTATTTAAGATTTGCGAGTATCAGGAATGCGTTTACAGTGATTTAAATGTTATAAAATCTGGTGACAATATGCTTGTTCTTGTAATGCCAAACTCACAAAACTGACTACCACACATTCTCAAGATATGAAACCAAAAAAAAGTATGTGGAAATAATCTTTAGCTTCCCTTCGAGAAGTTTATATAATTATAACCTCATATGAATGGGCCGATTTTTAGATATTACATTAATAAATAGATTACTTCTGTTATGAATTTCCTCAAATGATGACGCTGTTTTCAAAAGTCTGTAACTCCGTCAAATATAATTTCAAACAAATAAAAATGCAATCAAAAATAGAACACAGAACAAAGTTATAGTACACAAAAGAATTTTAGCGCTATGTTTATCCAGAACGAGTGTGTAATGATTTATATATTAACGATTTTACACACACATCAGCTGATTTTCCCCGCCAAAACCCTCAGTAGTCTTTTACGGTGCACATGAAGATTTATTACCCGGTGTCAGAAGTACGGTCACTGAAACTAAAAGAGCGCTCTGGTATATGGCACAAACAGCCGTGAAATACTTTTGAACGAGTTTATTCATTCAAAATAATTGCAGATAATAATTATATTCTTATTTGACACATTATAAATACATTCACGTACTCAGTCAAGCACTCTTTCCATTAATTCATTCACCCGTTTGTCTATCTTTCTATCGTTCGATGTTTTAAATCTTTCTTTGCCTGTCGGTTGTTCGTTGTTTCGTCTATCTTTCTATCGTTCTTTTTTAAAAATCTTTGTTTGCCTTTCGGTAGTTCGTTGTTTTGTCTCTCTTTCTATCGTTCGTTGTTTTAAATCTTTGTTTGCCTGTCGGTGGTTCGTTGTATCGTCTATCTTTCAGTAGTGAATGTCATCAACATTTTCCTTTGCAATCTTCACGGAGCATGGAGGCATCGCCACAGCTGGTACCCTTGCAAGAAGCCTGCACCATGCGGTCACATGATCTTGCAGCTGTGGTTTGTGTGACCATTTGTTTTACATAATGAGGTTGCTAGCTTCATGCACAACCTCATCTTAGTCGCCATGTAGGACATATAACCGTAACATATACTAAAACATATTAACAAATTCTCAGTAAACAAGGATAGATATGACTTTCTGTTCAAGTTTATTTCAATAAAAATGTCCTTGTGAAATTTTCATTATCTTACAGTTGTGTCTCTTTCTGTGACTTCTGAAACCCATCTTACTGCTAACGAGACATAACTGTGTAATCGAGTTAAAAATGTAATTTCCCAGTAATCTAGGCCGGGGCTGGTGTCCCACATATAAGCTTCACAAAATAATGTAATTTTTCCCCCATCAATCAGGTTATGTCATTATCATCATCACAGTAATTATCATCGTAACGATGATGTTTTGTAACGTTATTTGACTTGGGCACAGTTCTTTGTTCTGTCTGTGAGTGTTTTGTTTTCATTTTCTCATTCGTTCTCTCTCACTCAGTACTATTTCCAATCCCCGTTACTTTGATGTTTATATATATACTCTAATAAGTTGCTTGGATATATCCGAAATAAAGCAACACTGACTGAGGGGAAGCAATCAATAAACTAGTTAAGGTTTATCAAAACATATACCGGTGGCTTAGTGGTTAGACCCTGTGCCATTAAACCTCAGAAACTGTATCGTCCTTCTTAGAAAACACAATTATACCCATACTAGGAGAACATTAAATTGGAATGAAGCATCAAGGCACTGATCATATTCAACAGGTCATTTGTCAGGGGGAAAATGGACTATGCTGGTGTAGTATATGACTCAGCAGCTCCCAGGAACAAGAAGAAATTGGTCATAATACAACACTGGGCACTAAGTACAATTGCAGAAGTCTCAAAATCAACATCATTTGAAGTACCGGTACTTGAGGTAGCACTAAGACAAACATCACTAAAGCTAAGAATAAAAGAACTTAGACTAAACTACATGGCCGAAGTACTAACAGACAAAAACCAGCCCACTTAAGCAGTGTTTGTTCAGAATCTCCCAACGGCCTTTGACGCACAACTAGACCTCTCCATATACCAAATACGGTAGAAGTGCATGGAGGAAATGGAAGAACAAAATAATATAAAAAATGAAATAAGCTGTAGTAGGAAATATTGAACAAATAACTAAGAGTAGCTTAAAAATTACAAACTACTGAATGAAAAAAATTGCCTAGAAAAATCACAAACAGCCAATAAAAGCTGGGGTTGATTGCCACGTCCTGTAAAGGATAAGCAACTAACTAACTAGCTTAAAAATATACACTGACGGATCAACAACTGAAAATGAAGAACTTGGCATAGGAATACATTTTCCAGTATGGAAGCTAAAGACATATTTTAGTGTAACAGAAAACGCATCTATCTTTATAACACAAAGGGTGGCAACAGCAAAAGCGCTAGAACTAATTACTGATAAGCTCTCTCTCTGTCTCTCTCTCTCTCTCTCTCTCTCTCTCTCTCTCTCTCTCTCTCTCTCTCTCTCTCTCCTCCCCCCCCCCCCCCCCAAAAAAAAAAAAAAAACCAAAAAAAACAACAAGAACAAAAAACTATAAAAAAAACTAACTAACAGTCTTCAATCTTAACCGACTCACCCTCAATTCTTTAAGACTAAGAAGTGCACATGCATGTAGCCGACCAGACATAACAAAAGAAATATTACGACTTAGTACATACCTTAATAACAGAGGCTTCATAGTACTATTAGCATGGATACCTTCGCACACGGGAATAGATGATGTGGCCAATAGGGAAAAAAAAAAGAAAACAAAAAGAAAGAAGCAGACCCTACCACATAAAAACAGGGTTGAACACAATAGAGATCAAAAATAAATAATTTAAAAAATAGTATACCAAAGTAGTGGACAAATTATTGCAAACAAAGCCAGAAAGCAGACACGCTTATGTCGTGAATCGGCGTAAAAATCTGTTGGATTTATTACGTTGGCATGCGCGTTGCCACTTTTTCGATATGTATGGGAGAAATATTCGGGAAAATCCGTTTGATTGAAACATTCCTTATTTTAACCATGTAAATAGCTAGCAAAAACACTCGTTTTAGCACATATTTAGGCATATATCTATTGTCTAATAATAATTACCGTTCAGACCTAAGGGTCTTTTATATTTGGACATGCGCCCTAATATAACCGATTAGGTTGAAAGGGACGCACCTCGCCAAAACGAGGCAAAACTTTATTAAAAAAAAAAGGCATATATCTAAGTGAAGACTGCTTGGAATGAAATCATAGTTTTACACAAGAAGGCAGAACTGGGATTGGAATATTGTTTGGAATTTCAACATGATATTATTCTAGAAATATTGCTACGAAAGAAACACAAAATTTGCTTTTTCGTCCGACAAAATTGAGACGGACAAAATTTACCCAGCTGTGATGAAGTCTGAATCCTATCTCGGCTATCATTCAAAACATTACGCCGTACATAAATTCCGAGAAGCCAAACAACCATTCAAAACGGCAGCTCGGGTCACGAAATGCTAATAATTTGTAAGACCTTTTAGTAGGAAGACGAGAAAGTGTAGATGTTGACAATTTTTTGAAAGGCAATGTGCAGATATGAACGGAATATATTAATGATGAGGAACATAATTCGATAATAGGGATCATTAGCTATTGGCGGATATCTATAATTTTACTGGAAGTGCTGTAGAACCGGAGAAAATGTGTATTTAAGGCATCGAAGCATGAATCATGTTGTGCTTTGCCATGTTCAGGCTGCTCCAGTGAAAAGTCGGATTAATCAAGACATAAGAGAGATACTCCAATAGATAGAACTTAGCCCTAAGAATAATATAAGCTTTAGATGAAGGAAATCCGTTCAGAGATAAAGAAACTAGAACGATTTCAGGTTTTTCATACTTGCACAGAACGCCTAAGATTTTCACTTTTTCTAGTCGGCAAAATACTTTGGCCTCGATGCTTTCTCGTACGGGAAACCTTGACCTATAAAAGGCGGAAGGTACCGATAGTAAAACACTTGCCACACAATTCAAACTTCAGACACGAGCGAAAAACGTCTACTACCAGACTCCATTGCCATCTGCAGGGCAACACAGTTTAAAGAGCCATTAAAAGCCGGTCTGCATATATTTGAGGGTAAGAAAGAATGTAATTACATATGTATATATAATTATATTATTAATGTATGCCTTATAGAAGTTGATAAGCGTGTATGAAATCCCTGTGTAATTCTTGGAGGGAATTCAAACATGTGTTAGCTCAATTTAATTGTGAAATCAAAGCAGATGGACGTGTAGCTTGTGATGTTAGTTTTAGGAAAGTATTTTGAAGATGTTAAGCTTGCTAGAATGAACCACCTTATTGGAAAGATGGAAAGAATGAAAGAAATTATTTTATTGTACAAATTGAGTTATAACACAACTCTTTCCACAAGGCCATCTGATTGTAAGGAAGCAAATCATGGACAAACTGTAACCAGAGAGTTACTGAAATAGTGTGCCGTCAATTACATGAATTGTGTTATTTTTGACTTGCTATGATTCTCATGAGTAACCACATCTTGTCTGATCTGTCTCATCTTACTTCCTGACTGGATAGAGAGTCAGTGAGCGATACCACGAGGGTTATATATATATATTATATTTCAGGTTATATCCTGCCTTGGAGAGTTTAATAAATTCTATGTGCCTAAGTCAGCTGGAGGAAGCTATTGTTGTTCTGAGCCCTTGTGAAATGTCAGAGGGTCTTCAACAGGGCCACCTTTAAGATTGGAAGAACCGCAGTTGTGGGATTCTTTCCAATTCCATTGCTGGACCAGGCCTAGAAGAACTTTTCGAAGATAAGTAGCCTTGTTTGGGGCTACTTGACTTTACAAAACCGTACCACACAAAAGAAATTAGAAACTTAAGATTATAAGAATCTAAGAATATGGACCATATAACCTACGAGTTTATTCTCTACAAGTGAACATTGAAATGATGAAACAAGTATGTGGTGTTAAAGAACCTAGCAAATGCCATTATAACTTGTAATATAATAATATTAAGATTTGTTCAAGTCTAGCACAGAAGAAAGACAGTTTTCACCAAAGATCAAGAAAACAGATGAAGATGAACTTTAATTAACTTTAAAAGTAATATAAATACTTGTCAGTGAAACCATATATATATTTTGAATCAATCTGATTTTATTTGAAAATTATCCAACAGAACAAAGAAAGATCCTGTACATAAATAAATCATTAATTGTACCAACAGTCTTTATTGAATTATTTAAGTTTGGTTCATAATTCTTGTTGGTTAGCTAATTGCCCCTAGCAGAGTCATAGTCTAAGGTTAGTCTGGAGAGGAGCATCATAGGAACCTAAGATTGTACATTACCATCTCATCTAGGAACTTATACAGCTTGACTATACCTTTGATGTCGATACAACATTACTTTTTTCAGAGAATGGGGTATTTCTTGTAAGACCAGTCTCTCATCTGGCACTATCCTGGTATCATCTGATACATCTATTTGTCCAGGATATCATCATCATTATATCTTTCCTCTCGCTACACCAGCATGCTCTCCGAGTTGCTCGCTAAGCTACTATATAAGGACGCGGGGAAATTCAAATGACACTGCTTCAGACCTAAGGGTCTTTTATATTTGGACATGCGCCCTAATATAACCGACTAGGTTGAACAGGACGCGCCTCGCCAAAACGAGGCAAAAGTTTTACATTAAAAAAAAACAAATGACACACATACACGCTCGAATAGCAGTCGACATTGTATGAGAGCAAGATCCATATTCGCATCGATGCCTCTGCAAGTACTAACTAGAAGAATTCTGCCACTGAGTGCAAGTAACTTCTACAACTGTTCCAGTCAGCGTCGTCGTTATCAAACTGAAGGTTTCTATCTGTGAGTGTACCACGAGATAATACCTGGCCTCAGCATTGCGTCTTAGAATCAGGAGTGTAACATATCCAAATCCGTGGACCACCACTGTTACCTGGCCACAGCATTGTGTCTTTAGACCAGGAGCCATATTCACCACAACCTGTGTACATAACTCAAGAACTAGTGGAACATTACTGCTATCTGGCGTCAGCTTTGTGTCTACGAGGACCAGGAGATTATTCACGAGTTAAGTGAATATCTCATGAAATTACCACCCAACCCAACCAAGCATTAACACTGTAAGATAATGATGAAAACTAGGATGGACATTCACTCAAGCTACTGAATTATCGTGTGCAATTTTATGAGTAATACATTATATATATATATATATATATATATATATATATATATATATATATATATATATATATATATATATATATATATATATATATATATATATATATATATATATATATATATATATATATATATATGACAGTGCGAAGACGATGTGTGAAGAAGAAACATTCTTGAATAAGGATGTTACACTTGTATATTGTCGTCACTGTCTCTGGCCTACTTTCACACACACGTTCCACAGTCACAAAAAAATTCTTTTGATGACAGGGGTCCCACTTTTATTCGTGAAACCCTATCAGGTAGCATATAATCCTACAGAAAACAATGTTGTCCACAAGGTTTACTATGTAGATAATATCAATGTCACACCTTATAACCCAGCTATTTACCCAGCACAGACAGCTGGACTCTCAATGTCGTTAGTTCTCTTAGAACAGATGCAACATATGCGATATCACATCCTCCAACCTCACTGGCGTATCATACGAGGATGCATAACGCACAAGAAGACGATTCCGACTTCTTCTGAACTCTGACTCTAGCCCCCTTGTTTCAGTTTAAATTTTCTAATACACCCCGGTACCATATGATAGCCACGCCAAATGTCCAACAAGCTACGCCCACCTTTCTCTAAGGAACGAATCGGGTGTCTTATGCCCGGCTGGGATAACACGAGATACTCTTTGCCACATGCTATCTGTATCACACGTTTCACAGTTTCCTACAGAACCAAGGTGTATTTCACTCGTGTCAGACAGCGCCAAGATGGCTAAAATCAAGGGTAGTCTCCAATTATATCTTCACACCACTTTTGACTTCCAGAGCGATCAGACGTGCCACAACCTTGACCAGTCCACGTGGTGTATTTTTGAGACGAACCATAGTGAGAAATACAAGCCAGATAAGTTGAATTTATTTTCTGTGTTTTCTGTACACAATTTAAGCAGTTGATTTTAATTAGTATTTGTTGATTGCTTCATACTGGCTAGGAGTGATAATATAAATTAGGAATAGTAATAAATAAAAAAGAAAACAAATTTTAATAGGCCCAGGCGCCACTTGCTTTCCATTGCGTGGTACAGCAGCCATTTTTGTATTACTTAACTTACCAGGAAATAGCAATAAGTTGAACCCTCCTAAACTGTAATCAGAGATTCTAGTAGTGTTAATCAACTATTAATAAATATTAGTGGATAAGGAAAAAAATTTAGATTTGCCAGATCAAAAAAAGAGTGAACCAAAATAGACAAAACTTCTAAGAATAAAAATTAAGAACAAGATAGCCCACTAAAAAAAGTAAAATAATATTAACAAAATAAAAGAAAGAGAGCTAAAAGAAATAGGAAAAAACAATAAATAAATTCAAATAGGAAATTAGGACATAGCTCATAACCAAACATGCCACCTATAACTAGAGCACAGTCAGGTGAAGGCAAAACGTGGGCAGAAGCAGTTAAAACCAAAGGTAGGGACACCAGGCACGATAAACTAGAAGAGAATAATCAGGACCTTATAGAAGAAAATACTAACCAAAAAAATTGCAATGAAAGCACAGAAAGTACCAAAGAAGACTCAAGACATAAAGCAACCCATGCAGTTTCCAAAAATAAAGATGAGCATGTAGTAAACATATGTCGTTTAATGTTAACGCACGTAGCTGGTGAGGCTGTCAAGATCAAGGCACTAGATGAAGACAAAATTATAACCATCCTTGAACCTGTATTAGGCAAACATTTCAAACACCAATTTTGGCATAATCATTACCCTAAATCAGAATGACAGAATAAAAGAGATGTTAGAGGAACTAAAAGTAGAAGCAAAAAACAGTGACTCTTGCACACGACATAAAAGTGAAGATAGAGCTAGCAAAAGAGACCAGTAGATGTGTGATAAAGGGGATAAACGCTACCCTGTCAAGCGAGGAAGTTATGAACAACCTCGCAAAACAGAACCCAGACATAAAGCTGGTAAACGTGGACAGAATAACAGTGAAAGGGAGCATTGTAACCCCAGTGGTAGTAATAACGACATAAGGGAGGGAAACCCCTAAAACACCACTATTTGGGAAAACTAAGAAGAATACAAAAGCTTACATTCCCCCTGTGCCACAATGCTCCAACTGTTTGAAATTCGGCCACGGAGGGAACAACTGTAAGGGGAAAACAGTTTGCAGATATTGCACCGGCACTCACCCCTCTGCACAGTGTGAAAAGGCAAAGGCAGATACCGACTACAAAAAGGCGAATGGGAACAGAAAGTGTATTAACTGCAAAGGGAACCACAGTGCCAGGTTTCAGGGCTGTCCAGTGTACCAGCAAACCAAACAAGCGCTAAAAGAATCCATCTTAACAAGAACACCATTTAAAAACAGTGATTAAAGAAATAAAAGAAAACACCAAAAACACAAACACTAAAGTAATAGCAGAAATCAAGTCTGTAAAAGAAGAAATTAAAACTATTAAAACGCAGCTGTCGAAAGAAAAAGACCAGAAAGTAACTAACAAAACAAAAGAAAACAGTCAACCAGACAGTTCAGCTACAACATTGGAAAATGCGAATGCCCTGAAAAGTGCAGAGGCAGTGCTTCACGAAGTTACCCAGGATGTAGCTAAAATGACTGTACTGAAAGAAGAAAATGAAATAATACTAGTCAAACTGTCTGAACTAAAAGAGGAAAATGAAATAATACTAAAAACAATGGAAAGTGAAAGACAGGAGATAAACCTAGGCAGAGAAGCGAATGTAGTATTGGATGAAAATAGGAAAGTGGTCAAAAAGAACATAATACAACAGGAAAACAAAAGCAACCTAGAAGAATCTATCAAAGAACAAGTTGAGGTACTTTTACCACACCTAGTGGAAAATTATTAGGTACAAAATGACAAGTCTGAATGAAAAATTTATTGAGAACATGGTTGATAATGGGCCCATGAGTACAGGAAATACAGAATAAGAGCAAATTTGATAGTTAAACCAAAAAAAAAAAAAAATGGATACTAGATGATGTTAAAGTTTAACTTAGAAGGATTTAGAATTATACAGTGGAATATACTATAGCTAATGTAAATTGGGAAGTGTTACAAGACACAAACTCAGATCATCTGCCCATTGTAATAACCATGCATGAAAACATCATTCCAAACCCATGACCAGAGAAACCGACTTTCAACAATAAAAAAGCAAAATGGGAAGCCTTCCAATCAGAGCTGGAGGTAATGGAATATAAAGACATGGAATCATACGATACTGACTTGTGGGCAGAAACACTGACCAATGAAATTCTTAAAATAGCAATAAAATATATACCAAATAAAAATATGCCACAGCACCTTAAACCAATAAATAACATTAATAAGAAAAGAAAAACTCAGTGGAACAAAGAACCAATTGCCTGGTGGAATAAAAGCTGTGCAGAAATTCATGAGAGAAGAAAAAGGGCCTTACAAAAATATAGAAAAAACAGAACAGAAGAAAACTATGATGAGTATAAACATATTAGGAATGAATCTAACAGAATAATATTTAAAGCCAAAGAAACCAACTGGAAAGAGTTTTGTCAATCACTTAGTCCTAGCACACTTATTAAAGAAGTATGGAAAAAACTTAAGGCAATCAAAGGGAACAATAAGAGAACAATAATGCCAACAATCAAACTACCAAAGAGAGCAGAAAGAGAAAAAGCTACTGCCCTTGCTGAGTATTTCTATAAAGTCAGTGCAAAAAGTAGTCTTGGACAGGAAGAAAATGAGAGAAGAGAAAGACTTTGGATATAGTTTTTAAAGGAACTACCAGACCAGATAGATGAAACAAACTATTTAAATGCTGATTGTCACGGCGCTATTTTGCAGCACATCGTTTGTACGAAAAGTCAGCCGGGCAACGCCGGGTAGAGCCGAACCGGCGAGACAGGTGACCACTGGAAGTCGGGGGAAAAGGCGCAAATATAGTCAGTGAGAATTTAGTCATCGTCCTGGATGGACGCATATATTTTCCTTTGCCAGCACGTTAGCTGTGAGGTTCATATTATGGACTATTTGTTCTAAGTGCTTGATATATTTCGGTCCTGGTGAATTATTACATTGTTATTCTAGTACAATTTAGTGTCTAGATTGTATTTGCTACAGGCCATAGATTATAAGTTATCAATGATTTGGAGTGTATCATTGTCGCAGTTTTACCGCTCAAGGTGAGCGATATTCATTACAGTATTTTCAGTATACTTCGCACTGTCAGGTATGATGCTGATGTTTAAGCTGCTAAGGCAAAGCTACAGGGGTATTTCATTATTGTATTTGATGTGTTTATTGGCCGTGTGAGGCCTTGTTGTAGTGTGCTTTTGATTAAAGGGAAGTTCCTGTAAAGGTGTTTATTTCTTATTGTCAGTCATTGTTGTGTGGTCAGACGAGCCTTATTTATTATTATAAATCCACAATGCAGTGGTGGAACCAGTGGAGTGCTATCCACGATAATTGTTCCTGACACTGATATAACAGAGGAAGAAGTAATTAGTGCAATAAAAGAGAAATCTAATACTGCCTCAGGGCATGATATACTTAGTTACGAAATCCTTAAGAAAGTACCCAAAAAAACTATAAAAGCAATAACTTCCCTTTATAACAAAATCTGGAGCTTAGGAAAGATACAAAAAGCATGGAAAGTAGCTATGATAGTACCCATCCTAAAACCCAATAAGGAAGCCCATGATGTAAGTTCGTATAGGCCTATCTCCTTAACATCACAACCAGGCAAAATACTGGAAACTGTTGTTAACAAAAGAGTTAAATTCTACCTGGAAAAAATCTGTTACATAGCCCAAACCAATCAGGGTTTAGAGCAGACAGAAGTACAGTAGACCAGCTTGTAAGATTAGAACACGATGTACAGCTAGGGTTCAAGAGGAAAGAGAAAACAGTGACAGTCTTTTTGGATGTCGCTAGAGCATATGATGAATGCTGGAGAGATGGAGCTCTTTACAAAATGAAAAACATTGGCATTACTGGTAAAACCTATAAGTATCTATAAAACGTTTTACAGGACAGGTATTTTGCTGTACAGGTGAACAATGATAAGTCAGAAATATATGAACAACAGAATAGAATTCCTCAGGGATCAGTGATTTCACATTCAATTTTCACTATATCTGTAAATGATTTAGAAGATGAATTTAACGACATTAAGAATGCATTATCACAATTTGCAGATGACTGTGCCATTTGGCGATCTGGAAAAAAACTTGGACCATGTTTACCAAAAACTTCAAAAACAAATAGACAAAGTTTCAGAGTGGATGAAAAGTTGGGGTTTCCAAATTAATGTAAAGTAAGTATGATATTCAACAAAGGAAATTAAAAAAAAAAAAAAATCAATATAACCATTAAAGTACAGAAAATATGTACCTCCTCAACAACTAGATTTCTGGGCACGACTTTAGATAAACAACTAAATTGGAATAAACATATAGACAATTTAGTAGAAAACTGTAGCGGACCCCTAAATATACTATGGATAGTAAAAGGTAGTGGATGGGGGGCCAGCAATAAAATAAAGCTTATGTTCTACAAGTATTTCATCAGGGGGAAACTGGATTATGCCGGCACAGTCTATGACTCAGCTGCAGCTTCTAACAAAGCAAAACTAGACAGATTTCAAAACGCAGCCATGAGAACCATTGCAGGTGCATTTATATCAACATCAGTAGAAGCACTAGAAGTAGCTCTTGGCATACCGCCCCTTGGTCTAAGACGGAAAGAACTAAGATTAAATTATTGGAGTAAAGTAGCACAACAAGTGACCCATCCAGCACATAAAGCATTTGTCAAAAACCAACCAAGTGTTTGGGACGTCCTCTTAAATAAAGAAAGATATCCAGCAGGGTGGAGAACTATAGAAGATCTACACAGTTCAAAGAACTGTCAAACACAATTAAAAATAGTAATAAATATAGAAGCACAATACCACCCTGGGAACTAAAAACACAAATCATAGACTACTCACTTATTGAAAAGATCAAACAAAACATAGAAGATAAGGAAGCCAAAACGATAAGTAGAAAGTTCATAAATCAACTTACAAAACAAAATCTGGCCGTCTACACTGATGGATCCAAGGGTGATAGCCGGCCAGACATAAAGGAAGAAATTCTTGCAATTAATACATCACTAGGGAACAGAGGATGTAGTGTGAGGCTAGTGTGGGTTCCAGCATACATAGGTATAGCTGGTAACGAGTTGGCAGACCAGAACGCCAAGTATGGAAGGATAAGTAAAAACAATATAAGAGCAGGACTGGGAAGATCGGAGATCAAGAGTCACGTGAAGCTTACTATAAACGAGGAATGGAAGACAACATGGAAGAACAGTAGAAAAGGCAGACATGCGTTCAAACTGCTGAAAGAACCAACAAGGACGTGCCAGGTCAGAGAAGAACTAAAGGTACCCTCGAACAAAAAGCTGTGGCGTCTCCGTCTCGGTGCGGCATACTTCATGATAGAGAAACCACAATGCCAAGAATGTCAGGAAGAAAATGACATAGACTACTACTTGATCCACTGTAGAAAATATGATCAACAGAGGCTAGAATTAAAAACATACTTTATAAATAACAATATAGACATGACAGGGGATAAGGTGTTACGTATAGATGCCTCAGGGGAAGCCCAATCAATACTTAAACGATATATACATAAAACAAAGGAAAACATATAAGGTTAGTAACAATGGCAATATCAAACAACAATAACAAAAATGATATTTCAGAAAAGACATTCAACCAAATATAAATTAAGCAACAAAAACTAACAAATCATTAAAAAAATTAAACCAGAAAAATTAGCAAACCAATTAACTAGGACAAGGAAAGACAATGAGATTTAAAAAAAAAAAAAAAAAAAAAACACTAATACAAATTAAAACCAAGTGCAAAGGACAATAGTTATCTATATACAATACAAAACTGTATAATAATATAAATTAAAACCATCAACTGCAAAAGACAATAGTTATTTAAATTTAATACAAAATTAGTAAATAAAATGACACTAAATACCCCAATTATAACCAATTTTCAGGTAGAACACAGTAGACCAAGATGGAACGAGAAGAGGCAATAATGGTCAGCTGTTAAGTGCCCGCTCTCCACCCATCACCTTTTCAAAACAACAACAGATTACATCTTCTGCGTCTCACACTTTTGTCCATTCCCGTGAGAGATACTGTCAACACGAGCACAAATAGACGCCGTAGACTAGATCGACAATTAATTAATCAGTCTAAAATTATATCCTTCTGCCCACACTCCCTCTCCCCCCGGACACACCCACACCCACCCACCAAAAATATATATATATATATATATATATATATATATATATATATATATATATATATATATATATATATATATATATATATATATATATATATATATATATGACAATTCATTTTTTAATCATTTAACTAATAATCATTAAAACAATCTGATTAATTTTTAGAACTGAAGTTACGGAAATATTTTCAATGTTTCTCTGTGTTTTTTTTTTTGTTAAAGAAATTTTCAGTGGTAGGGAGTAAATTCGAGCTACACTCCCATTCCCTAGAGTCATAGGATAGGTCTAGCGAGAGGGTGAATTACCTGTCTGTTCTCTCCTTCTTTATCATCTGAACTGTAAGCTTGACTACCCGACTGTATCTTGGGCCATCCCTACTTATAGTTCACCAGCTCTCTTTTTCGAGTCTGGAAAAACTATATGAAGCAACTACTTGATACTATCATCTAGAATTATCCATACAGCTTTATAAACTGCTAATAAATCCAACAGGAACATGTCAGATCTAGAGAGCCAAAATACCTTGCAATAGAAAACGTTTTACACTGCAAATAGGAACAGGTTATTTTATGGTAGAGGAATCCTACTATGAAACAGGTCTGGAAAAGAACACCATTGGACATTAGGTGATAATATGCAAGAAATATGAACAGCACAGAAAACTACTCATGGAATACCCCAGAGCTGAATCTCACCATCAACAACGCTAGAAACTGTACTAAATATTCATTACCAAGGGAGCTACATAACATAATAAAATCGTGTAGCATCAAACTAAGAATTAACATATAATTACGAGAACAAACGAGAAGAGTAAAGAAAGAACAAAAACATTTAAAATTAATATTCCACACACAATTTCAGTATGAGAAGTAAAATTAACTACTAAAGACAATTACATCAACAAACGTCAAGTAGGTACATTTAAGCTAATATCAATTGCAATTTAAAAAAAAAAAGGCGAAAAAAAGACACAGTTAAACAAAAGCTACTAACCCCTCAGAGCTGGGCACTGCACGAAGGATGGCCGCCGACCGAACAAAGTGGAAGCAGTATGTTGCGTGATGGTCACTGACTGGTTTGACATTTGACAGTCGGCTACTAAGGATCAATGAAGAAGAAGAAGACAAACCCCTTAGAATGCAACAGAGTACAGAGAAGTAAAACTAGGGACACGAAAGGAGATACACCATTAAACGAAACAAACATTAAGCAACGTTACATACAAAATGCAGACGTGGTCAGCATCACGCCGGCCGCTTTAACCTTCCCAGAAGTTGCTCTGGTACCCAGTTGGAGCTGGGTCGAGCCAACTCACCTTTGCCAAGGGTAAAGGTAAAGGATCCCGTTACACGCCCATTGAGGCATATTGGGAATACGGTGTTACGTCCATATTTTCTTGACCATCGACACACTAGAGGTGTTGTGGTCAGCATCATACCGGCCGCCTTAACCTTCCCAGATTTGCTCTGGTACCCAATTTTTGAGGCTTTGAGCTTTTTTTAACCTTTGCCAATGCCTGCGATAATCACGGCTTCTAGAATATTTCTCACGAGGGCATTCATCAGCAGTCGAGTTCCATTGTAGAGTTTTGGTGGATTAAAATTACACATTATGGGAGCACCAATTTTTTAGTATAATTTATGTGGAGGCATTCCTGCGGATTTAATGAGTTCAATAACTCAACAGGTTAGTTTACACAATCATTTTCTTTCACTATCCAATCCATTGAAAGGTAAGTCTTCTCTTTCGCATTAAACAGGCACATCATTTTCGCATTGATGCCATTGACAGATTCGTTTTTACCTCGGTGTCTCCTTAAGATTCACATTTCCAATTTTCAAAAGTAGTTCGGACAATTTCTTGACCGTATAGTCACCATTCAAGTGGACGCACATGGTTACAGATAATTTGAGTTTGTTAACTTGCCTCCAAATGAAATAATTTTTTTACAGAATCCTTGACCTCGTCTGCCCTTGGTTTCTCTAGGAACAACTGGAAGTGTTTGTCAGAAGTCGCCGGACAGAACTATTGTAACACCTCCCATGAGTCTATCATTGATCCGGGTGTCCCTTAATGTTCGGTCTAAAGCTTCGAAGGCTGCCTTATTCGAAATTGAGCATTCGTCCCACAAGGTAAATATGCATTCTTTCAGTATCCTGCCATGAACAGTGCCGTTTTTGATGTTGCCTCGCTACGCCTGCTGCAGTGGCTGGCTGCACTGCTAGATATCGCTTATTCGTCTCGGAAGTGTAACCCCTATGCAGGGTAGAGAACCACCCTTCTCAGCTCATGTCCGTGCAGACGAACGCTACCCCACAAAGACTGTGCGTGGTCCCGGGTGCCGGGCTCTCCCAATCCAGATGGAGGCAGAGCTGCGTGTCCGTCCAGATGACGTCTTTCCGGCAGAACGTCCGCGGGCGGATAGAGGCGGTGGCTGTGGCGCTATAGCCCCCATGCAGGGTAGAGAAACGACCCGCTCGTGGCATGGCACGCACGCCAAACAAGTGCAACAAAGCCCATAACTGGCCGTTGCCTGACCGCCTCTGAGGCCCCTGTGCAGGTTCGTTACTGTCTGGCACGTGGCTGCTCGTGCCGGTGCATGTCTCGGTGGCTGTCTCGGGGATCGTATCGGTGATATAACCTCATATGCAGGGTAGGGAGACTCAAAACTCTTGACAACGCACGCACGCCATAGTGGGCCTGGTGTAACATGTCGCTGAGTCTAGGAGGCTCCCTGGGGTTGCAAGAAAGCTCTGCATAACGAACCCGCTGTGAATGGGAAGGAGCTATGATGCTGATTAGCTTCTGACCGGGTTGGTAGGAAAGTCCACAGGCACCCCAGCTTTACAGTGCCTAAATGGTACTGGGCCAAAGGGCTCTGAGCCCATGGCCGCTGGATCCATCATCAACAACAACAAACGCTAGTCCGTCAACGCCAATAATTTGTCTTCCAAAATAATTTTGTTTTTCAGATTTTTCTAGTGCATCATACCTTAAAACCAATCAGCATGCCAGATTTTAGACTTCTAGGTAGTTTAGAAGTGGTCAGACAATTTCGTGCGAACAGACAGATGGAAAGACAGAATCGCAAAGCACACTTTGCTTTATAATATAGAAACAACCCTATATATTCTACTTATAACTCTCGCAGGGTTGAACCAATTATCCCTGCACAAGACAGACACCAGTTTTCCTATGCGTGGGCCAAAAACCTAACCAAACAGAGTCTATGATTTTCAATATAGAAACCTTACATTTTAGATGCAATGCTCGTCGTAGGACTTCTTGATGTGAAAATATCTCAACAGATCTGCCCTACGCAAAACATGAAAACTGCATGTTCAACGGCTTCTGAAATGCGCTTATAAAGTTTTACAATTATAGAAACACGCTGCACTGTCCACCCCCTCTTGTTTGTTTGTTGTTTTAACCAAATTTCCCGCTGATAATCAGATTGCTCACTTCTTTGGTTGTCAGAGCAATCATCCGTTGCATATGGTTCGGTTTCATATCGGCATCAGTTAATTTAGTGCCATCGTCCACTGCGCATGCGTGAACTAAGAAGCGTTATTTATTTATATATTTATTTTTTTGTTGTTGCTGTATTCAGTAACAGAAGACATTGAACGCTAAAAGTGCTTCTCCACAAGACAAATGTTGTATGTTTTCAGATCGTTTCATGTTGAGACGAGTGCGAAAGCTATCAAGTGTTCTTAAATTTTCAACTGTCTTAACTCATTTAGAGAAGAGAATATTTCTAAAAATAGACCCACTTCCATACATTCAGTAATTCATGAATAGATACATACATATGTAACGTTTGCACATACAAGCATTACTAACACACACACACACACACACACACACACACACACACACACACACACACACACACACACACACACACACACACACACACACACACACACACACACACACACACACACACACACACACACACATACACACACACACACACACACACACACACACACACACACACACACACACACACACACACACACACACACACACACACACACACACACACACACACACACACACACACACACACACACACACACACACACACACACACACACACACACACACACACACACACACACACACACACACACACACACACACACACACACACACACACACACACACACACACACACACACACACACACACACACACACACACACACACACACACACACACACACACACACACACACACACACACACACACACACACACACACACACACACACACACACACACACACACACACACACACACACACACACACACACACACACACACACACACACACACACACACACACACACACACACACACACACACACACACACACACACACACACACACACACACACACACACACACACACACACACACACACACACACACACACACACACACACACACACACACACACACACACACACACACACACACACACACACACACACACACACACACACACACACACACACACACACACACACACACACACACACACACACACACACACACACACACACACACACACACACACACACACACACACACACACACACACACACACACACACATACACACACACACACACACACACACACACACACACACACACACACACACACACACACACACACACACACACACACACACACACACACACACACACACACACACACACACACACACACACACACACACACACACACACACACACACACCCCACCCACACCCACACACACACACACACACACACACACACATATTTATATGCGCATTTATACTGTGGTGAAGTACAGTGATGCAGCGATAAAATCATAAATTATATGTAATAAAGAAATAAAATTAGTAAAGTTGTAACGCGTCTTCTTTCCTGCGCCAGAAAACAGGACAGAATATAGTGAGAAATCTTATCGCCGCGTGGGTAGTATTAGCATTTATAACGCGCCAGTCAAGGGTTAACGATAAAAATTTGAAAATTCTACTAGCGTAGGGTTCCAGGAAAGATAGAAAGAATAAAACACACGAACGCATAAGATTGAGAGAGCGGACACCTGCTGCCGGCTTGTCAAGTGTTAGAAGCTTGAATTAACTACTCGGGCCAACAGTGCGAGACGAGGCCGTTAGCTTGTGTCGAAAACGAAGTCGCAAGTTTGAAAATTAAAAAAAAATACCCCACTATTCCAATACATTTCTAACCACAGACACTGTGGAAAAACATATATATATATACACACACGCATAATTACTTCCTATCGGGAAAAAGGAAGATCTGAGGCGATTTTTATAACATTCAAGTAGTGGAAACTAAGAAAACAACGATCACCAAAATGGAAAATATATTGAATTCTTTATTACTAGGTTTATGATCATAAAAGTTAGCTAGTCTAAGAGCTGGTAGTGTCCTGATGGGTAATATGCTTTCGAATAAAAAATCCGACAGATAGAAATAAAGTTATAGACAAAAGACGGTATTTGTTCGTACAGACAGACCAACACCTGCTCGTTTGGACTTGCAATAAAGGTGACTTTTTTGACGCGTCCTTGAAAAAGGCAGGAAAAGGTTACATGCAGTCTGTTGTAGAAAGGGGCAGAAAAAGGGGGAGAAAAATTATGGGATGGCTTAACACAAAATATATTTAGCAGTAGAAATCTAAGAATGAGAGAGGAAAAAAAAAACTTGGTAGTGTCCAAAAATCAAGTCTGTTTTTGCTTTTAATTTCAAATTTCAAAATTGTCGTTCGGTCATTGGCCAAAGCCTTTCATATTATTAAGAAAATTCAACGGCTTGACGCCATTTGTAGAAGATAGTCCCGAGAGCAGGACGTTGTGAATTTTGTGAAAAGTGATTAGGCTTATTAAAGCAAAGATATATGAAAGTATAGGCATCACAGTCCAGCCAGCAGTACATCTGGAATCTGCTATTCAACGTACCTGTGTTTTTTTCATTGAATTCTGGTAAGACCGACATTATTCATATATATTTTGTTTAAAAACGTGAGTGAGAGATGCTGCCATCACGACTAAGTAATCAGGTCCCAAGCTGATCTATGCAGGGCTTGAAGGAGAATTAGGATATAACACATTGCCAGTTTTGTAAATGCACATGTCTTATGAAATAAAATGTTTCTTAGGTGACCAGAGGGACACAGATCACCTATCCCATTGTATGGTAGAAAAGAAAGATTAATAAGATTATTGCAGATGCAGTGCCGCCTTTGTAGGAGAGACATGTTGTGATAAACGAGCGCAAAGGCCTTATTGCTCCATCTTTTCCTACATTCTTCATACTGTATTTTCTCCGACATTTGCTCTCTCATCTCATATTTGCGATCCACATTTGCTATTTCATTGTTGTGATTACTCGCGACCGGTATCTAGAGAACCACATTTGTTCTTTCATCGGGGGAAATAAAGTCCTTTGATTGAGTCCACATGCCTGACATTATCATTTGAAGCCCACATTGTATCGTGATAAATCTGGTAAAAACACATATGGTCATCCTAATCAAACTGTAATTTCTGTGACACCACATTGGACGCCCAGATTGGCCAGGGGAAAACGTGGCCGCGGTTCAGACAAGCGTGGGTTGACCACATTGGACGCCCAGCTTGGGCAGGGTGACTTCCAGAAATATATAATACCGCATAATCTACTAGAGTGAGGCAGTCCAGGTTTTTACCTTGTGAGGAAGAGATCAAACCCAAAAAACGCATAGCCTAATACACGTGTTTATTCAGAGTGGATGATAATTCAGTTCCGTGATTAATTGTGTTCTTAAAGGATTTTGTGAAGGGAAAAGAAGTTCATCAGAAGTCTGAGTCTACACGCAACGTGTCTGACGTCTAACCAGAAATAAGTTATCAAAAACGGACATTTGGCTAGCAGAATTCGCCATAGGACATCTTTCATTCCTCAATTTAAAAGGAATATTGTCTCACCCACAAGGCATAAGGTGGACGCAGCATTTTTCGTCACCATATACTGCTTGCTCACAAGTTCAATACAGAGTTATCACAAGTTCAATACATCGTTATCACAAGTTCAATACAGAGTCATCATAAACTCTAATCACTCGAAAGATCATTATTATCTGAAGTCAAGCAAAAGAGCTCAAAAGAGGAATCGCATATTTATACCACGTGCAACACACTCTTAAGCGCATTTTATGAAGCAGACTCGAAAGTATATGAATCACGACTACATACGCAAGATTATGAGTCTACATATCACTAACATTTCGTGAAGATATCCAGTCTGACCAGTACCGTCGGGAGATTAGACCACAGACCTTTTGTTCATATGACAACTATTAACTGTTGATCCACACTACAGAGATATACTCAAACAGTGAAGGAATATACATAAATATCTCGTCAGCGTTCTCCGTACGACAACAGTATTCATCAGAACGTCCTCGACTTAGAGATACCCCATTCGACATAACGTATAACAACTTGGGACATTTTATGCATACATGTGAATCCTCATATCTAGGAGAAGCATTTAGAGACACATGGACTGTGTACTCACCATTTTGGTAACACGTATCATATCACATCATCATTTCACTCTACACCAGTTCATCCTTAATTAACTATTACTTAATTAACTGTAATTTTATTATCTCATCTGTGTGTTTTGTGTGAATCGTCTTTCACCATCATCACGTTCTAACCATTACTAACCCTATATGTGTGGATATTTCATTAATAAACCCAACGATCAGTTGATCATTATCAAGAGTTTGTTAATGTATCACTCGTGCTGTCGGTGTTACATATTCACCTATAGGAACCTTTCTCTACTCAGATGAGGTTGGGGGCTTTTTCTTTACGGGATCTAAGGGCAGAAGCTAAGGTCGTGGGGAAACAGAACTCTTTCCATAATTTATTAGAAAACACTGTCTAGTGGAAAGCATTCGCATTCCTGTCTTCTTGTCCCTATCTCGAATAGGTCTTTTTTTCTTTCTTAACGAGCCAATTTCTAGAGACCTTATATCTAATATCTCATAGACTATTCCTGGCAAAAACTACTGTCGTAGCTGCCCCAGTGACTCACCACACGACAATTGTGGGCTCGTCTTGGGATTAGTGAACCCGGACTTAGAAGTGTGATAAATCACATTTTCATCCCTGCTTTACAATTGCGATAATTGCAAAATTTGTTAGCATTTCGAGGGATTATCTCCTAGACTGACACTTACTATAATTTGTCTATTTCATAGGGGGGATAATTTATATCTCTAAAGCACGAGTGATACTTTTTAAATTGAGTATCAAACGGACAGAGTAAACACTTTTAGAGAACAGAGGATACTGTAGGGAACTGAAAATTTTTTTTTTCAGTAACTGCTGGAGAAACTGTTATCATAAATATTTAGTAAATTTTTCATAGAAACTTCGAGATAATCTGTTAATTAATTTTTCAGAATACGCTGAGTGAGTGATTTTTAAGAACTATTTGAACTTGATTACTAATTTAAACCTAGCTGGTTTTAAAGAGATAATTACTTGTGCGAGTCTATTAAATTTGTTTGGAGGTCACTGCCAATTTTTCCCTTCGCAAACCCGTACTGCATATCATGGCAGATGCTGCGAAAATTAGAAATAGTTTGATGGAGGCAGGGCGTGAATTCGGGTTAAGTGGAAAAGACCTGATGAAATATGTAAGCGAGGAAACTGATAAACTCCATGAAAGAGAGATGGAAATGCAGAAACTTACAATGGAGAAGGCCGCAGCAGAAGCAGCGGAGCGGAAAGAGAAAGCCGCAGCAGAAGCAGCGGAGCGGAAAGAAGCAGCAGAAGCAGCGGAGCGAAAAGAGAAAGCCGCAGCAGAACATGCACTTATGATGAAGCAACTGGAAATCCAGGGACAGACCAATCAAATAGAGCTGGCAAAAAGTGCAGCGGCTTCCAACTGTGATGGAGGGTACTCACCCCGCTCAGATGGTGTGCCTACTTTGCAACCTGCGCCACCCAATGCCATGAACTTTCCGCTGGAACCTTTTTCAGAAAGGAATGATACCATGGACGCCTTTTTAGACCGCTTTGAACGCTTTGCAACAGGGTTTGGACTTGAAGAACGGAAGTGGAACTTGAAACTTTCCCAGGGCCTAAGAGGAGCCGCCTACGAAGTTTTTAATAAACTTCCGGCCGGAGAGCAAGATGACTACCAGGCATTGAAAAAAGCTCTCTTGATGAGGTACGAGCTTCATTCAGAGGCTTACCGGAAAAAATTTCGAGGTTCTAGGAAGGATGCAGGAGAGACTTTCTCACAATTCGCAGCCCGTATTGAAGACTACCTAGTGAAGTGGTGTACACTGGGAAACTTTGCCGAGAACTATGACGGGTTGAAAGAGCTGATTGTGATAGAGCAACTGAAAGAATCTATGTCGGTGGAAATGCGTAGATTTCTCACTGAAAACGGCGCTGACCGGTTAGAAAATATTCTTACACTGGCAGAGCGATTCCAAAATGCTCTCATGGAGCCTCAAGGAGCCAGAAAGAAGTTTTCGGATCAGGCGCCAAAGCAACCTGCTCGCTCCCAACCAGACCAACAAAGCAAAGGACCACACATCTCGCATAAACAGCACGCAAAACAAGATAACTAAAAAGACCAAAACAAGAAAAATGCTGCGCCACACCAGAGACAGGGAGATAAATGGTGCAAGTACTGTCGCTTGAACAATCACAACACTAATGAGTGCAAGCGCAGACCTCCTCCCCAACATGCTGCCTGTCTGCAGACAAAATCGTCACCCCGGAAGGAGCAGAGAACCGGAAACGTTTCTCATCCTCCTGTCATCGAATCAGTCCTCGTAAACGGACAATCTGTGGAGTGCCTTTATGACACAGGACTTGCTTTTGATGCGGTGGTCAGGGCATCTCTTGTCACCCCTGACCAGATAACAGAAGAGAGTGTCGACATCCAAGGTCCGACGAAGGATGTTGCACCCATGACACTGCCAACTGCACTTATCAGAGTGGAATCTCGTTATGTGACAGGAGAGATTCGTGCAGCTATCATGGAAGAACCAATCTACTCTTTAATCTTGGGATGTAGATATGTGTTCCTTGGAGAACCTACTCAACCACTAGTCATGGCGGCCGTACAGACTAGAGGACAGTCAAGAAAAGACGCAGAACAGGAACCTCCTACCAATATCCTCCCCGAGGAATTGAAGAGGGCCCAAATGGAAGATTCCACACTGGCGCCCTGTTTTAAAAAATTACCTAGAACACACAACCCACCTACCAAGGGAGACTTCTTTATGAAAAATGGATTGATGTATCGCCGAGCTGGAAATGAAGGACAGGAACACAACCAATTAGTAGTTCCTGCAACCTATAGGAACCAGGTGCTTGAGATGGGCCACTCTATCCCATTTAGTGGACACATGGGAATGAGCGCCACGACTCAAAGGATTGCCTGCCACTATTATTGGCCAGGGATCACCGGCGACATTGAACGTTTCGTCAAGTCTTGTCCTCAGTGCCAGAAAGTTGCACCAAAACACTGGACGGCACCCGCGACCCTTGGGGAGATGCCAATCTTGGGCACCCCATTTGAAAGAGTGGCCGTGGATATAATTGGACCTCTGCTGAGAACTAAGAAGAGGAACTCCCATATCCTTACCTTAGTGGACACCTGTTCCATGTGGGGCGAAGCCATAGCCATGCCAGCATGCGACTCAGTGCATGTAGCTGACGCTTTACTGAATATCTTTACTAGATTGGGCTTCCCGCATGAAATTCTCACAGACAACGGGTCACAATTTAGAGGCAAGTTGACAGAGGAGGTGCTTAGAATATTCAAGACTAGGCATATCCATACTTCGCCCTATCACCCCCAAAGTAACGGGCAAGTAGAGCGGTTTAACGGGACGCTCACCTCTATTCTTCGGAAGTTGGCACAGGAGAAGCCAGAAACTTGGGATCAGTATCTTCCTGCCGCATTATTTGCTTATAGGGAAGTACCGCATGCGTCAACTGGAGTTCCTCCGGCCACATTACTCTTCGGAAGACCTATTAAAGGTCCATTAGAAGCATTACTAAGAACATGGACAGATGCCAAGGCAGACGACACTGTCACATCAGCCTTCCAGTACGTCACAGACTTGAAACCACGCCTGAAGACTGGCTGGGAATTAGCCACAGCGAAAGTACGGGAGGCTAGGCGGAAACATGCCAAATATTATAATCGCAATGCGAAGGACCGAGAACTAGCAGTAGGAGAGAAGGTGCTACTTCTTCTGCCAAGTAGCAGTAATAAATTGCAGATTTGCTGGAGGGGACCCTACAAAGTGGCAGAAAAGATTTCTCGCACCAACTATAAAATCGCCGTGAACGGAAAGCAGAAAATTTATCACTTAAATCTGCTTAAGAAGTTTTACGAGCGAGCCCCTGCCGAACCAGCGCACCTCATGACTATGGCCATTGCTATGCAAATGGAAGAAGAGCCATTATCATCCGTAGAGTACCCGGTGAAACAGGAGGAATCACATTTAGATGTGAAAATAAGCTCCACCCTAACGGAAGCCCAGCAAGAAAGTGTGAGGAGATTGATGGAAAACCACGCCGACTCTCTGACAGACAAACCGGGCCGGACAAACCTGATGGAGTTTGACATGGAAGTCACGGATCCTACGCCCGTCCGAATGAGAACCTATCCGATTCCGTATGCCAAGGCGACGGCATTAAAGCAAGAAATTGATTACTTACTTAAGGAAGGCATAATTTCGAAGTCGGAGTCCCCTTACAGTGCGGGAGTGGTGCTGTTACGCAAACCCAGTGGAGAACACCGCCTGTGCATCGACTACCGACAGCTGAATGCGTTAACACAGTTCCAGCCAGAACCGTTACCGGACCAGAACCAGCTATTTACTAAGCTGAGCAGGGCTCGCTATTTTTCAAAGATCGACCTCAGTAAAGGGTACTATCAAATACCGGTAAAAGCTGAGGTGAGAAGTCTGTTAGCCTTCAGTACTCCAGATGGACACTTCGAATTTAATGTGATGCCATTTGGACTGAACAATGCTCCTAGTGTCTTCACAAGGGTGATGCGAAAGTTATTGGATCCTTTGAATCATCCCGCCATCAGCAATTTTATGGATGATATCCTAGTAGCTACTGAATCGTTTGATGAACATATATCAGCGCTATCCTTGCTGTTTAACAGACTCAGAGAAGCGGGACTAACCGCCCGCCCAACCAAATGTCAAATTGGGTGTGAACAGCTAGAATTCCTAGGACATACTATATCCCATGGGACCATGTTTCCCGAGACTCGAAACGTTGAGAAGCTGAGAAATGCACCGAGACCGTCCACTAAAAGGGATGTCTGGTCATTTGTATCTCTCTGTGGATTCTACCAGAGATATATAAAGGATTTTAATAGCCTCTGTGCGCCGCTTACGTCGCTAACCAAGAAAGGAAACCCAGATAAATTGACATGGTCAGCAGAATGTGAGCATGCATATGCATTCTTAAAAGAGAAACTCACCACAAAACCTATTTTACGGCTTCCGGATTTAACTAGAAAATTCATCTTGCGCACAGATGCCAGTAACATTGGAATCGGGGCTACATTACTACAGCCAGATGACAGAAGCCCCCCAAATCTATTTCCGGTCGCATATGCGAGTCGGAAGTTAAACCGAGCAGAACAAAACTATTCCACAATCGAAAAGGAATGTTTGTCCCTCGTCTGGGGAATACAAAAATTTCAAGCATACCTGTACGGAAGGAAATTTACAATACAGAGTGATCACCAACCTCTGACCTTCCTCGCCAATTCAAAGAATTTGAATGCTAGACTGATGAGGTGGTCGCTTGTTCTACAACCTTACACGTCACAAGTGGACTATATCCAAGGAAAACATAACGTAGGAGCGGATTTTTTAAGCCGTCATCCTATGTGGCAGGACGAAGAGCACGGACAAGTAGAGGAAAGGGTGGAAACCGGAGAGAAAAACGAAGATGAGGAAAAGGATTAAAGAATCCCGAGCAAGAAGTCTAAGCTCTCCTGAGTACGATTGACATCACACTTGAGGAGGGGCTATTGTGATAAACGAGCGCAAAGGCCTTATTGCTCCATCTTTTCCTACATTCTTCATACTGTATTTTCTCCGACATTTGCTCTCTCATCTCATATTTGCGATCCACATTTGCTATTTCATTGTTGTGATTACTCGCGACCGGTATCTAGAGAACCACATTTGTTCTTTCATCGGGGGAAATAAAGTCCTTTGATTGAGTCCACATGCCTGACATTATCATTTGAAGCCCACATTGTATCGTGATAAATCTGGTAAAAAACACATATGGTCATCCTAATCAAACTGTAATTTCTGTGACACCACATTGGACGCCCAGATTGGCCAGGGGAAAACGTGGCCGCGGTTCAGACAAGCGTGGGTTGACCACATTGGACGCCCAGCTTGGGCAGGGTGACTTCCAGAAATATATATAATACCGCATAATCTACTAGAGTGAGGCAGTCCAGGTTTTTACCTTGTGAGGAAGAGATCAAACCCAAAAACGCATAGCCTAATACACGTATTTATTCAGAGTGGATGATAATTCAGTTCCGTGATTAATTGTGTTCTTAAAGGATTTTGCGAAGGGAAAAGAAGTTCATCAGAAGTCTGAGTCTACACGCAACGTGTCTGACGTCTAACCAGAAATAAGTTATCAAAAACGGACATTTGGCTAGCAGAATTCGCCATAGGACATCTTTCATTCCTCAATTTAAAAGGAATATTG
The DNA here is from genome assembly GCA_024509875.1 of Oreohelix idahoensis. NCBI lineage: Eukaryota > Metazoa > Mollusca > Gastropoda > Stylommatophora > Oreohelicidae > Oreohelix > Oreohelix idahoensis. The sequence continues at coordinate 111,477 of JAMPIV010016920.1, forward strand.
TCTCACCCACAAGGCATAAGGTGGACGCAGCATTTTTCGTCACCATATACTGCTTGCTCACAAGTTCAATACAGAGTTATCACAAGTTCAATACATCGTTATCACAAGTTCAATACAGAGTCATCATAAACTCTAATCACTCGAAAGATCATTATTATCTGAAGTCAAGCAAAAGAGCTCAAAAGAGGAATCGCATATTTATACCACGTGCAACACACTCTTAAGCGCATTTTATGAAGCAGACTCGAAAGTATATGAATCACGACTACATACGCAAGATTATGAGTCTACATATCACTAACATTTCGTGAAGATATCCAGTCTGACCAGTACCGTCGGGAGATTAGACCACAGACCTTTTGTTCATATGACAACTATTAACTGTTGATCCACACTACAGAGATATACTCAAACAGTGAAGGAATATACATAAATATCTCGTCAGCGTTCTCCGTACGACAACAGTATTCATCAGAACGTCCTCGACTTAGAGATACCCCATTCGACATAACGTATAACAACTTGGGACATTTTATGCATACATGTGAATCCTCATATCTAGGAGAAGCATTTAGAGACACATGGACTGTGTAGAGTACTCACCATTTTGGTAACACGTATCATATCACATCATCATTTCACTCTATACCAGTTCATCCTTAATTAACTATTACTTAATTAACTGTAATTTTATTATCTCATCTGTGTGTTTTGTGTGAATCGTCTTTCACCATCATCACGTTCTAACCATTATTAACCCTATATGTGTGGATATTTCATTAATAAACCCAACGATCAGTTGATCATTATCAAGAGTTTGTTAATGTATCACTCGTGCTGTCGGTGTTACATATTCACCTATAGGAACCTTTCTCTACTCAGATGAGGTTGGGGGCTTTTTCTTTACGGGATCTAAGGGCAGAAGCTAAGGTCGTGGGGAAACAGAACTCTTTCCATAATTTATTAGAAAACACTGTCTAGTGGAAAGCATTCGCATTCCTGTCTTCTTGTCCCTATCTCGAATAGGTCTTTTTTTCTTTCTTAACGAGCCAATTTCTAGAGACCTTATATCTAATATCTCATAGACTATTCCTGGCAAAAACTACTGTCGTAGTTGCCCCAGTGACTCACCACACGACACATGTGAACAACACTAGTACATTGGGGAATGGATGTGCTGGATTGGTCCATTGGATATGACCCAGCTCTTTATTTCTTATGTATGCTCTTTTGTATATAAAACACAGTCTAAATAAGATATCACCCAAGAGACATTGTTTCATTATTACAGGGTCTTATCTGGCACTAGTCCGGTGCCAGAGTTCTATGTGAAAGCTGTTGAGGAGTTGTGGAGGCCAGTAGTGATAGGGGTCGCCAGTTTCCCCCCTATTACTTTTTGAGCAGTGGTCATTCGGCAGAAAGAATTCAGACAGTTCCAGTGGGCCAGATAAGTGAAATATCTGGTACCCTAACAGTACATCAGCTATAAGAGCAGCATACCCTGTATTCAAGAAATAAAACATTTCCCTAGTGAAATTAACAGAGACAGTGTATTTTAAAGAGACTAGGAGTGATTAAAGAATCCCAAACAGCCATCCAGTGTTAGAAACTAGTAATAGACAGATTTTAGTAACACTATTAGTTTAATTTAACAGTATTTGTTTGGACACTTGTCCCTGTGGGTCTAAAATTTACATTTTGTATATATCTTGAATTCTTTTCATTTTTAAAGTCCTTACCAGAAGAATACTAGGTTCAGGACCAAATAAATCATACAGAAAATTATTAATTGTACAAAGTTATCCGAGGTGTTATTTCCTTAATCATAGACCTTAATACTTGTTTGTGTAGAGGTGTATTATTGTTAAAGTACCATCACACCACACTTGCATATCCCTAGACATTAGACGTAGCTATCATTTATACTAGTCAAGAATAATTCTGCTTGAGGCCATAAGGTGGTAGCAGAAAGGTATCCTGATAACTCACCCTAAATTTGTTAGAATCAGGGACCTTCACAGCTGGCCTCATTCAGAACATTAAGGAAACATATCAACAACATTTCATAACATCAAAACCCACCACATATACTATGCACTTTTGTATTATATGCATATGTGTTTATTAAAATGACTTGAACCCAGTGTATATCTGAATGTTTATATGACCAGCTTCTAGATTCGGTAAGAAGCCAAATATTGACATTTTGACAGCTGTACAACTGTTCTCAACTATAAAATCTAAAAAGCCCAAAATTATACCTACGAAAAGATTTTTTGGACGTTTTTCGGCCTACTCCTATGAGTTATACCACAAATACCAATATCGATAAGTGGCTGCCCATTCGAATTCAAGCGTCTATGAGTCCTTGTCAAACCTTGCTTAGCAGCCACAATAAATAATGCACAAGGGCAGTAATTTAGAGTAGCCAGACTTTACTTGCAGGATCATTGCTTCTCCCGTAGATTTTCTGTTGTCGCTTTCTTGAGGATTAGCAGTAGTAATAACACATTCATACGAACTCAAAGAAGAAAGACCCGTTATGTTGTGTTAAAAAAAGCTGTAATAACATATTGATTGATATCCGTTCAACCAGCAGTTTTCTGGTCTTAATCCCTGCAGCACAAAGTAAGAATTCTGATTAAGAAAAGTGTATGTGCGACGCATATTTAAAATACACTAGTTTTCTCTTTGGAAACATGAACATATAACATAATTCATTGAAAACAATGCTTCGGAGAAGCTGCTGAAACCTCCATGACAACCTAGCTTATTAATTGCGTCGTTATGACATCAAAGCTACGCCGGATAAGACAGTTTGCTACCAGTAATGTAGATAATTTGATGCCCTTATAACAAATTATAGGCTTAGTTTGTTCTTTTGTTGGTGATTTGATTCCGTTAGGTTTGTATTGCTAGAATTTCTGTTTGTGTGTTTTTTGTTTTCGTTACTTTCGTCGGTTTCCATGTTTTTACATATTGGTTAGTAATCTATTAGCTGTTGGTTTATTTGTCGATTCTTTGGTGTGAGCGGTAGAGTTATTATGTTAATAATGACCTATAAATAGTGATGTAGGTAATATCATAAACAACCCAGATTCTCACTCACTCCGCCCCATTATTAACATCATGACAGATATGGGGGAATGACCAGTTTAGGACAAAGAAAGAAAAATAAAACATACACGCATATCCTCACAATTTGACACTTTAAATTTACGCTATTTACAGTTAATTGGAAAGGGGAAATGATACCAATATAAGACGCGTCAACAGTGAGAAATGCAGTTAGCGACCCATAGCTAGACTGCTTGCGTCAGGGTCAGCGAACCAGAGCTGACCAAGACCCTACTCCACCTCCAAGTGGTGGTCCTGGAAACAGGCTGCATCACTGCAGTCTGGCTGAGCGAGTAGGGATCGAAGAGGGAAGGCTAACCCGGTCCCAAAAATGCCGTGCTGAAGTCGGATGTGTCGGCCGAAAGGCGCAAATATCGCAGCTTCGCTGCAAACGGACACAACGCAACCAACGTCCTTTTCAGGACGAACGAAGAAGATACCAATATCAAATATCGACAACTGAGAATATTATCTGGAATTAGAGACACTATATATCCTAACTGTAACCCATCAGACGTGGAAGAGGAATATTTAAAAAAGAAAAAGAAAAAAAGAAAGGCTAGTCTTGATGTGCTTTTTTCGTATGTTGTGAGGTTTAACATCAAATAACCAACGCAACGCTTGGTAATAGATTGGTAATTGTGCTAGTATGCAGTGATCTGATATAATGAAATACAACATACTGTATAGGACGATCATTAGGAATTACATCCTTGTGTTTTCAATTATGACTTCATGTTCTATGTATATATATATATACCTCAGAAATATTGCGTGTTCGGTTCCAGACCAGCACAATAAAGCGAATATCGCAATAAAGCGGGTCATACCCATTTTTTTTGGCTTCGCGGTGCACATAAAAGCCTAAAATCATGTTTACACTATGTCTATTCAGTGCGCAATAGCGCAAGCTCTAAAAAAATGTACTGTAAAATTAAAACTACTTTATTGCTAAAAAAAATGCTAATCTTCATCATCTGAGGCAAAATCTATCGGAAGAAGAAGGCACGTTCTAATGAATAAACATAAATAATTTGAAAAAAAATGCGCAATATTTGCGAAGCGCAATAAAGTGAAGCGCAATAAAGCGAGGTATACCTGTATGTTGTTGTCGATATCCCATAGCTGCTGAGCATGTCTACTCTTGGCAGCCCAATGCCATTCTTAGAAAAGTGCAAGTTTTCTGCAGTTATTTCAAGGTTCCATATAGTGAGTTGGTGAATGTTCAATGGTATCTGTAATAGTTTTGTCCTGGCATTTGTGAGTGATGGACACTCCATGAAGAGGTGTCTAGTTGTTTCATAAGGACGAGAGCAGTGTCTACATACACATGGGTAGGTGCTGAGGTTTGACGCGGTTTATATGGCTATTGACTCTGGCATGTCCTGTTCGAAACTGAAAGATAAGACTTATTTCTCCTGCTGAGTCTGTTGATGTTGCCGTTGTCTTTTTGGCGGGTCATTTCATTAAAGCCATTTCGGCCATCTTTTCAGCCATATTTCCCATGTGTTGTTTCTGAGAATCTGTTTGACTGTTTGTCGTAAATTTATTTTGAGAGAAAGAGTTTTAGAAATAGTGGTCCGGTTTAGAGTGGAGAATGATGATGAAAGCTCAGTGATAGAAATTGTAGAGAGTAAATAGTTGCTTCACAGAGTGCTGGAGGAGAGTAAAGACAGACTTATTTACGACAAATCGTTTCTCTCAATCTACTCTTCAGTCTCTCCTGGTCAAACAATTATTTGCCAGTTTTCCAGACACACATCTGCGCTCACACCGATTTGGTGCTTCAAACACACAAACGCACGGGAATAAAACTATATTAAACAAATAGGGGAAATGTTGGGCTTCGGGTATTTCCAACACAGTGCTAACTAGGTTTATGATGTTTATTAACCAAAAAAAAATCAAATCACAAACAAATATCAAGTGTTACATAAAATTATCATAAGTACAGAAAATGCAAACAACAAGGTGGGGAGGGGGTGAAGAAGATTGGTATCGACTAAGCCCTTCCCGCTTATTAGACAAAGATGAACCCAGTCCAAAGATAGATGGTTATCAGGAACATAGGTAATGTAACCTAACAGTGAAGTTAATTACTCTGAAAGAGGGGTTACAATACTAGGTATGGGTGGTAGAAAAAAATCCTGTTATCCCAAATTGTTCTTCCCTTTACTAAGCAATTGAAGGGGAGGGGGTTAAACAGAGTTAACAAAATATCCCACTTAAAGGAACAATGCGGGGTATACAGAAAATGTATTGCCCTGTAGGCAAGTTAACAAATGGTTTGCAAAAAAACAATTAGATGTCCTGTCATTCATGCACGCGCGTGAGGATCCACACTCATATACACACACACACATTTACCGATTGCAGCATCAGACAATCCATAGAATTATATAAACAACAATTACTCTTGACACGTGAAAATGTCTAGTACTTCGATGTCCCGCCCCAGATGTAGCGAGGTTTGCTGATAGCGAATATTCCCACTAATCGCCGGACTTGAAGACTCAGAGTTATTATGTTTTATTATATAAAAGGAGTCTATGGGATGGCACTGACACAATTCAATCGAGGGGTGAAAATGAGGTCTCTTTAATTTCGCTGCTGGAGGTAAAATTCCTTTACGGCGTGATGATAGCATCTGACCGGTATGGTTTAAATCCAGTGAGGAAAAATTAGGCTCAGTCACAGTCAGGTAAATAAGTATTCTCTCACAGTAGAGCCGTAAATAAATTATCGCTACTGGCACTGTTCATCTTCCAGTTTATATTACAGATTGTAAATAAATTTGATGATTTATTTAAAAAAAGTTCTTGGGGGTGCTTTCTTTCATGTAATTGATAGCTAGGTCGCATCGGACCGCCACAAGAATTGTATTTAAAAATGTTCCATCAATATATCTGGAAGTTAAGAACCGAGTCTGAAAAGGACTCTGTATGCTTTTTCTATTGCTTTCTTTATGCTGGGATCGCAAAGGTTACGATCACTCTGTATGAAAGAAAAAGACATGTAATATACCAAAAAATCAAATAACATTCTAAAGCGCGATGCATTTCCCGTTAAGACTATCTATATATATATACCCTCGCGTATTTAATTCTGAATTAGGTAAAACACTGCGTGAGTTCTAATGGTTAAAACACACATCTATATATATAGGACTTAACTAAATTTATTAATTATAAATTCCTTCGCGACTATAAAAGTTACTTTAGCATTTATTCCTCTATTATTTTTAGAAATAATATAACAGGTATAACATTACATTTACAACTGGGAACTATTGAGATGGTTTAATTTAATAAATTTAAATTAACACAATATCCAGTGAAATAGAATGAATGAACTAGACCCCTGATCACTAGACACAGTTATATTTTACCGTTTTGCACAGAATAGAATTCACTGCAAATATATATGAAAATCCAGGGGAAAATTTATAACAAGATTTCAATATCACTAGTGCTTCTGTCAAGTTCTGGCCAACGAGTGATAACATGCATTTCTTCATGGTCTGTATATCTACAACTGGAATGCAAGATTGGGGGAACATGAGAAATTTGACACCTTTTTTGATCTCAGAAGACTTTTGGGGATCTGACCGCCAGACCAAAGAGAGAAGCTGCCCCTGGTCTCTCGTATCTTCGCTCGCTGCTTGCGCCGGCTTTCCCGTTCACTCCTACTGCGATCGGTTTCGTGTTTAACACCGAGATGCGAAATACCGGCAGGAAACTTGCGTCGCTCGTTTCAGGGACCACTACTGCCTTTGATAGCATGCCGCCAGTCCTTCCTAAAATCTCCGCCAGTGTCTTTGATCGTGGTCACTACTATCGTTTGATGCTGGCAACGCCCTCCACTGGCCAAGTTAATGAAAATACCTGCATATGATTGCTCAGGAGATGTCCATGGGCGTGATTAAATCTCTCCTTAAATCAATGCGATGACCAGAATGAACGGTAGATAAACTGTCCACATATTAATCAGCAAACGTGTTGACCATCTGCGTGGAAAGGTTGCATAGCTAATGAGTCCAGGTGAAAAAAATCCCGTTTGACGAAAAGTTACAATATATTCGGGGGCACTGATGCTATACGAAGGGGTCGTTACAAAGGGTCGTACTATATCATCCAACGCTTCAGGGTCAATCAGGGTCAGCTAAGTTCGTCTGTCACAGTCCTCCCCTCTTTTGAGACATGAAAACCTCTTTTCATGTTTGATTTATGACAATGAAGCTGCCCTGATCGGTAGCTTTAGGATGATTGGTATCTTCAACTTCCCCCTCTTCCTCCGTAGTCCAGTTTCTACTCAGGAAATCCGCCCCGACATTCTGTCTTCCCGGAATGTATTCCACTTTGAAAGAAAAAACGCTTAAAAGAAGGGCCCATCGCATGATCCTTGCGTTAAATTCTTTATTGGCACCAAGAAAGGCTAACGGAGCGTGGTCTGTTTGCACCGTGAAAGATTTCCCAAAGAGAAACTCATGATGGCGTCTGATACCGTCAATCAGAGCGAGGCATTCTCTTTCGACTACGCTGTAGTTTCGTTCAGCTTTATTTAATTTCCGACTGCCATAGGCAACTGGAAATAGCATGTTCAGGTCACTGTCCTTGGCTTAAAGCAGTGTTGACCCGATGCCCTGACCTGACGCGTCAACCCGCAGTACAAAAGGTTTCTTGAGGTCAGGCAACCTCAAAATGGGGTATGCAGACAACTGTCCTTTCAAAGTGCTGTACGCGTGTTCGCACTTTTGATCCCATATGACCTTATCAGGACAACCTTTCTTTGTGAGGTCAGTCAGAGGTGCCGTCAGTCCGTTGAAGTTCTGGATGTACTTCTGATAGTATGCACATAGTGATATGAAGGAACGTACGTCTTTCTTCGTTCTGGGTCTTTTTGCTGCCACTATTTCCTCAACGTTCTTCTTAATAGGCCAACTACAGCCGTGAGAAATAGTATGCCCCAGGAAGTCTAACTGTTCAAACCCGATGAGACATTTGCTAGGTCTGGCTGTGAGACCAGTTTCCTGTAGTCTCCTGAGGAGCATAGCAACCGTAGCAATATGTTCTTCGTAGGTTTCCGATGCAATTAATATGTCATCCATGAAATTATGTATACGGGGACTTTGCAAAGGTTCTAGAAGCTTCCTCATCATCCTGGTGAACACGCTTGGTGCATTATGCAATCCGAACGGCATCACGTTAAATGTGTAATGTCCTTCACTAGTGCTGAAAGCTAACAAAGGTTTTATTTCCTTCTTGACTGGTATTTGGTAATAACCTTTACTGAGGTCAATCTTGGAGAAAATCTTTGCTTTGCTGAGCTTGGTGAACAACTCAGAAACGGTTTGGAGAGGTTCGGGCTGGAATTCCGTTACAGCGTTTAGCAGCCGGTAATCTATACACAGCCGAACTTCCTTATTGGGCTTCTGCAACAGCACTACACTGGAACTGTAAGGAGATGTAGACTCACTGATAATTCCTGCCTGACGCAGCTTGTCTATTTCTCCGCGAAGTGCATCAGCTTTAGCGTACGGGATGGGGTAAACTCTGGTTCGAACAGGGGTCTCGTTTGTTAATTTCATATCAAATTCGATGAGATTTGTTCGACCAGGTACATCCGTTAAGACTGCACTGTACTGTTTTAGTAGAGCCCTGGTTTCTGTTTGTTGTTCTGGTGAGAGATTGTCGCCGAACATGACATCTTTAAAGGATTCTGTGGGTTGCAGTGGGTACTCCATGCAACCATCATCATCTTTTTCGTCTTCCGTTGCTATGGCGACAGCCAGGAGATGCTCGGAGGATGGCACCGGTATTTCCAAATATTTCTTAAGGAGATTTATGTGGAAGACCTTCTCCTTTCCTTTGATGGAGATCTTGTAATTGGTACGTGAGATCTTTTTAAGGACGGTAAACGGCCCTTGCCATCTGATGCGAAGTTTATTGCTTCCGGTTGGAAGTAGCAACAAAACTTTCTCCCCTGGTTGTAGTTCTCTCTCTTTTGCAGCTTTGTTGTATCTTTTAGCATTTTTAGCGCGGGCTTTCGTAAGGTTGGTCGTAGCTAGATCCCATCCTAGCTTTAGCCTTTCCTTGAGCTCAGATACATACTTGCTTGCAGAGACGACTGTCTCGTCATCCTTTTGGTCTGTCATGGACCGAAGTAAGGCTTCAAGTGGCCCCTTAATAGGTCTGCCAAATAAAAGTGTAGCAGGCGGGAATCCCGTAGACGCTTGGGGTACCTCTCGGTAGGGGAATAAGGCAGCCGATATATATAGGTCCCAGTCTTCCGGTTTCTCCTGACCCAGCTTACGTAACATGGTGGTGAGGCTGCCATTAAAACGTTCCACGAGCCCATTTCCGGCCTGATGGTAGGGACTTGTGTGGATATGTTTGGCCCTCAAGATCTTAAAGATCTCCTCCATTAACAGGCTACGGAATTGAGATCCATTGTCCGTCAAATCTCGTTGAGGGAATCCCAACCGTGTAAAAATTTGCACGAGGGCTTCTGCGACATGCTTGGAATCTATGCATGGTAGCGGTACAACTTCGGCCCACATAATGCAAGTGTCGACTAAGGTCAGGATGAACCTGTTCCTTCTTTTGGTCTTTTCCAGGGGACCAATAATGTCAACAGCAACCCGTTCAAATGGAGTCCCTACTATTGGCATTTGTTCCATAGGTACTGGGGGTGTCAAGTGCTTGGGTGCTACCCGTTGGCACTGGGCGCATGATTTCACATACCTGATAATGTCAGAGTTCATTCCGGGCCACCAATAGTGGGTTTTTATTCGCTGAATAGTGGCGTTTTGTCCCATATGTCCGCTAAAGGGAAGAGAGTGCCCCATTTCTAAGATCTGGCTTCTGTACTGCGTCGGTACTAGGAGCTGGTTATTCCCCGTGTCCGGGTTGCCCGTTCTACGATACAATACGCCATCCTTAGAAAAGATGTCTCCGTTGTGTCTTGGGTCCTTAGCCAGGGGCAATTTTCTAAAGCAGAGCTCCAGAGTAGGGTCCTTTTGTTGCGCCTCCTTCAGTTCATTCGGCAACAAATTTGGCGCAGGCTCCCTCTCCTTCTTGGCTTGCCCTTTTGTGGTTACCGCTGCCACAATCGGCTCTTTAGGTCTCACAATGAACACATATCTACATCCCAGGATAACTGGGTAGATCGGATCATCCATTATGGCCGCTTTAATAACACCTCTGACAAAATCAGAGTGTATCTCTACCAGTGCGATAGGAAGCGTCCTGGGTGCATCACTCCTGAAAACTCCACTAAGTTTGACGGTTTCCTCTGTCTCCTGACCTGGTTTGACTAGGTGTCTGGCGACAATACAACTAAAGCTTAGTCCAGTGTCAAAGAGACAAGTAGTTGAGGTACCATTCAAAATTACAGTTTCTCGCGTTGAGGGTCTGTCCCCCTCAGGTTGAGAATCACTGACATTGACTCTACCTTTCGAGGCTGTATGCAAACATTCGATGCGGTTGGGCCCGGTCTGTTTGCCCTGATCAGACGTTCCTGGTGTAGGGGTCTTCCCTTTTCCTTGACCTTGGTGGCCGCGCTGCCACGTAGGCTTGGTGGGTTGATCAGAATTATTATTTTGGGGAAATCGGGTTTTGTAGAATTTCGATTTTTCATGGGGAGGTCTTTGGGTATTATTATCTCGTTGGCTATACTGTTGAGAAGGACTGGAAGAATAGGATGACTGCTCTAGATTTTGTTTTCGGGATGGCTCATCTGTGGGTTTACGTTTAGTGCTGGGAAGTTCGGCCATTGCATTGGTATAGCGTTCTGCCTTATTGAGGATGTCCTCAAGCCTGACTGCGCCCTGTTCAGCCAAAAATCTACGGGTTTCGTTTGACAAAGTTGACTTTATCTGTTCCACAAGAACAAATTCAAGTAGTCCCTCATATGTAAGAGGTAGGTCAGATAATTCAATACATTTTGTCAAATAGCCCGTGAGACGTGAAGAGAACGGCGGAATAGTTTCCGTGCTCTCTTTCCGGCTGTTTCTGAACATTTGCAGAAATTTTCGGGCGGTCATCTCAAACCGCTCTAGCAAGGCCTTCTTCAGCATGTCGTAATCATGTTGATTCGGTCCCAGCTTTGTGTACACGTCATAAGTAGTACTTTTCAGTGACGTTGAGAGTTTAAGTGCCCAACGGGAACTCTCTAACCCATACAGATTTGCGAGCCTCTCGAATTTTTCTAGGTAGCTGTCAATTTTTTCATTGGGGCTAGGAAAAGTCTCTAAAGCAAAGGACATCGCAGTTAATTGGGCAGATTGAGTGCTGGAGAGATCCATTGACTGAGACTGGGGCAAAGACGGCTCTCCGTTATTTGAAGTAGAGGCGCCCCGACTCTCTAAAGCCTTAAGCGCCAATTCATGCTGTCTTTCCTTGTCTCTCTCTTCGCGTTGTCTCTCCTTCTCTCTTTCCCTGCAGGCGTCCATCTCTGCCTCAATTTTCTTCTGCTCCAATTGACGCTCTTCCGCTTCTTTCCTATCTGCCCTCTCCTGCGCTTCTCTCCTCTCTGCTTCAGCGTCATACCTTTCAAGTTCCCTGTTGACAAACAGGTTCGCGGCTTCTCCTTCTAACCCTGAGTCCTTCGCCTCCTGTCTCAAAATGGATCTTATCCTAATTCTCTCTGCCATTGTCAAAGAATAAGATGTAGTATGACTAGAGAACTAGTAAGAAGAACCGAGAAGGGGAAGAAACTCGGAACCGCTACGAGAAAAACCAAAGTAAAAATTTACTTGAGTTACCTCCTACCTTAAATGTGTTAACTTATCGCTGCTGTTTCCTGGCAATTAAGGCTCTAAACGCAAGCGACTAATGCCACTAAAATGGTAAGTTACACTGGAAAAAATTTACTTTTACTAAAAGTAGAGAAAAATTTATATTAAAACAATTTAAAGGAAAAAAAATTTGTTCCTGAAATTTTAATTCTCCACTACAAAAACTCCGCTCCTGAAGTCAGTTTGAGAAGAGACGATGTTAACTAGACTTAAAAAAGTCAGAACAAGGCGTCTTTAGCTTAAGCTCAACTTTAGTAACTTCAAAAACCTTTAGTGACTGTAAAAACAATCACGCAATCCCAGCAAATCGTATAAAGAAAAATGTAATGTTTCTCTGCCAGAGAATAATTTAAATAACAAATATTTTTGTTTATCCGTACTTTCTACTGCTGTGGAAAGAAAACAACCTGTAAATATGCTGTGTGGACGACCCAAATACTAAAGGGCGTTGTCTAGGGGTGTAATTAATTATTTTTATTTCCCTACTTCACAAAGACAGATCATTCACACTCTATCTAGTAAGACCCAGACTTAATCAGACTCAAAATATCAAATGTAGCTCAAGATCCCAGGACCAGCCCACAAATATTGTCGTAAATTTATTTTGAGAGAAAGAGTCTTAGAAATAGTGGTCCGGTTTAGAGTGGAGAATGATGATGAAAGCTCAGTGATAGAAATTGTAGAGAGTAAATAGTTGCTTCACAGAGTGCTGGAGGAGAGTAAAGACAGACTTATTTACGACAAATCGTTTCTCTCAATCTACTCTTTAGTCTCTCCTGGTCAAACAATTATTTGCCAGTTTTCCAGACACACATCTGCGCTCACACCGATTTAGTGCTTCAAACACACAAACGCATGCGAATACAACTATATTAAACAAATAGGGGAAATGTTGGGCTTCGGGTATTTCCAACACAGTGCTAACTAGGTTTATGATGTTTATTAACCAAAAAAAAAAAAAATCAAATCACAAACAAATATCAAGTGTTACATAAAATTATCATAAGTACAGAAAATGCAAACAACAAGGTGGGGAGGGGGTGAAGAAGATTGGTATCGACTAAGCCCTTCCCGCTTATTAGACAAAGATGAACCCAGTCCAAAGATAGATGGTTATCAGGAACATAGGTAATGTAACCTAACAGTGAAGTTAATTACTCTGAAAGAGGGGTTACAATACTAGGTATGGGTGGTAGAAAAAAATCCTGTTATCCCAAATTGTTCTTCCCTTTACTAAGCAATTGAAGGGGCGGGGGTTAAACAGAGTTAACAAAATATCCCACTTAAAGGAACAATGCGGGGTATACAATAAAATGTATTGCCCTGCAGGCAAGTTAACAAACGGTGTGCAAAAAAACAATTAGATTTCCTGTCATTCATGCACGCGCGTGAGGATCCACACTCATATACACACACACACACTTACCGATTGCAGCATCAGACAATCCATAGAATTATATAAACAACAATTACTCTTGACACGTGAAAATGTCTAGTACTTCGATGTCCCGCCCCAGATGTAGCGAGGTTTGCTGATAGCGAATATTCCCACTAATCGCCGGACTTGAAGACTCAGAGTTATTATGTTTTATTATATAAAAGGAGTCTATGGGATGGCACTGACACAATTCAATCGAGGGGTGAAAATGAGGTCTCTTTAATTTCGCTGCTGGAGGTAAAATTCCTTCAAGGCGTGATGATAGCAACTGACCGGTATGGTTTAAATCCAGTGAGGAAAAATTAGGCTCAGTCACAGTCAGGTAAATATGTATTCTCTCACAGTAGAGCCGTAAATCAATTATCGCTATTGGCACTGTTCATCTTCCAGTTTATATTAATTACTTACTTACTTAGTCGTTCCCCTTCTACCGTGAGGTGTAGAGGTTTGGAAGAGAGAGCGCCAGACTATTCTATCGGCTGTGCCCAGTTTATATTACAGATTGTAATTAAATTTGATGATTTATTTAAAAAAAGTTCTTGGGGGTGCTTTCTTTTATGTAATTGATAGCTAGGTCGCATCGGACCGCCACAAGAATTGTATTTAAAAATGTTCCATCAATATATCTGGAAGTTAAGAACCGAGTCTGAAAAGGACTCTGTATGATTTCTCTATTGCTTTCTTTATGCTGGGATCGCAAAGGTTACGATCACTCTGTATGAAAGAAAAAGACATGCAATATACCGAAAAATCAAATAACATTCTAAAGCGCGATGCATTTCCCGTTAAGACTATCTATATATATATACCCTCGCGTATTTAATTCTGTATTAGGTAAAACACTGCGCGAGTTCTAATGGTTAAAACACACATCTATATATATAGGACTTAACTAAATTTATTAATTATAAATTCCTTCGCGACTATAAAAGTTACTTTAGCATTTAAGCCTCTATTATTTTTAGAAATAATATAACAGGTATAACATTACATTTACAACTGGGAACTATAGAGATGGTTTAATTTAATAAATTTAAATTAACACAATATCCAGTGAAATAGAATGAATGAACTAGACCACTGATCACTAAACACAGTTATATTTTACCGTTTTGCACAGAATAGAATTCACTGCAAATATATATAAAAATCCAGGGGAAAATCTATAACAAGATTTCAATATCGCTAGTGCTTCTGTCAAGTTCTGGCCAACGAGTGATAACATGCATTTCTTCATGGTCTGTATATCTACAACTGGAATGCAAGATTGGGGGACATGAGAAATTTGACACCTTTTTTGATCTCAGAAGACTTTTGGGGATCTGACCGCCAGACCAAAGAGAGAAGCCGCCCCTGGTCTCTCGTATCTTCGCTCGCTGCTTGCGCCGGCTTTCCCGTTCGCTCCTACTGCGATCGGTTTCGTGTTTAACACCGTGAAAAATGTAGCAAGGTACAGTCCCCAAGTTGGGAAAATCATAATCAGATGCCAGCCAAGCATTCTGAAACATATGGGCCTAACAATAACAAGGAAAATAACAATAATAAGGTTGACATAGAGGATAGGTATCCACCTTCCCCCCAACAGTGTTCACCAAAAATATTTAGATTCGCAACTCTGAGAAGGGCATCCAGAGAAAATAGAAACTCAGACCAGTCAACCCAGGAACAGTTTGAAGCCGCTGTTAGGGAGCTGGCTGACATTGACATCGAAGATGATCCGACTAAAGTAAAACCGAAACAAATTGTTAACAGAAGAACAGTGGGCAGTGGACGAGTGAGCAATTCGGAAAATGCTCACAGCGCTTCACACTATGGCTATTAACTTAGCATTAAAAGGGCACCGGTGACATTGGTAGTGACCCGACCCTACACCGTTCAAGGGAAAGTATTGATCGGACCCTGGATGGAGATAAGCCACACATCTTATAGCAATGCTAAGGGCGAATTGATTTCTGATGCAGAAACTCATTTCCCCACATATTATCTTAATTCACCAGATTGTCGGTAGGTGGAACTATAGTTGATGAATATGGCCTCCATTTGAGTGGCACATTATAGAACATTATAAATATATTATTAGAAGGGTGTTTCCACATTCAATCACGCCTGAGATCAGACCAATTGTTGGCTGTGAACATTTCGGAGGAGCAGAGTGTCTCCATTGTTGCCTTTTTGAATTGAAGATAGTCCGAGTGTTTATTAAGGCTGATCAGGAAATGGTTGGATTCCCTACACAACTCAGATATCACCATATAGATCAACTCCTCATAACGTACAATTTGAGGAACATCTAATATTCTCGGGACATGTCGTTGAGCAGACTCAGAGAAGAAAAATGGTGAATATTGATTGCTAAGCAGTAGTAAGACAAGCCGTAACACTTGCAGCTGTACAGTAACATATCTGAAATGGATTCTTGGATTGCAGAGGTCTGAGGCAATCTTCGTCAGTAGTGCTTACTTTGAATTGACCCACCTGCATTAATCCATGATCAAAATAAAATCAGAGAAACGTTGATGCAGATTTTCTAAGCCGCCATCCGTGCGATGAAAATCAAAGAAATCACCAGGCATAGACATACATTTTTTTATGTGTATGTAGAATTATAGACTGACGTATAACGTCTGTTTTAAGAGGGGAGAATTTGTCGTGAAACATTCTACATCCACATATATAAATTAAAAAGGTAAATGTAAAGCCTAACACATAAATACAATAAAAGGAAAGAAGAATGGTAAAGAACAGTGCTGTCACAATGACTGTACTCGAGATCCCCCTTTTTCTACTTCGTCTGAAAATTGTAACGCTTTCACGTTTGATAGTAAAGCCTATAGCAGCATACACGCCTTTCTAACCATAAAACGTGTACTGCATTTCTAAGAAAACCTTGAGATACGCAAGCTGATTAATGACCCAAATTAATACTTCCATTAATTTCATTTTACACACGGCGTGATGAAAAGACAGATGGACTTAGGATAGAAAGAGAGAGTGAGGGCTGAAAGCAGGAACGCCGGCAACACTAACACGCGTCTCGCGATATACAATTAATGCCACCCCAACACGCGAAAGGCATGAAGCACTAACTTTTTTTCAAATGGACAGTGATAAAAAACACTACCCATACGAGAGTTAGGTTTAAAAACCTGAAAAACGCTTATTAGGAAACATGACATTATACTGGTTTACGTTTGAAAGCCTGACAGTACAGCAGACACCCAAAAAATTTGAAAGTGAGGAGGTGGTAACTGCACGACTATCCTAGAAGAAAATACATATTTTGAACGCCGCCACTTAGCTCCCTTAAAACTTATATATTTGGGTTCCTTAGGACTTGCTGACAAAGAATATGTTAAGTGTTACGCAAACAGTCTAGGAATTAACAAATTATAGCCAAAAGAAAATAGTGAGGGTGTCAGACAACCCCAAATAATAATCGCACAGTGGCATGTTTGAAACCACTATTTTACGGGAAATGGGCCACCATGTAAAATCCTATTTGATTGGATAGAAGTAAATGTAAGGCTAAACACGATTAGTCGGACTATAAATACTAATTCTTTGTTGTTAGGGAAACGTGAGTAGGAGTACTTTTTTGAAAAGCTGTGTAAACATGGCCCGATTGGTTAGACCCGCCAATATAGTCAATTAAGAGCGTCAGTTCAGGGCCACACTTTAAAATAAACTTACTAAGAAACAGTGCGTTGAGAGCCAGATCATATTTTTCTAAATAAAAGTCTGGGACAGAGGCAGATCGGAATTTGTGCCATTATTCATCGCCAGTCAACGTATCTGTGTATTATTTCCATGAATTGTGGTAAGCTTGATATATTCGATATCTTTTTAATGAAAATTGAATGTAAATTGATAATTTATGTCTGTATATTTGTGTGGTTCAGTGGCAAACATGAGGCAAGGCCTAAATATTGCTCCAACCTGAACAGGAGGTGTCGGAGAAAAGTAAAACTGCATGGAATTGCCAAACAGTACACTGACACCTATCTTATTGACTAGAAGGTACTAATGCTGGAATTGCAGAGGCGTAGTAACCATTTAGGAGGAGAATACTGGTGTAAATTGTTTCAGATGAAGCTAGCAGTTGGCCTAACGCTCTGAACTCAGTGTTTGTTCTGTATTGCGTTCAGTGTGGAAATAGATTATAAATTAGTTATGAAGTAGGAGGTACAACCTTCTTGTTTCAGGGACTGTGGTCCTAGTTATTGAAGCAGCACCTGGTCTGAGTTTTGCTGAATCCAGAGGCTGACAGCATACTCCTTGGTCCAGATAGCGACCAGTGAGGTGTCTCCAGAACACAGGAAGCAATCGAGCAGAGGAGTCTTTTCCTGCCGCCATCACGAAAGATAAGCTTCTGTGGCCAGAGTAGCTCAACATTATGTGCCCCCTCAAAAATTGACATTTTGTTAAACACAGAGGGACAATTAATTGGTTCAAATGACAGGAACTGTGAACCTTTCCCAATACTATTTCCCCGATAATCAAACACTTGAAGTCATGATGAAAAACAACAACCAAGCTTGAACAAAACCAGTATTACCTCATATTACTACTGCACAAATTACACACATAGAATACTAATAAACTATGTCAATACAAAGTTCATATATATAAACTGTGTACATAATACTTGTAATTACATTTGATTGTGATTCCTGGTTCACTGTGTAGTTGAATCAGGATACCCATTATTGAAAGAATTAATACATATATTTTTAAACTTAAACACTTGACTCATTTAAGATAGTCTTATAGAGTGTTATATGTGTGTGAGTGTCACAGTGTTGTAAAGTGTTGTGGAATAAATTAAACTGTTTATCTGTCTGTTGTTGTTGTGACTTACACTTCATCATTTTCATAACCCTAGACATTTAACGTAGTCATCACAATATTCCAGAATAATTCTGACTGAGGTATAAATGTGGTAGCAAGTAAGGTCATCTGTAATACACCACACTTATTAGATACAGGTACCTTCACAGCTGATCTCAGTCAGTACACTAAGTCCCCTATAAATATTTATAACATCCCACTTTACCACATATATTTGGGGCTCTTCCGGGATTTTGAATCTTTCCCTATTATAAATATTGGGGGTAATTCACTTCAGGGAATAATACAAATTAAAAAGGTATCCTTGGGTGAAAATAAATAACGTTGAGCTCTCAGTGCCTGTGGTTGTCATTGGATATTTAATTAGAGATTGTATTGTTTAGTTAGACATTATATAAATTTACCTGTTAGAAAATGGCGGACCTGGCCAAATTTCGATCTGCTGCTGTGCAGACTGCGAAAGAGTTAGGAATGGACGGGCAAATTATGATTGCTTATGTCACTGCTGAATGTGACAAATATATTGAACGTGAAGAAAGAAGATTAGAAAAAGAGGCCGAAAGAAAATTAGAATCTGAAAGATTGGCCGAAGATAAGAGAATAGAGGCTGAAAAAGAAATTAAGAGGTTGCAGATTGAGGCTGACAAAGAGGCTAAAGCATTGGAAGCCGAGGAAAGAAGATTGGCTGCAGAAAGGGAAGCCGAGGAAAGAAGACTGGCTGCAGAAAGGGAAGACAACCGATTAGCTGCAGAAAGGGAAGCAGAAGATAAAAGATTACAAAGGGAACATGAGTTACGACTAAGGGAGTTTGAGTTTCAAGGCCATGCTTCTGAAAATGGTGCCAGTCCCTTTACCTCCGATGCTACTGCTAGTCAGGGAGCCTCAACCTCAGCTATGAACTTTCATTTAGATCATTTTGTTGAGAAAGAAGATGATATCGAGAGCTATCTAAATAGATATGAACTATTAGCTACCACGTATGGGTTAGAGAGAGAAAGGTGGAGCTTAAAGTTATCTCAAGGACTTCGTGGGGCAGCTTATGAAATTTTTGCCAAAATGAGCAGAGGTGATCAAGAAAATTATGACATGCTAAAGCAGGCTCTTTTGTTAAGATATGAAAAGAACGCATAATTTTATAGGAAAAATTTTAGGAATGCTAAACTACTGTCAGGTGAAACCTATCACCAGTTCTCTGCACGGTTAGAGACATACTTGGAGAAATGGACTTCTCTGGGGAAAACCCAAGATCTTAAGGAAATGGTCCTTATAGAACAATTAAGAGAGTCCATGGCTCCAGACCTGAGAAAGTTTCTCATGGAACAAGGTGCAGAGAGGCTGGGTGAGTTACTAAATGTTGCAGAAAGGTATCAAGCAGCTCAGGCAGAGGTAACAGGTAACAAAAGGAAACAGGTAGACAATTATCAGGGACCACAAAACTTTAATGAATTTGATCATAGAGATCAAAACAAAGGTAAGCACCAGTTTGATAGGCCACGAAATGACTATAAAAAATAAAACCCCACAATTCAATGAAAGGAAATATGATAACAGGAAACCCTTCAGACAGGAAGGAAAATATTGTCAAATATGCAGGATGCATAATAATCATAATACTAGTGAATGTGGTAGGAAAGTTCCTCCATATCACGCGGCATGCATGATAACAGTGGACAAGGGGAAGAAGAAACTGACAGAGAATCATATAAATCTTCAACATCCCCCATCTGTGAAGAAGTGACATGTAATGGGGCCAAGGTTAGGTGCCTTTACGATTCAGGTTTAGAATATGACTCAGTTATGAGTGCAACCCTAGTGCACCCTGAACAGTATACCACAGAGAAAGTGGAGATACAAGGGGCCGTAAAGGGAATATCCACCATGACACTTCCCGTAGCCGAGATCAATGTAGAGACAAGGTACGTGGAAGGAGTGATTAGAGCAGCCGTGTGTGACGACCCTAATTACCCGCTGGTGTTAGGAAGCAAATATGTTTTTCTAGGAAGCCCTGTAAAACCTGTGGTAATGGCCACGCTTCAGGTCAGGTCGACCCCTAGTAGAAAGGAGGAGGAACCACCACTAGTTTATTCTCATAAGCAGATGAGAAAGGCCCAGGCAAAAGATAAAACATTAAAACCTTGCTTTGGTAAATTGCCAACAAGCCATGCACACCCTAAGAAAGGACAATTTTATTTGAAGGAGGGACTGCTTTTCAGGAAAGCTAGAGCAGGATCCAAAGAACAGGGACAATTGGTATTACCAACCCCCTACAGAGAAGAAGTGATGGCACAAGCTCATGTTGTACCAGACGGTGGACACCAGAGAAATGGGACTACCCGTCAAAGGACATCGGAAAAATTCTACTGGCCCCAAGTAGCTGCTGATATTGCACAATTTGTGGGGGCCTGTGAAAAATGTAGCAAGGTACAGTCCCCAAGTTGGGAAAATCATAATCAGATGCCAGCCAAGCATTCTGAAACATATGGGCCTAACAATAACAAGGAAAATAACAATAATAAGGTTGACATAGAGGATAGGTATCCACCTTCCCCCCAACAGTGTTCACCAAAAATATTTAGATTCGCAACTCTGAGAAGGGCATCCCAGAGAAAATAGAAACTCAGACCAGTCAACCCAGGAACAGTTTGAAGCCGCTGTTAGGGAGCTGGCTGACATTGACATTGAAGATGATCCGCCTAAAGTAAAACCGAAACAAATTGTTAACAGAAGAACAGTGGGCAGTGGACGAGTGAGCAATTCGGAAAATGCTCACAGCGCTTCACACTATGGCTATTAACTTAGCATTAAAAGGGCACCGGTGACATTGGTAGTCACCCGACCCTACACCGTTCAAGGGAAAGTATTGATCGGACCCTGGATGGAGATAACCCACACATCTTATAGCAATGCTAAGGGCGAATTGATTTCTGATGCAGAAACTCATTTCCCCACATATTATCTTAATTCACCAGATTGTCGGTAGGTGGAACTATAGTTGATGAATATGGCCTCCATTTGAGTGGCACATTATAGAACATTATAAATATATTATTAGAAGGGTGTTTCCACATTCAATCACGCCTGAGATCAGACCAATTGTTGGCTGTGAACATTTCGGAGGAGCAGAGTGTCTCCATTGTTGCCTTTTTGAATTGAGGATAGTCCGAGTGTTTATTAAGGCTGATCAGGAAATGGTTGGATCCCCTACACAACTCAGATATCACCATATAGATCAACTCCTCATAACGTACAATTTGAGGAACATCTAATATTCTCGGGACATGTCGTTGAGCAGACTCAGAGAAGAAAAATGGTGAATATTGATTGCTAAGCAGTAGTAAGACAAGCCGTAACACTTGCAGCTGTACAGTAACATATCTGAAATGGATTCTTGGATTGCAGAGGTCTGAGGCAATCTTCGTCAGTAGTGCTTACTTTGAATTGACCCACCTGCATTAATCCATGATCAAAATAAAATCAGAGAAACGTTGATGCAGATTTTCTAAGCCGCCATCCGTGCGATGAAAATCAAAGAAATCACCAGGCATAGACATAAATTTTTTTATGTGTATGTAGAATTATAGACTGACGTATAACGTCTGTTTTAAGAGGGGAGAATTTGTCGTGAAACATTCTACATCCACATATATAAATTAAAAAGGTAAATGTAAAGCCTAACACATAAATACAATAAAAGGAAAGAAGAATGGTAAAGAACAGTGCTGTCACAATGACTGTACTCGAGATCCCCCTTTTTCTACTTCGTCTGAAAATTGTAACGCTTTCACGTTTGATAGTAAAGCCTATAGCAGCATACACGCCTTTCTAACCATAAAACGTGTACTGCATGTCTAAGAAAACCTTGAGATACGCAAGCTGATTAATGACCCAAATTAATACTTCCATTAATTTCATTTTATACACGGCGTGATGAAAAGACAGATGGACTTAGGATAGAAAGAGAGAGTGAGGGCTGAAAGCAGGAACGCCGGCAACACTAACACGCGTCTCGCGATATACAATTAATGCCACCCCAACACGCGAAAGGCATGAAGCACTAACTTTTTTTCAAATGGACAGTGATAAAAAACACTACCCATACGAGAGTTAGGTTTAAAAACCTGAAAAACGCTTATTAGGAAACATGACATTATACTGGTTTACGTTTGAAAGCCTGACAGTACAGCAGACACCCTAAAAGTTTGAAAGTGAGGAGGTGGTAACAGCACGACTATCCTAGAAGAAAATACATATTTTGAACGCCGCCACTTAGCTCCCTTAAAACTTATATATTTGGGTTCCTTAGGACTTGCTGACAAAGAATATGTTAAGTGTTACGCAAACAGTCTAGGAATTAACAAATTATAGCCAAAAGAAAATAGTGAGGGTGTCAGACAACCCCAAATAATAATCGCACAGTGGCATGTTTGAAACCACTATTTTACGGGAAATGGGCCACCATGTAAAATCCTATTTGATTGGATAGAAGTAAATGTAAGGCTAAACACGATTAGTCGGACTATAAATACTAATTCTTTGTTGTTAGGGAAACGTGAGTAGGAGTACTTTTTTGAAAAGCTGTGTAAACATGGCCCGATTGGTTAGACCCGCCAATATAGTCAATTAAGAGCGTCAGTTCAGGGCCACACTTTAAAATAAACTTACTAAGAAACAGTGCGTTGAGAGCCAGATCATATTTTTCTAAATAAAAGTCTGGGACAGAGGCAGATCGGAATTTCTGCCATTATTCATCGCCAGTCAACGTATCCGTGTATTATTTCCATGAATTGTGGTAAGCTTGATATATTCGATATCTTTTTAATGAAAATTGAATGTAAATTGATAATTTATGTCTGTATATGTGTGTGGTTCAGTGGCAAACATGAGGCAAGGCCTAAATATTGCTCCAACCTGAACAGGAGGTGTCGGAGAAAAGTAAAACTGCATGGAATTGCCAAACAGTACACTGACACCTATCTTATTGACTAGAAGGTACTAATGCTGGAATTGCAGAGGCGTAGTAACCATTTAGGAGGAGAATACTGGTGTAAATTGTTTCATATGAAGCTAGCAGTTGGCCTAACGCTCTGAACTCAGTGTTTGTTCTGCATTGCGTTCAGTGTGGAAATAGATTATAAATTAGTTATGAAGTAGGAGGTACAACCTTCTTGTTTCAGGGACTGTGGTCCTAGTTATTGAAGCAGCACCTGGTCTGAGTTTTGCTGAATCCAGAGGCTGACAGCATACTCCTTGGTCCAGATAGCGACCAGTGAGGTGTCTCCAGAACACAGGAAGCAATCGAGCAGAGGAGTCTTTTCCTGCCGCCATCACGAAAGATAAGCTTCTGTGGCCAGAGTAGCTCAACATTATGTGCCCCCTCAAAAATTGACATTTTGTTAAACACAGAGGGACAATTAATTGGTTCAAATGACAGGAACTGTGAACCTTTCCCAATACTATTTCCCCGATAATCAAACACTTGAAGTCATGATGAAAAACAACAACCAAGCTTGAACAAAACCAGTATTACCTCATATTACTACTGCACAAATTACACACATAGAATACTAATAAACTATGTCAATACAAAGTTCATATATATAAACTGTGTACATAATACTTGTAATTACATTTGATTGTGATTCCTGGTTCACTGTGTAGTTGAATCAGGATACCCATTATTGAAAGAATTAATACATATATTTTTAAACTTAAACACTTGACTCATTTAAGATAGTCTTATAGAGTGTTATATGTGTGTGAGTGTCACAGTGTTGTAAAGTGTTGTGGAATAAATTAAACTGTTTATCTGTCTGTTGTTGTTGTGACTTACACTTCATCATTTTCATAACCCTAGACATTTAACGTAGTCATCACAATATTCCAGAATAATTCTGACTGAGGTATAAATGTGGTAGCAAGTAAGGTCATCTGTAATACACCACACTTATTAGATACAGATACCTTCACAGCTGATCTCAGTCAGTACACTAAGTCCCCTATAAATATTTATAACATCCCACTTTACCACATATATTGGGGGCTCGTCCGGGATTTTGAATCTTTCCCTATTATAAATATTGGGGGTAATTCACTTCAGGGAATAATAAAAATTAAAAAGGTATCCTTGGGTGAAAATAAATAACGTTGAGCTCTCAGTGCCTGTGGTTGTCATTGGATATTTAATTAGAGATTGTATTGTTTAGTTAGACATTATATAAATTTACCTGTTAGAAAATGGCGGACCTGGCCAAATTTCGATCTGCTGCTGTGCAGACTGCGAAAGAGTTAGGAATGGACGGGCAAATTATGATTGCTTATGTCACTGCTGAATGTGACAAATATATTGAACGTGAAGAAAGAAGATTAGAAAAAGAGGCCGAAAGAAAATTAGAATCTGAAAGATTGGCCGAAGATAAGAGAATAGAGGCTGAAAAAGAAATTAAGAGGTTGCAGATTGAGGCTGACAAAGAGGCTAAAGCATTGGAAGCCGAGGAAAGAAGATTGGCTGCAGAAAGGGAAGCCGAGGAAAGAAGACTGGCTGCAGAAAGGGAAGACAACCGATTAGCTGCAGAAAGGGAAGCAGAAGATAAAAGATTACAAAGGGAATGATGCGTGATGCCATATGATGATGGATGGCATCCGCATGTCTGGTTTTGTGTAGTGTGTAGATGTGTTCAGTCAAAACAATGTTCATGCAACAATAACAGGGCAATCCACATAGGACGTCAGTAAACTCACGACGTATAAAGTCAATGAGTCTTGAAACAGCCGTTGACGTTTTTCTTCATTATTTATTGTGGACGCCACAGTGACAAAATGGTTACGCAAATGTGTAGGCACATCAAACAGTCATTATCACAGCAACATTCAATACAGCAATAAACGGTAGACAGCATTACAATGATGAGTCAGATGCATGTTATATTTCAAAGTGCTGTAAATGTAGTCAGGTGAACAACTCCATCCTTTTCTATAACAGCCAGGAGATAACCAGATGTATGAGATCAGTTCACTCTCCTTAGTTTGACTTCAGCAAGACAGACACGTCTGCCGAAGTATAAATAATGTCCTCAAAAATATCCTCTAGATAATAAAGGTTTTCCAAACCTAGTTCATTTAACAAAGTAGCAAGTAATGGTCCTTGGTACCTGCATCAACCGATGCAGTACAATGCAGCGACATGTGAGCTAGGAAAAACATCTCGTGACGACGACTTTCGCAGACAGGCTATGAATCGAAATCGCTCACGACCCAAAATCAATAGAGTTAATGAAAGAGTCAATTTACCTTGCTTTCATGAAATACACAGAAATATCACGCCTCCCGACATGTGGGAAACACTAGAGGTATTATCTCGAATAAACGAAATATCCATTAAGAGGACTACACATCCCTGACAGAACAAAAAATAGCGGAGATCCCCTCTTCAACGAGGCATCTCTTTCGCCATTCCGAATCGCTCACTCCCACTAGTGGTGGGCGGAAACCGATCGACAAAGAAGCAAGACAAGTCATGCGCAGTCCAGCGCAAAACGACCACAGCTCAAACTTAACTGCATTCGATACCAACGCGAGAAGACAAATGCTTACCGAGAAAAGTGACTATAAATTCCAAGCAGTTGTTGCCCTTGCGTTATAAAACAGATATTGAAATAAAACGATGTTGCGAGAATTTATCACGCAACATATCACCACCTCCTCCCGATAAAAAAAAAAATGTGGAACATATTTTTTTTTTTCCAATATCAAAGAGCAAGCGATAAGCGGCTCAAAACGCACGAATTATGCGCTGATAATTAACTAAATTGCCAAACAATAGGCTAATTATAGAGTGTCTGGTGAGGATATACCTCAACAGAAAAATAAATGTCTCAAAAAATATTCACATCGGGGAGGTGTCACCAACACACATCACGTTAGCATGTAAACACAATATACGTATGCAAGTTACTATAATCATCATTAAACAGCATACTCTAATATTGTCTTTAAAAATGGATGTACAAATCTGATAGGAAAATTTAGATAGTACATTCTTTGACATGTAATGACATAAGTACATAGTAAAGTTAAACTACATGACGATCCAGGACATATGCTCTGGTATTCCGAGGGTAAGTACACAATCTAGAACTCGTAAGGTAAGTCCTCAGCTCAACAATGACATTCTGAGAAAGTACAAGCAATATAATGCTAATTAATAACTAATATGCTTCATAAGGTACAATACATTATTAATAATTGTGGCTGTTTAGTAAACTAACGGCCCTTATATTAACTACTCAGTCCTCCTCTATCATCTTAAAAAACGAACAGAAGAAGATGACAACAAAGCACGATAGTGTGTACATATAAAGTAAGTACAGATGTGCTAATCTATTGTAGTAATATAGGTGTGTTATGACTCTGTAATATATGGAAATATAGGACAGAAGTATTAGTTGGAGTCATGTGGGCATCTAGACAAAATGTCAGCCATCACATTATCCGCACCACGGATAGCTCGTACCGTGAAGTGAAAAGGTTGAAGAGCTATAGCATATCGAGTGGATCTCGAACTCTTCAAATTCTTAGTCTGAATAGCTGTAAGAGCTTTCTGATCAGTCTCTAGAATGAAATGTGCGCCCAGGAGGAATCTTTGTAGCTTTAGAATTGACCAAACCATCGCTAACAACTCACGGTCTAAAACCGAG
The DNA here is from genome assembly GCA_024509875.1 of Oreohelix idahoensis. NCBI lineage: Eukaryota > Metazoa > Mollusca > Gastropoda > Stylommatophora > Oreohelicidae > Oreohelix > Oreohelix idahoensis. The sequence goes on from JAMPIV010016920.1 coordinate 138,370, forward strand.
TAGTTCCTCTCTGCCGCATTTAGTTTTCTAGAAATGTACATAACAGGATGCAGAGTATTTGCATATTCTTGCATCAGTGCTGCTCCAATCCCAGTGGATGAAGCATCACTCCGAAGAACAAAAGTCCCATCAAGAGTAGGTAATCTTAAGATGGGAGGAGAAGAAAATATATTCTTGATTTGGTCTAGTGAAGATTGGCATTCTTCAGACCAACGGACCAGATTAGGCGAACCTTTCTTCAACAATGTTGATAGAGGTGCCATGATCGAAGATAAATTTGGAATAAATCTCCCATAAAATTGAATTAAACCTAAGAGACTCCTAACTTGTTTCTTCGTTTTAGGAACAGAGATGTTCAGTATTTTGGAAGTATTGTGGTCTTCTGTCTTCAAGAGACCATGACCAACACGATGACCCAGGAAAGAGATTTCACCAAAACCAACAAAAGCTTTAGAAGGTTTTGCTGTCAAATTATTCTCACGTAGAGTGGACAGTAAGTCATATAACCCTAAATAGTGATCTTCCCAGGTATCACTGAAGAGACAGATGTCATCTAAGTATGCGATGACATCCGAACGATGTGACAGAATTCGACGCATCATGCGAACGAAAGTGGCAGGGGCGTTCATGAGACCAAAAGGCATAACATTCCATTGAAATAGACCCCTAGGTGTAGAAAAAAGCAGTAAGAGGTTTGGCATGCTCTGCTAAAGGCACTTGCCAATAACCTTTAGACAAGTCAAGTTTAGTGAAGAATCTAGAATTAGAAAGTCTAATCAGTAGATCTTCTAACAAAGGCATCGGTTCAGCGTCGAACTTTGTGACCTGATTCAATTTGCGATAATCAACGCAAATTCGTATGTTCTTATCCTTCTTCCGGACAATAACCATGGAAGAAGAATATGGTGAAGTCGATGGTTCAATTATATTTAATTGAATCATTTCATCCAATTCCTTTTCCACTTGCGACTGAAAGTGTATAGGAATAGGATACGGCCTAACCCTAATTGGATTATTGTCGGTAAGAATTATGTCATGTTCTATGACATCTGTGTGTCCAGGAATGTCAGTGAGAACATCCTGAAATGTTTGTAACATCGACGAGACTTGTCGATGTTCGTCACCAGAAAGATTAGGAGAAACAGAAACGTTTTTCCAAGATTCCGTGGAATGTAATGGAACCACTGGAAGGGGAAGGTTGACATCAGAGAAGGTAGCTTCCTCATCCTGAATGACAGACAGGGATGAATAATGACCGTGAGGTGCAGGTGCATCATCCGTTGCCTGGAAAATAGGCAGCAAATAGTCCGGACGTTCGTGAAATTCCGAAAGCATGTTTATGTGGAAAGTTTTATGCTTTCCATCAATATCGACCACATAGTCAACATCGGAAATCCGAGAGACTATTGCATACGGACCTTTCCATGCAATAAGAAGTCTATTTTCCCTACTGGGGAGTAGGACGAATGCTTTGTCGCCTGGACAAAGTTGTCGTAGACATCTATTCTTGTTAGCAAACTGCCTTGCCTTCTCTTTAGCAATTTCTGATGAAGCAGTTGCTAGCTTACATGCCTCAATGATCTTTTGTCTAAGAGCAATGACATACTCATATGAGGATTGAGTTTCATCGCTAATATCATCGGCAGTGATGAGATCGTGTAATAAAGACATAGGGCCGCGTGGACGCGCGCCAAAGACAAGTTCGAAGGGAGAAAATCCTGTGTGTTCATTAGGGACTTCTCTATAGGCAAAGAGAGCCGCGGGTAAAACCCTGTCCCAATCTTGAGGATGATCTTCAGTTATCTTACCAAGCAAAGTCTTGAGCGTTCTATTCAGACGCTCAACTAACCCATTAGACATAGGATGGTAGATACTACTGAGAGATCGTTCAATATGTAAGGTAGACATTACCTGTGACATAGTGTCAGATATGAGTTGAGTGCCATGGTCTGACAATATTTCTCTGGGGAACCCCAAGCGAGAAAATATCAACCAAAGAGCATCTGCGATATCTGTAGTAGATATGCTCTTAAGAGGAATAGCCTCTGGCCAACGTGTGCACATATCGACACATGTAAGGATAAACTGATGTCCTCTGGCCGACTTGACCTTAAAAGGGCCAATAATATCTATGGCCATTTTCTGAAACGGCCGAATAGGAATGTCAGCAGCCTGGATAGGCGCAGCATGTCGTGGTCCTCTAGATTTGACCTCCTGACATACCTTGCATGATCGGCAGTAAATACGAATGTCCTTATTGACAAAAGGCCAAAAGAAAGCCGCAAGGACTCTCGACTTCGTACAGGCAAAACCCATATGTCCAGCACATTGCGAGTCATGAGCATGTTGCAATATTTGGACTCTCATGCTCTTGGGAACAAGAATTTGCGAATGTGCCGACGTAGCCGAATCTTGTACCATACGTACAAGTACGCCGTTTCTCATTGCAATCCAAGATTTTCTATTTGTATCCTGATTCGGATCACCTTTCTTCGCAAGAACGAAGAATTTTTTTAAAGAAGAATCTTCTTCTTGCAATTTTATGAAAGAGTCACGAGTGATCACTAAGTGACTATCTTGGCTATCAACTTCATTATCACTATTCAGTGAAGTTTCGGGTGTTTGTAGAGCTTGTGCTCTTGTAACTACTGCATTTGTAGCTTGCATGTTATTATCTTCCCAAGCAGCAATCTGCTGTGGGGTACACTCCCTAACTCCGTGAATACGACCAATAATAAGGTCCGCAATAGGATTAGGTAAGAGACAAGCATGCACATCTCCAGTAAAGAAAGGAGTGGCAATGCGAATTACAGCAGTAGGATATTTTTCTAGAGTGCCGCCAAATGTGACACATTTAATAACCCTTCCTGTAGCACAAGATGGATCTACAAGCGATTGTCTAACACCAATAGTGGTGCATCCGGAATCGAAAAGTAGTGAGACCGGAGTATCATTAACAAGACCCTTATGTAGAATTAAAGAACCCCTCCCGTCATGCGCAACAGCAGCAGGAAGAGCGGGAAGTGGGTGACCACAACTCAAAGTAGTTATGGTACCCGGTTCGAATAAAGTACTGCATTGGGGGCATTTGTTTGCTCTCTCAAAGTCAAAAGCAGAACTAGTGACAGCGTCAAAGTTTTTACTATCAACAACATGATTACAGGCTGCCTCAGTTTCCTGTTGTACAGCATTAGCCTGCTGATATCTCTTTTTTTTGTGTTGAGATCTACCCCGACTATTATTACCTCTGAAGTTATCAGAGTTATTATTATCTCTGCAGTTATTATTGTCTCTATTGTAATTGTTATACTGGTTCGAATTCCAGTTTCCACGATTACTATCATGTTCACATTGATGCGAACATCTATTTGTTTGGTTCTGAGGTCTTCGGCAGGAATAACCTCTATTAACATATCCTCTTTTGAAATGCTTATAATTATTAGGGTGATAGTAACGAGTACTATCAGGTTGTCTCCAATTCTTCGAAGAAGAATCACCATGAAATTGATTTCCATGATTTTGACAGAAATTACCGCTACTCTTTCTATCAAAATTTTGTTGGGATCTACGAGCACAGTTTTGACCATACGGAGCTGCCGAAGCAACTGGTAAACCTTCTTTCACCTTAGAGTTACCCATGGTTATGTGTGGGTGCGCAGTTACGTATTGGCAACAGAAATCTTCCATTTCTTTTATTGTTTTAGGTTTACGTTCATGAAGGAAAGCAAGGAAAGACTCATTGACAGACGACATGACTTTGTCTCTAAGTATTAAGTCCATAAGTCCTTCATAAGTTTTTTCCGTCTTAGATAGTTCAACCCATCGTGAGAAAGTAATGCGTATTCTTGCAATAAACTCGGAGAATTCAACTCCATTTTCAGGTAACATGTTTTTAAATTGTAGACGATAGCCGTCTTCGTTAAGCTGATATTTCTTTAACAAAGCGGCCCTGACAACCTCATAATTGTTCTTGTCAGGTTCATCCACCATATTTAATATACTTAGAGCTTTACCTGTCAGTATCCCTGATAACTGATAAACATATTTTGCTTTGTCTATGTTATGAGCTGTACATGCTTGTTCAAATCTGTCCAGATAGAACATTATGTCATCGCTGGAAGGACTAAATGTTGGTAACTTAATCTTAAAAGTATCATTATTAGCCTTACCAGAAGATGAACCCTTGTTTGCATCATTACCATTACTCATGCTTGTCAATTTCAATTTTTCCAACTCTAAAGCTAAGACCTTTTCTTCATGTTCCATTTTTGCTTTCTCTTTCCTCTCATCAGACTCTCTCTGTAATCTTCTTTCCTCAGCCTGAGCCTCTTTTTGAAGTCTTTCATTTTCAGCTTCTTTTTCAAGTCTTTTATTTTCAGCCTCTTTTTCAAGTCTTTTATTCTCAGCCTCTTTTTCAAGTCTTTTATTCTCAGCCTCTTTTTCAAGTCTTTTATTCTCAGCCTCTTTTTGAAGTCTTTCAGCTTCTAGCTGTAGCTGGAGTTTTCTCTCCTCAGCTTCTGATTCCCTTTTTTGTTTTTCCATTTCCATTTGGAATCTTTTTTCATCCACCTGCATCTGCAGTTTCTTTTGTTCAGCTTCCATTGCTTTATCATATCGAGCAGTTGCAAATTCTTCTAACTTATCACCAGTCTTCCCAAGCAATTTACCCTGCTCAATAAAGTGCTCAAATGTAGACATGTTGTCTAACATATGAGTCCAAAACGTGAAATAATTAACTAATTTATTTCAAACCTAAGTGTAACAAGTCTTAATTAAGCACTTGTATATTCACATCACCTTATATTATCCCAGTCTCTGTGGGAAACAAGTCTCCAATCAAAGAACTTGTATATGAAATATCAGCACTCAATTCTTGATCATAAGTGCACTTCTCATTCAATAGTGCACGACACTATTCATCATTCATTTATCATCAGTATAGTAGTAACAGTGCATTAGCATAGCCCATTAACTAATTACTATAACTGTAAACAATGACTATGTAAACACATGCAGAATGTAAACATTGAAAATGTAAACAATACAAACAATGTAAACAATAACAATGTAAACAATAACAAAGATCAGCAACAATACAAAAACTTTCGCAGAAATCAACTAAAAATAAAGCAGAAATTAATGAAATATCACAAAAAATGTGACGATATCTGCGATAGAATTAAACAAAATACATGACACCACAGTGTATAAACAAAAATGTTGTATGAAACTAAATTATAGACAAGAGTAGGCTAACAAACACAAACAAATCAAAACAAAACTAAAGAATGCGAAATAATAACGAAAACAATATTAAAACATGTCATCACAGCTAACATAAATAGCAACAGAAGTCGCTTAGCAAATTCCAGTATTGGAAATTTGCAAACCTTACAGAAAACGCTCACAATAGACGACCTCTATGACGTGGCATAATCTAACGGAGACACCACCCAACCGAGAACCCGCTGAAATATAAACATATAAATATACAAATAACATATAAACATAAAACATACAGAATGAGATGATACACAGAAGACTCAGCAGAAGTATAAGGGCACAGTTTACATACAAACAGGCCACTTAACTTATAGGCTTCCAATCGTAGAACAGCAGAAAAACGGATGTCAATCAACGTCCTAAAGAGCGAAGCTCCAACGATGATGGCACATCTGAACTGCTTTCACTGCTAACACGATGGTACAAGAGCTTCTGACATACTGTGTGTTGAGTTGTTTCGGCACTTGACCTTCTAATCCAAAAGTAAGTTGATGGAAATCGGTACTTGGCCTTCTTCAGAAAACAACCCGTTTCAACCGGCACTTGACCTTCTCAAAAAACGACAGCACTGGAACCTTGACAGCAGCAACTTGCTTGACTTGCGTAAAAGATAACAGCAGTCCGAGTTATCCGGCAACATGTAACAACGCCGGGTACTGTCAAATTCTTGTTTCCGTCAAAAAATTGAAATTTGACTTTTACCGGGCAACGCCGAGTACTTTGAAAATTTTGAAGATGTTGACTGTATTGAAGAATGTTAATTTCTTGAAGGATGCTGATGAATTCTTGTTGAAAATGAAGTGGGTAAGGGACCCCGTGTTTGCTGGTACCAGAATCAAACCAGCTTATGGCCACCAAATGATGCGTGATGCCATATGATGATGGATGGCATCCGCATGTCTGGTTTTGTGTAGTGTGTAGATGTGTTCAGTCAAAACAATGTTCATGCAACAATAACAGGGCAATCCACATAGGACGTCAGTAAACTCACGACGTATAAAGTCAATGAGTCTTGAAACAGCCGTTGACGTTTTTCTTCATTATTTATTGTAGACGCCACAGTGACAAAATGGTTACGCAAATGTGTAGGCACATCAAACAGTCATTATCACAGCAACATTCAATACAGCAATAAACGGTAGACAGCATTACAATGATGAGTCAGATGCATGTTATATTTCAAAGTGCTGTAAATGTAGTCAGGTGAACAACTCCATCCTTTTCTATAACAGCCAGGAGATAACCAGATGTATGAGATCAGTTCACTCTCCTTAGTTTGACTTCAGCAAGACAGACACGTCTGCCGAAGTATAAATAATGTCCTCAAAAATATCCTCTAGATAATAAAGGTTTTCCAAACCTAGTTCATTTAACAAAGTAGCAAGTAATGGTCCTTGGTACCTGCATCAACCGATGCAGTACAATGCAGCGACATGTGAGCTAGGAAAACATCTCGTGACGACGACTTTCGCAGACAGGCTATGAATCGAAATCGCTCACGACCCAAAATCAATAGAGTTAATGAAAGAGTCAATTTACCTTGCTTTCATGAAATACACAGAAATATCACGCCTCCCGACATGTGGGAAACACTAGAGGTATTATCTCGAATAAACGAAATATCCATTAAGAGGACTACACATCCCTGACAGAACAAAAATAGCGGAGATCCCCTCTTCAACGAGGCATCTCTTTCGCCATTCCAAATCGCTCACTCCCACTAGTGGTGGGCGGAAACCGATCGACAAAGAAGCAAGACAAGTCATGCGCAGTCCAGCGCAAAACGACCACAGCTCAAACTTAACTGCATTCGATACCAACGCGAGAAGACAAATGCTTACCGAGAAAAGTGACTATAAATTCCAAGCAGTTGTTGCCCTTGCGTTATAAAACAGATATTGAAATAAAACGATGTTGCGAGAATTTATCACGCAACAGGGAACATGAGTTACGACTAAGGGAGTTTGAGTTTCAAGGCCATGCTTCTGAAAATGGTGCCAGTCCCTTTACCTCCGATGCTACTGCTAGTCAGGGAGCCTCAACCTCAGCTATGAACTTTCATTTAGATCATTTTGTTGAGAAAGAAGATGATATCGAGAGCTATCTAAATAGATATGAACTATTAGCTACCACGTATGGGTTAGAGAGAGAAAGGTGGAGCTTAAAGTTATCTCAAGGACTTCGTGGGGCAGCTTATGAAATTTTTGCCAAAATGAGCAGAGGTGATCAAGAAAATTATGACATGCTAAAGCAGGCTCTTTTGTTAAGATATGAAAAGAACGCATAATTTTATAGGAAAAATTTTAGGAATGCTAAACTACTGTCAGGTGAAACCTATCACCAGTTCTCTGCACGGTTAGAGACATACTTGGAGAAATGGACTTCTCTGGGGAAAACCCAAGATCTTAAGGAAATGGTCCTTATAGAACAATTAAGAGAGTCCATGGCTCCAGACCTGAGAAAGTTTCTCATGGAACAAGGTGCAGAGAGGCTGGGTGAGTTACTAAATGTTGCAGAAAGGTATCAAGCAGCTCAGGCAGAGGTAACAGGTAACAAAAGGAAACAGGTAGACAATTATCAGGGACCACAAAACTTTAATGAATTTGATCATAGAGATCAAAACAAAGGTAAGCACCAGTTTGATAGGCCACGAAATGACTATAAAAATAAAACCCCACAATTCAATGAAAGGAAATATGATAACAGGAAACCCTTCAGACAGGAAGGAAAATATTGTCAAATATGCAGGATGCATAATCATAATACTAGTGAATGTGGTAGGAAAGTTCCTCCATATCAAGCGGCATGCATGATAACAGTGGACAAGGGGAAGAAGAAACTGACAGAGAATCATATAAATCTTCAACATCCCCCCATCTGTGAAGAAGTGACATGTAATGGGGCCAAGGTTGGGTGCCTTTACGATTCAGGTTTAGAATATGACTCAGTTGTGAGTGCAACCCTAGTGCACCCTGAACAGTATACCACAGAGAAAGTGGAGATACAAGGGGCCGTAAAGGGAATATCCACCATGACACTTCCCGTAGCCGAGATCAATGTAGAGACAAGGTACGTGGAAGGAGTGATTAGAGCAGCCGTGTGTGACGACCCTAATTACCCGCTGGTGTTAGGAAGCAAATATGTTTTTCTAGGAAGCCCTGTAAAACCTGTGGTAATGGCCACGCTTCAGGTCAGGTCGACCCCTAGTAGAAAGGAGGAGGAACCACCACTAGTTTATTCTCATAAGCAGATGAGAAAGGCCCAGGCAAAAGATAAAACATTAAAACCTTGCTTTGGTAAATTGCCAACAAGCCATGCACACCCTAAGAAAGGACAATTTTATTTGAAGGAGGGACTGCTTTTCAGGAAAGCTAGAGCAGGATCCAAAGAACAGGGACAATTGGTATTACCAACCCCCTACAGAGAAGAAGTGATGGCACAAGCTCATGTTGTACCAGACGGTGGACACCAGAGAAATGGGACTACCCGTCAAAGGACATCGGAAAAATTCTACTGGCCCCAAGTAGCTGCTGATATTGCACAATTTGTGGGGGCCTGTGAAAAATGTAGCAAGGTACAGTCCCCAAGTTGGGAAAATCATAATCAGATGCCAGCCAAGCATTCTGAAACATATGGGCCTAACAATAACAAGGAAAATAACAATAATAAGGTTGACATAGAGGATAGGTATCCACCTTCCCCCCAACAGTGTTCACCAAAAATATTTAGATTCGCAACTCTGAGAAGGGCATCCAGAGAAAATAGAAACTCAGACCAGTCAACCCAGGAACAGTTTGAAGCCGCTGTTAGGGAGCTGGCTGACATTGACATTGAAGATGATCCGCCTAAAGTAAAACCGAAACAAATTGTTAACAGAAGAACAGTGGGCAGTGGACGAGTGAGCAATTCGGAAAATGCTCACAGCGCTTCACACTATGGCTATTAACTTAGCATTAAAAGGGCACCGGTGACATTGGTAGTCACCCGACCCTACACCGTTCAAGGGAAAGTATTGATCGGACCCTGGATGGAGATAACCCACACATCTTAGAGCAATGCTAAGGGCGAATTGATTTCTGATGCAGAAACTCATTTCCCCACATATTATCTTAATTCACCAGATTTTCGGTAGGTGGAACTATAGTTGATGAATATGGCCTCCATTTGAGTGGCACATTATAGAACATTATAAATATATTATTAGAAGGGTGTTTCCACATTCAATCACGCCTGAGATCAGACCAATTGTTGGCTGTGAACATTTCGGAGGAGCAGAGTGTCTCCATTGTTGCCTTTTTGAATTGAAGATAGTCCGAGTGTTTATTAAGGCTGATCAGGAAATGGTTGGATCCCCTACACAACTCAGATATCACCATATAGATCAACTCCTCATAACGTACAATTTGAGGAACATCTAATATTCTCGGGACATGTCGTTGAGCAGACTCAGAGAAGAAAAATGGTGAATATTGATTGCTAAGCAGTAGTAAGACAAGCCGTAACACTTGCAGCTGTACAGTAACATATCTGAAATGGATTCTTGGATTGCAGAGGTCTGAGGCAATCTTCGTCAGTAGTGCTTACTTTGAATTGACCCACCTGCATTAATCCATGATCAACATAAAATCAGAGAAACGTTGATGCAGATTTTCTAAGCCGCCATCCGTGCGATGAAAATCAAAGAAATCACCAGGCATAGACATACATTTTTTTATGTGTATGTAGAATTATAGACTGACGTATAACGTCTGTTTTAAAAGGGGAGAATTTGTCGTGAAACATTCTACATCCACATATATAAATTAAAAAGGTAAATGTAAAGCCTAACACATAAATACAATAAAAGGAAAGAAGAATGGTAAAGAACAGTGCTGTCACAATGACTGTACTCGAGATCCCCCTTTTTCTACTTCGTCTAAAAATTGTAACGCTTTCACGTTTGATAGTAAAGCCGATAGCAGCATACACGCCTTTCTAACCATAAAACGTGTACTGCATTTCTAAGAAAACCTTGAGATACGCAAGCTGATTAATGACCCAAATTAATACTTCCATTAATTTCATTTTATACACGGCGTGATGAAAAGACAGATGAACTTAGGATAGAAAGAGAGAGTGAGGGCTGAAAGCAGGAACGCCGGCAACACTAACACGCGTCTCGCGATATACAATTAATGCCACCCCAACACGTGAAAGGCATGAAGCACTAACTTTTTTTCAAATGGACAGTGATAAAAAACACTACCCATACGAGAGTTAGGTTTAAAAACCTGAAAAACGCTTATTAGGAAACATGACATTATACTGGTTTACGTTTGAAAGCCTGACAGTACAGCAGACACCCTAAAAGTTTGAAAGTGAGGAGGTGGTAACAGCACGACTATCCTAGAAGAAAATACATATTTTGAACGCCGCCACTTAGCTCCCTTAAAACTTATATATTTGGGTTCCTTAGGACTTGCTGACAAAGAATATGTTAAGTGTTACGCAAACAGTCTAGGAATTAACAAATTATAGCCAAAAGAAAATAGTGAGGGTGTCAGACAACCCCAAATAATAATCGCGCAGTGGCATGTTTGAAACCACTATTTTACGGGAAATGGGCCACCATGTAAAATCCTATTTGATTGGATAGAAGTAAATGTAAGGCTAAACACGATTAGTCGGACTATAAATACTAATTCTTTGTTGTTAGGGAAACGTGAGTAGGAGTACTTTTTTGAAAAGCTGTGTAAACATGGCCCGATTGGTTAGACCCGCCAATATAGTCAATTAAGAGCGTCAGTTCAGGGCCACACTTTAAAATAAACTTACTAAGAAACAGTGCGTTGAGAGCCAGATCATATTTTTCTAAATAAAAGTCTGGGACAGAGGCAGATCGGAATTTCTGCCATTATTCATCGCCAGTCAACGTATCTGTGTATTATTTCCATGAATTGTGGTAAGCTTGATATATTCGATATCTTTTTAATGAAAATTGAATGTAAATTGATAATTTATGTCTGTATATGTGTGTGGTTCAGTGGCAAACATGAGGCAAGGCCTAAATATTGCTCCAACCTGAACAGGAGGTGTCGGAGAAAAGTAAAACTGCATGGAATTGCCAAACAGTACACTGACACCTATCTTATTGACTAGAAGGTACTAATGCTGGAATTGCAGAGGCGTAGTAACCATTTAGGAGGAGAATACTGGTGTAAATTGTTTCAGATGAAGCTAGCAGTTGGCCTAACGCTCTGAACTCAGTGTTTGTTCTGTATTGTGTTCAGTGTGGAAATAGATTATAAATTAGTTATGAAGTAGGAGGTACAACCTTCTTGTTTCAGGGACTGTGGTCCTAGTTATTGAAGCAGCACCTGGTCTGAGTTTTGCTGAATCCAGAGGCTGACAGCATACTCCTTGGTCCAGATAGCGACCAGTGAGGTGTCTCCAGAACACAGGAAAAAATCGAGCAGAGGAGTCTTTTCCTGCCGCCATCACGAAAGATAAGCTTCTGTGGCCAGAGTAGCTCAACATTATGTGCCCCCCCAATACTATTTCCCCGATAATCAAACACTTGAAGTCATGATGAAAAACAACAACCAAGCTTGAACAAAACCAGTATTACCTCATATTACTACTGCACAAATTACACACATAGAATACTAATAAACTATGTCAATACAAAGTTCATATATATAAACTGTGTACATAATACTTGTAATTACATTTGATTGTGATTCCTGGTTCACTGTGTAGTTGAATCAGGATACCCATTATTGAAAGAATTAATACATATATTTTTAAACTTAAACACTTGACTCATTTAAGATAGTCTTATAGAGTGTTATATGTGTGTGAGTGTCACAGTGTTGTAAAGTGTTGTGGAATAAATTAAACTGTTTATCTGTCTGTTGTTGTTGTGACTTACACTTCATCATTTTCATAACCCTAGACATTTAACGTAGTCATCACAATATTCCAGAATAATTCTGACTGAGGTATAAATGTGGTAGCAAGTAAGGTCATCTGTAATACACCACACTTATTAGATACAGATACCTTCACAGCTGATCTCAGTCAGTACACTAAGTCCCCTATAAATATTTATAACATCCCACTTTACCACAACCGAGATGCGAAATACCGGCAGGAAACTTGCGTCGCTCGTTTCAGGGACCACTACTGCCTTTGATAGCATGCCGCCAGTCCTTCCTGAGATCTCCCCCAGTGTCTTTGATCGTGGTCACTACTATCGTTTGATGCTGGCAACGCCCTCCACTGGCCAAGTTAATGAAAATACCTGCATATGATTACTCAGGAGATGTCCATGGGCGATATTTAATCTCTCCTTAAATCAATGCGATGACCAGAATGAACGGTAGATAAACTGTCCACATATTAATCAGCAAACGTGTTGACCATCTGCGTGGAAAGGTTGCATAGCTAATGAGTCCAGGTGAAAAAAATCCCGTTTGACGAAAAGTTACAATATATTCGGGGGCACTGATGCTATACGAAGGGGTCGTTACAAAGGGTCGTACTATATCATCCAACGCTTCAGTGTCAATCAGGGTCAGCTAAGTTCGTCTGTCACACTGTTCTCATGCTGCAAGTTCTGTCATTTTGTTGTTTAGAGGCTCCTGTTTTAGCAAGTCTATCAGCTGTCTCATTTCCTGTTAGATCATTGTGTCCAGGGATCCATTGTAGGGTTACACTGATGGAGTAGGCTGTGATCAAGTTGTGAATCACTCTTCCTACAAGAAAGATGTCTTTGTTTTCATATGGAGTCTGTTTAAGTGCCTCCAAAACAAAAATGGAGTCTCTGAAAATCACGATGTCTGAAGGCTTTTGTTTCTTAAGATCAAACTGTTGGTGTAGTAATTCAATGGCTGTCATGATAGCCGCATGGAAGATGGTCGCATCCCAAAAGATATCTTCTACGGACAATTAGCAGATGGCAAGAGAACAGTTGGGCGACTACAGCTGAGGTTCAAAGATGTGTGCAAGAGAGATATGGGGTCACTGGACATGGATCCAGCAACGTGGAGAAATAGTCTTCTCACTCTCCAGAAGTCAGATCTCTTCCCAAAATTTTCATTAGTGACTCTTTTCTTGTATACATTTCACATTACACATTCATAATCTGTCTGAACACAGACATAATCTATTCGCAATTTATACCTACCTGTCACACCGAGCAACATGGGCTTCGTGAAAATTTTTGCCAGCCATGTTCATGAAGCAAATGTTTGTTATCCCTTCTTCGTCACCAGATGTCTGGGTTAACAATAAGAATGTCGCTAAATGTAGACTCTGCATACGGGAGCAGAAAAATAACATAATAGTTACTCAGAGACTTCTCTAGGAGACCTGCTACAAAGAATTTGGCGCAACAGGGAAAAGAGGGTTACGCTAGTGGTCCCCAGACTTTCCTGGTCATCAAAGCACAGGGAACTCTTTGTGACCGTCCCATCACAACGCATGTGTCTCGGGCAAATTCGCCCCCTCGCCGGCCTACTACGTAACATGACGGAACTCTCTCTATGAACTTTTTCCCGTGTCAAAGACCCGGGACGTTTTCGCCGCTAAACTCTCAAACTGAGTGTCGGCTTTTGACTCGTGGTCAAACGAACTCTAAAAAAGATGACGCTGTCCACGACAGTGAGTCCAGGACGCGTCAATTATCTCCTACCTACATTACAGAAACAGGGGAGTGAACCTATCAGCTTCCAGAATGACAAGTCAATTAACCCGCTTGTATCTACAGAAACGAAAAGAAGTAAAATGGGCGTGACAAAATCAGACAGAAATTAGGATGGAGGGTAGTTCAGTCTAATTGGCCAGAATGTATAATCCACGTTGTCACACTTATAAGAGATTATCAGTGATACATCTGTGATATAGTGAGTTTAGTAAGCATGATGATTAACAACAGAAGTGGCTTAACCTTATATGGTATGGAGTACATGCAGATGAGTTTGAAAATAACATGTAAGAGGAATATTTATTGTATCATGTTGTAAAAGTTTGCACGAGGGAGGGGGAACCCCTACCAAAATCAGACACCTAAGTGTGGTTTGTTAGGCATTGAAATGCTAAACTAAACTATTTCTGATTTTTTCTTTCCTCAACAACTGAGAAACATGTGCATGGGAGCGAAAATTTCGCTTATAATCTTTTGCATTTTAAGACTACTTCACGGACTTCCAATTTCGTCAATGAAAAATCATAGACACCCAGGAACACGGAATATTAGGACCCCTACAAAAGACAGGCCTGAGGAATGGAAGTGAATTCTGATATTAGAAAGGAGTAACTCTAAACTTATCACTTGGCGCCCCAAGTTCTACGATCATACTTCAAGTGTACTTAATGAAAAATCATAGACAGCCAGGAACATGGAATATTAGGACCCCTATGTTGGACCAGGCCTGAGGAATGGAAGTGAATTCTGATATTAGAAAGCAGTAACTCCAAACTTATCACTTAGTGCCCCAAGTTCTACGATCATACTTCAAGTGCACCAGTAAGAAACCTAACACATCTGAAAGACGGCATCTTAAAACAGTTGCTTAATGATATTCAGACGTTTACTGTGCAACAAGTCTGTGTTAGCCCGATAATCAGGGTAAGCTGTAATATGTACATTTCATCTTTTTATATTTTGCATTTGAAATATACAAATGGCTTATAGATGTACAGTTGCGCAGGAGGCTGCAATTTCATCACTTAAAATAACTTGTCTAATGAACCACCACTGTAAGAGCTGGTGACTGCTTCATGTGGATTTCCTCACAAGGAATCAATAGCAGAGGTAGCCTCAGGTTCCAGAAGGAGCAGAGAGTGGATGATGGTGTCATGGTGTATATATTTATTATACTATCACTTTAGTACATTTTATTTGTATATATATATATATATATATATATATATATATATATATATATATATATATATATATATATATATATATATATATATATATATATATATATATATATATATTGTCTTCTTCTGCAATCCAAAAGCACTTTTATACGACTCACTGAGTCTAAGATTAATGCTCAGAAAGGATACAATTCTGAGGAAAACGAAGTGGCGGATGGAAGAGGAAGTCGCCTGATGCTCAAATCAGGAGACTCAATTCTTAAAAAGAAGCATTTGTTTCCTCTTAGTTTGTGATACAAGTTGCCGGCAATCGAGGCTAGACACCTACACCAGACGGGTCTTGAAGACGCTTGCAACCTTAGTAGTTACCCCGGCTTGCGGAAAGGGACGTGCTACTGCCACCATGTGTGATACCTGAAGAGAAGGACCAGTCCAAAGCACCCATCAGAACCAACAGCGACTGAAGCAGACTCCAATTGACCCCACACCGTCAGCTAAGTAGCATACAAGCTCAGCCAATGGACATTTCCAATTTTATTCTTTTATCCACCAAAATTTAATATGATGATCAAAATTAATTGATTATTTTCCTTGTTAAAATAACTTTATTTGTTTCAAATCGTGTCACCAATAATTTGTTATTAAACTTGTTATATGTATTATGGCACGGTCACTGTGGCTTCGTCAGAGAAATTGATAAGACGCGGGACAGGTACATAAGATTAGAAAAGTTTGAGTCCTACTTTGAATAAATGTATAAAGTTATTTTGTCTAGCTGCTGCTTTTTTGGGTGCATTTATCTGTTATTTTTTATGAACATTCTAAAAACGTACGGTACTGCTAAACTTGGCTAAGCGGTAAGAGTACTTTCCTCTCGTGGAACAGTTACCGGGTTCCGGAATCAAAACCTTGTTAGGGCCAAGCTCCATTGTACCAAACTGTAAATGGATAATTAACTCAACTCTTGAGCTAGGGAGGAAGACAGGTCAAACCATCTCACAAACAAAACTGGACTTAGTATGGTGACGTCTCTTACACTTGACTTCCCTACGGTAATATCTGATATGGGACTACCTTTTCATCTCCTGCTGAACAATTGAAGTACAACACACGTAATATTTTAAAGCTACTTCAGGCAGCACACACGGCGTTTTCTGTAGGGGAAGATAAGAGGAACGGTTGTAAGATGTGGATTAGGGTAGATGGATATGAAACTAAATCGATAATAGGTGATTCGTCTTACTGGGACACAAGTTAAGAAAATTAGCCAGCGTTACGGCCACAAAGCCTTCGTCAGGGAAAGGAAAGAAAATGAGAGCTAAGAAGGACACATAATAAAAATAAATAAAAATGGGTATTACCCGTAAAATCGACTGCAGCCTAGTGTGTCCACCGATAAGAAAGCATGTCAAAAGAACATAAATATAAAATGGCTGCCATTTCCGGGCGTAAAAAAAAAAGAAAAATGAGATGTTAAGAAGGAAACGAGAAACAACCCAAATATAATAATAATGTGTTAGAGAGTTAGAGAGGAAGCAGCTCTAAAACAAAATCCATGGTGATATCACGAGAAGAAAGAAGACATCAGATTAAGCTGGGAGAACAGGTCCTGGAGCAGGTCGACCACTTTAAATACCTCGGAGCTATTATAGACCGAAAGGGAGGCATCAAAGAAGAGTTGGCCACTCGAAAAGCAGCAGCTGGGAGACTTTTTCAGGCCATAAATCGAGGATTCCTCAGCAAGAGAGAGGTTGGTAAGAAAACGAAGATGGCTGTATACCGCTCCACCTATGTCCCAGTCTTGACATATGGATGCGAGTCATGGGCAATGACTACAACCCATAAAAGCCAGATCCAAACCTCAGAAATGAGATATCTGAGGAAGGTGGTTGAAGTAACAAGAAGAGACATGGTACGCAACCAGACGATACGTCAAGGCCTAAAATGCCACCCCCTACAGACCCAAGTAGAACAGTCCCAACTAAGATGGTTTGGCCATGTCTGCAGAATGGGAGAAGATCGGCTACCACGACAAGCATGGGAAACAAAGAGCCAAGGATCCAGACCCCGAGGACGACCCAGAGTCCGCTGGGAGGACAACATTAGACAATCTTTGAAGGACCGAGGACTAGAATGGAACCAGGCCACCTCACGGTAGAGGGGGAACGGACTAAGGATGAATGAGGCGTTGTACAAGCTGGACTCGGCTGGCAGCTTCAGAGGAGCAGGATCTGATCGCAGTAACCTGAATGTTCATAGGACCATGGTGGACTGTAGCGATTAAAAAGCGCGCCACAAGAACATATGTATAAAATGGCTGCCATTTCCGGGTGTTAAAAAAAGAGATGCTAAGAAGGGAAACGAGAAACAACCCAAATATAGAAATAATATGTTAGAGAGTTAGAGAGAAGGTAGAAGAGGGAAAAGGAAATGGATGTAATGGGGTTAAAACAAACACACAAACAAACACTATCCACAGGGAGTTATAGAATAGGAGTGGAAGTCTATTTTGAAAAAGACTTTATCCAGAACATGTCCTTACCTCTGCCTTACAATGTGTTCTCCCAATCTCCCACCAGGTAGCCCTCAACCCCTGCCACAGTACAACTTCCGACAGAGTCAAGTTAATCTTGGCCTATCACTCACACACCACTGCAGTTATAAATATCATTTTTCGTCACTTACCTATTTTCAATGCGGATTTTGTGACAAGAGAAGTGTTCGGTGAGGCACCTCTGGTGGCTTATAGACGTGACAAGAACCTGAAGGATCTTCTTGTCCACAGCCGTCTCACAACAGTTCCAATCACTTTGGCGACATTTTCTCTAGCGAAGATGATGTCTGACTGGTACCCTAAATTAAAGGTGTACATGCCCACAGTAGTTGGTGTTTTGTTTTCCAATTTTACAACAGAGTTTTTTTTTTTAAATTTTGAAGCCACGACAAAATCGGGAAAAAGATTCCAGCCCATATCTCTGTTTTATTTTACGTGTTAATAAATTTTATTTGTATAAATCGTCTTTCACTTTCACAACCATGTCAAATCTTTCGTGAAACAAAAAAATTATACCTGAAAAAAAAAAAAAAAAAAAACCATTATGTCTTTTGTGACACTGGAAAAAAAAATTATCGACAAGAGTTACAGGATCCAAAGAGATTCGAAGTCCCGATGGTAATAATTATCGTGACTTCCAGGTAGGAAGATGAACAAAGCGATGGCCTAGACCAGGGGTCGGGAACCTTTCTGTGACAAAGAGCCAAATATTTAATGTTGTCTCAATTTTAACCAATTAAAAAGCCGCTTGAAAGAAAATCACATGGTATCCCTCATTCACTAAGAGATAAGTAGTAGAGCGCGGAGAGCCACACGAGATGGCTCAAAGAGCCGCGGGTTCCCGACCCCTGGCCTACACCTTACTTCATGAAGATACACCCCACATTTGAACACGATACTCCAGACGAGGGAAGTAAAACAAGATAAAAAAATTATGTGGAGTCAGCCTTACAAATGAGAAGTAAACTGGAAACGCGCAGGTTTTGCAGCTTCCTTTCATCAGACAGTGTCACACAAACAATAAATTAATAATTAATTGAAAATTAAAAAAGAAATACTAACTAATAAATCAATATCAATGCATGCAAACTTGCTGCAATAATACTGCAAAGAATATCAAATATTATATTGTCTAGCCTATAATAAAATTAAAAACGAAAGATAAATGTGGCCGAAAGTGAAAGGTGTATCTAGCGATGAACCAATGTCAATATCTGAACACAGACAGTTACAAGTGAAACCAAGTATGTCGCCTGGTAATACAGGCCAAAAAACAAAACAAAAATGCTAACTAATAAATCAATATCAATGCAAGCAAACAAGCTGCAATAATACTGCAAAGAATATCAAATATTATATTGTCTATAATAAAAATAGAAACGAAAGATAAATATGGCCGAAAGTGAAAGTTGTATCCAGCGATGAACCAATGTCTATCTCTGAACAGACAGATACAAGTGAAACCAAGTTTGTTGCCTGGTAATACAGGCCAAAAAAACGACAGCCGGAGAGGAAATAAATAGTAAACTCAGAAAGAGGAAGAAAGAATAACGAAAGAAGACTAAGCTAAATCGGGGATGGAAAAAAAAACGGAGAAAGGAAGAAAATCATTTAAAGTAAATAGACACATGAGGCCAGAAATTAAATTAAATAGTCCTAGAAATTCGATCCATCAGGGGACAGATAATCAATTTAAAATCTCGTTTTAATTTCTAAACTAATTTTCAGAAGTTTAAAAACTAAAAAAATTAATCCTTTCCAGAGTACGAACGGATATTGGTAGAGTGTGGTGGATTTGATGTTATGAATTGTTGTAGGTATTATTATATTTGTATTAAATGAGATTAGCTATGAAGGTCCCTGAATATACCCAATAATATTGTGAACTTTTCAGGGTACCTTTCCACTACCACCTTTTTATCTCATTCAAAATGTATTTATATTAGTATGTTAATTGACTTCGTGTTGTGTCTAGGGTTATGGATGTAGAGTGTAATATACAATAATCAACAAACATACAAACAGATAGTTTATTATTCACAACAGCACACAGTACTACCCCAATAACATACAAACGACACTCTAAAAGGCTTTCTTATTTAAGACTGTGGTTGAATTTTGTGTAAATAAGATTTTTACAGCTTTATTATCCTGATTCAAATTTATTTGTAATCAGGACTGACAATTTAAAAGTGAAATCAAAATAATCATTTACATCAGTCAAATAGCACAATAGATCCTTTGTCCATATATATAATATTTTTCTAATATACGTCTGTAGTGTTCTCCTACTTTAAGGTAATACTGGTAGTACTACTAGGTTGTTGTTTTAAATCATGTCCTTTTGGAAATGTTTGTTTTTATTTTGTCACTTGTGGAACTATTAAATATTTGTCCCAGTTTTATTCACTGTCATTAGATCGTTCTTTTAAAGTTCTGTAGTTGAGCTCTCAGGTGCCGAACGAGAACTTAACTTGGCCGTAGAATATAGGTTGAACCTTTCCTCTGCTCGCTTGACAATCTGTTCCCTGTTTGATAGGCAATGGCCACTAGCATGGGCTCGCAGTAAACAGGCAGAGTCCTGAATCAATCAATTTTCAAGCGTTTGGTACCACATTAACGTCAGTACCCAGGACCTCTGAAATGTGAAGGTATGCATCCTTCGTAATATCTAGCATACACTAATAGTCCACAGTTAAGGACATGTACATTACAAACAAACAAAAGGATCATATCCATATACAAACCTATGCCACCATTTTCTTTTGATATGACAATGTACACCAGTATTCCTTTCCCTAATAGTTACAACGCCACTGCAATTCCAGCTGTAATCTCTTCCATATAATAGGATAGGTGTTATGCTCCTTTATGACAATCATACATATTCTTGTATTTTACACCTCTCTGACAGTCTATCACATGGTGGATCAATCTTTAGGCTTTGCCTCATGTTCGCTATAGACCCACTCATGCCCAGACATATATTATTATTTCACATTCAATTTTTACATAAAATACAGGTTAATAAATGTCAATCTTACCACCATTTTCAATGAAATATACACAGAGACGATGACTGACACAGTTTCGATCTGTTTTATTGCCCAGGCTGCTTAGAACTTGTATTTTAAAGCACAGCCTGCTCTCATCTATCACTGTTGAAAATTTTATTAGAAATGGCGTCCTCCCCAACGCTTATTCTGACAATATCGATTCAGTTAGCCAATCGCTATTAATATCACAAGGGTAAACAGTCTTTTTCAAAAAATATCATTCAAACCTTTCCTACGTTACTAGGTTATTTATGTTTATTCAAAGGTCAGCCAATAATATTTAGTCTCACTTCAAATGCCACCCAATCAGATTCACTGTACTATCCTAGCCTATCTGTCACCTACTTTTTCCCCCAAAAATATGCGATCCAATCTAAGCAGATATGACTTGACCTGACAGTATCTCTGATCTCTATGTATTCTTTTATCAATATTTAATTAGTTAAGGTACTATTTATATAACTAATAACATATTCTTGGTCAGCAAGTCTTCAGGTACACGAATCTACAATTTTTAAGGGGCTATGTGGTTTGGTTCAAAAATTCTATCTTTTTTTCTATGTTGGTTGTTTATTTTTAAACTACCTGTCGTAGATTTTTGATAGGAGTATTAAGACTGGGGTTTGGTCCCTTCTGAATAGGTTGGAATGAGTGATAGTCACGGTGAGAGTTAGAAAAATGAAATAGATTCCACGAGTGGTGAGATGATAGACTGTGGTATAGAGGCTGTCGCTGAAAGCGGAAAGAATTCTTCTCTCTCTCTCACCTATCCTCTACGACGGTTTTTACAGAGTCCGACAGTCTACACCACATATATATTACATATATTTCTATCTACTCACGGGCACGCACATACACGTGACGACAGTTAAACACACAGACTTGGAAAATCTATAACAATGATTATATAAATATTTAGAACGAGCTGACCAGCACACTGATTTAATTTATGGGTAAGTTTATTTATCATTTATTAAACTTACGACACAACATATAAATTTTACATCAAAAGAAAACATATACAAATAGTCATAAAAATCAAGAAAAATGCTACAAGGATGATAGCCCCGTTATGCCCTTAACTCTAGGTTTAGCCCACAGCCCCGTTAGGATGACAGATGATGGCCCAAAGAATTAGAGATGCATATGATTAGGGTCTAATGTTGTCCCCTTTCTAGAAAGTAAGAACTGACTTATGACAGCAGTATCTATTCTAAAGGAACAATTACATTAAGCAGCAAATCTTTCTTCAGGAAAAATTACAAAAAAAGAATGAATGCATTAAACCAACGAACATCCTTCCGTCACTTTCACTCGGTTCTCTCACCCTTACCTAAAACTTGATGTTGTTCACCGTCTGGCGCAACCTTAGGACACTTCTCTACAGTGAATCTGGATTCTTTGGATAAAGCGAATCCCAGCTCTACAAATACAGGTTTTCTTCCACTGTTTTCGGGGAGCGTTCGTTTCACCAGTTAAACTTTAGATTTACTTTTAATGTCACTTTGATCAGGTTTGATAAGCAAGTTTAACCGGGCACACAGAGTTCCGAAAAAAAAAACACACGTGGATTCCCTTAAGTTGGAAAAGATGACCAGTGGACAACTGCTCTCAACAGATAGTCTTGGTTCACTATCCACTCTTTCAATAGTGTTGGAAATGTAAATGTTAGTTCTTGCAATTATTCTCGCCGCCAGGCAGCATATACATTTAAATTTGTGGAGCAATATGAACTGGCTCAAAAGCCCAGTATATATTTCTATTCTTTAGGAACCGTTTGTGGGATTTGTATTACTGTCTATCTCTGATGGCATATGCACTGTCAGACGAGTGTTACTTGAAAAAAACCCCCCGTGGTTAAAGATAGGAAATGTCTATGCTTCTCACAAGTATGTCCTTTTTTACTAAACGCTGGAAAGTTGGGTACCACCGTTTCACTATATAAAAGAAAGAACACATATCAAAT
The DNA here is from genome assembly GCA_024509875.1 of Oreohelix idahoensis. NCBI lineage: Eukaryota > Metazoa > Mollusca > Gastropoda > Stylommatophora > Oreohelicidae > Oreohelix > Oreohelix idahoensis. Next base: position 161,099 of record JAMPIV010016920.1, read on the forward strand.
CATTTACATATATGTACTCATTATAACTTACATTTTAAATAGCACGCCTACAGCTTGACTTATATTTAAAACTTCCCGTAAAGTAAGTTATATAAAAATCAAACATCATGAATTAGAAAATACATACATATTTCGTCAATACTCAATGATGTATCTAGCGTTATAAGTTAGTTTTAAAATAAATTCTCTCGTCTGATTATTTAGAAGTTAAATTAAATTTCTTTATTAGCCGACTGAATTTAAGCAAGAAATATAATTTCTGTTTTCCACTGTAACTCGTCACTATAAATAATACAGACTAGATAAATTAAGCACTCTGCACAAAATCTAACTAGTGAGATAAAATCGGCAATTTAACACTTAATCACTTCACAAAATACTAGAAAATAATAATATATATAATATTAATATACCTCAAACACAGAATTACTAAGAACGTTAAACCACTTCGACCAAACTAAGGCCATCTCTATTTACAGAGATTATTTAGAAATCGAACGAAGGTTGTTCTAGTCTAACTGCAAAGTTACTGAGTGAAATGAAATAGTTTCAAACGTGGGTTAATATTTTAAACCAGACGAAGGATGAACTATTATTTCGTAGAACGAAATGCTCTCCCCTTTCCGGCTTAAACGATACGTTTCACACCTAACATGTCGTAACTGCCACCACTGACCAAGATGTACGCGTGTCAGTTTCAAATCTCAGACAACCTGTCTCCAATGCAGGGCAGTTTTCACACTACAGCTGACCATGGCCCACAGTGAGCGCCGTGTCAGTTTGGGATTTTTCAGACAAATGTCTGAATACTGACCGGTGCAGATGTAAAGTATCACACCTCACCGGGACTTATGCCGAGAAGGAGCTCGCGCGCTCGGTGAGAATGTAGACTATTGTCTACGTCCTATGTTCAGCGAACCGACTTATCACGCCTTCTGACGCCCTGCAGCCCTGACATCTACGTAATATCGTCCTAGCGCGATTCTCAGTTTTTGAGAAAGAAACAGGTAAAGTTTAAAAATACTGAAGAAAATATTTTTCGCAACCGAGTGATGCGAAAAATACAAGAAAAACAAGTATGGAAAGAATGTAAATGAAAGGATTAGGGTGAGAGAATAGGAAGAAGATGTAGGTAATTTAATGACATAAAGACCTGCGTGACAGGACGTCCCCCCTTAAGATATGGAAGCACTCCATGTCTACGTTATGGAATTAAATTTCCTATAACCGTAGCTTCAGGGTGTCTGTCTTCTTCCCTCTCATCTTCCCCCTCCATCTCTCTCCAATTCCTACTCGAGTCTACTCCCCAAAGTTTCCTTCCTCTGGAATGTCTCCCATGTGCGCTTGAAAGAGCGTCGCCGCTTCTGACATTTTTGAAGGATTTCTTGTGATAGCGGTGGAATATCCCTGCCACTATCATCATCTTCGTCAGCTCTGGCGATCGTCAGGAGATGGTCGGAGGTTGGCACTGGTTTTTCCAAGTATCTCTTTAAGAGATTTAAATGGAAAACCTTCTCCTTTCCTTCAATAGAGATCTGGTAGTTAGCCTTAGAAATCTTTTTCAGGACGGTAAACGGCCCTTGCCATCCGATCTTCAGTTGGTTGTTCTCGGTAGGGAGTAACACCAAAACTTTCTCTCCAGCTTCTAGTTCTCTCTCTTTCGCGACTTTCCTGTATCGGTTAGCGTGCTTTGTGCGAGCTCGCTTAAAGTTAGTCGTTGCTAGGTCCCACCCTAGTTTCAACCTTTCCTTTAAAACCGACACATATTTACTGGCTGAGACAACTGTCTCATCAGCCTTCTCGTCTGTCAGAGACTGAAGTAAGGCTTCAAGCGGGCCCTTAATGGGTCTGCCGAATAAGAGTGTCGCTGGCGGAAATCCTGTGGAAGTATGAGGAGATTCTCTGTAGCCAAATAATGCTGCAGGAATACAAAGATCCCAATCTTCAGGTTTCACTTGTGCCAGTTTACTTAGCATCATGTTGAGGTTTCCATTAGCACGTTCCACGAGCCCATTTCCGGCCGGAGTATATGGCTTAGTGTGGATGTGCTGGGTGCTCAAGATCTTCACGATCTCATCCATTAACAGGTTTCGGTATGGGGATCCGTTATCCGTCAACACTTGTTGAGGGAATCCCAACCGAGTGAAAATCTGCACGAGGGCTTCTGCGACATGCTTGGCATCTGCGCATGTTAGCGGGATAGCTTCTGCCCATAAAGTGCATGTATCGACTAAGGTCAGGATAAACCTGTTCCTTCTTTTAGTCCTTTCTAAGGGTCCTAAAATGTCGATCACAACCCGTTCGAATGGTGTTCCCATTATTGGCATTTCACCCAAAGAGACTGGGGGTGCCCGTTGCTTGGGTGGCACACGTTGGCACTGGGCACAGGATTTGACATATCTGATAATATCAGTATTTACTCCTGGCCACCAATAATGAGTGGTTATAAGTTGGTTTGTGGCGTTCTGTCCCATATGTCCGCTGAAGGGAAGAGAGTGCCCCATTTCTAGGATTTGGCTTCTGTACTGTTTCGGTACTAGGAGCTGGTTGTAACCTTGGTCAGGCTTGCCCGTTCTCCGATAAAGTACGCCATCCTTAGAAAAAATGTCCCCGTGCTGTTTGGGTTCCTTAGCCATGGGCAGTTTCCTAAAGCAGGGTGCCAAAGTAGGGTCCTTGTATTGCGCTTCTTTAAGTTCCATAGGTAACAAATTAGGCGCAGGCTCCTGTTCCTTCTTGGTTTGCCCTCTTGTAGTTACCGCTGCCACAATCGGCTCTTCCGGTTTCCCAATACACACTATCTCCCGCCAAGTATGACTGGGTAGATGGGATCATCCATAACAGCCGCTTTGATCACACCTCTGACAAAGTCAGAGTGTATCTCCACCAATGCGATGGGAAGCGCTGTAGGTGCATCACTCTTACGAACTCCACAAAGTTTGACGGTCTCTCCTGTCTCTTGACCGGGTTTAACCAGGTTCCTGGCAACAATGCAATCATAAGAAAGCCCCGTGTCAAATAAGCAAGAAGTTTGGGAACCGTTCAAAGTAACAGTACCTCGCGTTGAGGGTGTATCCCCAACAGGTTGGGAATCACTGTCAATAATTCCGCCTTGCGAGACTGTTAATAAGCATCCGATGCGTTTCGGCTCGGTGTGCTCGGTCTGATCATATGTCCCGTGCTCAGGGGTTCTCCCTTTGCCACCTTGTCCTTTCTGGCTACGCTGCCATGTAGGGCGGTCGGGTTGATCAGACTGTTTGGGGTGGTTGGGGTACTTGTTCTTGTAGAACTTGGATTTTTCAGGAGGGGGGTTTTGAGGTCCAGTTTCTCTGTGATTATTTTGGTTAGAAGCCTGAGAAGATTGCTCTAGGTTACGTTTTCGAAAATGCTCCTCTGTCGGTTTCCGCTTTGTGGCCGGTAGTTCAGCCAGCGCATTGTGGTAACGCTCAGACTTCTCTAAGATGTCTTCAAGTTTTTCTGCCCCCTGCTCAGCTAGAAATCTCCGGGTATCAGCAGACAAAGTGTTCTTTATTTGTTCTGTTAAAACAAATTCCTCAAGACCTTCATAGGTAGAGGGGAGCTGCGAGAGCTCAAGGCACTTTGTTAGATATCCCTTTAGACGGGAAGAGAACTGGTGAACAGATTCAGAATTCTCCTTTCTGCTGTTGCGAAACAGTTGCAAAAATTTGCTTGCGTTCATTTCAAAGCGCTCCAGTAACGCTTTCTTCAACAGATCATAGTTGTCTTGTTGGCTGCTCTCCAGTTTTGCATACACATCGTAAGCAGAACTTTTCAAAGCCTGAGAAAGCTTCATGTTCCAACACGACCTCTCTAAACCGTACAGGGTTGCAATTTTCTCAAATTTTTCTAGCCAAGTGTCAATCTTCTCATTCGGACACGGGAAAGACTCTAGCGGAAAAGACATAGCAGTGAGATGAGTAGATTGAGTATTAGAAGGATCAGTTAAGGAAGAATGAGGAGAAGACTCTCCATTACTGGAGGTAGAGGCAGCAGCACGACTTTGGAGTTCAAGTGTTTTAAGAGCCAACTCGTGCTGTCTCTGTTTCTCTTTTTCCTCAAGCTGTCTCTCCTTCTCTCTTTCCTCATGCTGCATCCTGCGAATTTCCATTTCCTCATCTATCTTCTTCTGCTGTAATAGACGGTCTTCCGCTTCTTTCCTCTCCGCTGCTTCTTCTTTCCTCCTTAGTTCTTCTTCTTTCCTCTCCGCATCATATCTCTCAAGTTCGTCTCTGACAAACGCTTTCGCTTCCTCTCCTTCCAGTCCCTCCTCTCTCGCTTCGTCCCTGAGGAGTTGTCTAAGCTTTGCCCTCTCGGCCGTATTATGTCAGTGACTGAGACACGTGGAGATAGAAAATAGGAAAAAGAATAACCTGGTTCCTAACACTTACGAGAAAAAATTTCCAAAAATACAAAAGATGATATCCTTAACCCTGGGATACCTCCTCCAAAATAAAATCTAACTATCGCTGCTATTAATCGGCAATAAAGCACCTAATGCAAAACACGACTACGCCAACTAAATGGTAGTTAAGATTATTCGCTGAAAAATAAGTTGCTACAGTGGAAAACAAAATAATTATTGTAAAAATTAAAGAGAAAAAATAATCCCTTAATTTTTAATCCACTATCAAGTTTACCCCTGAAGACAGTTAGGGTGAGGGAGGCAATTAATCTGGACAAATAGTCCGAAACGCACTCCTTAACTTTAGTTCAAACACCTTCCTGCTTCAGAACCCTTGTGAATGTTATACACTCACAAAACTTTACCAGCGTTTAGTATTACAAAATCATTAATTAACATGTATTCCGACACAATCAACCTGTAACTGAAATGTATATTATTTCTTAATGCTGTGGAAAAAAACAACTTATCAGTTTGTGTGGTCAGCACGCCCATAAACAGATCGTTAGTCTAGGGGATAAATTATTTTTAAAAGATACAAAACTCACAAGACATCACACTCTTACTCTATTTCAGAAAAAAAAAGAATCTTAAGTTCAAAATCCAGATAGACGAGTCCACATTTGTCGTACTCGTCTTCCTATTCTAAGTTCAAAAATCCTACGGACGAGAACCCATTTGTCGTAGATTTTTGATAGGAGTATTAAGACTGGGGTTTGGTCCCTTCTGAATAGGTTGGAATGAGTGATAGTCACGGTGAGAGTTAGAAAAATGAAATAGATTCCACGAGTGGTGAGATGATAGACTGTGGTATAGAGGCTGTCGCTGAAAGCGGAAAGAATTCTTCTCTCTCTCTCACCTATCCTCTACGACGGTTTTTACAGAGTCCGACAGTCTACACCACATATATATTACATATATTTCTATCTACTCACGGGCACGCACATACACGTGACGACAGTTAAACACACAGACTTGGAAAATCTATAACAATGATTATATAAATATTTAGAACGAGCTGACCAGCACACTGATTTAATTTATGGGTAAGTTTATTTATCATTTATTAAACTTACGACACAACATATAAATTTTACATCAAAAGAAAACATATACAAATAGTCATAAAAATCAAGAAAAATGCTACAAGGATGATAGCCCCGTTATGCCCTTAACTCTAGGTTTAGCCCACAGCCCCGTTAGGATGACAGATGATGGCCCAAAGAATTAGAGATGCATATGATTAGGGTCTAATGTTGTCCCCTTTCTAGAAGGTAAGAACTGACTTATGACAGCAGTATCTATTCTAAAGGAACAATTACATTAAGCAGCAAATCTTTCTTCAGGAAAAATTACAAAAAAAGAATGAATGCATTAAACCAACGAACATCCTTCCGTCACTTTCACTCGGTTCTCTCACCCTTACCTAAAACTTGATGTTGTTCACCGTCTGGCGCAACCTTAGGACACTTCTCTACAGTGAATCTGGATTCTTTGGATAAAGCGAATCCCAGCTCTACAAATACAGGTTTTCTTCCACTGTTTTCGGGGAGCGTTCGCTTCACCAGTTAAACTTTAGATTTACTTTTAATGTCACTTTGATCAGGTTTGATAAGCAAGTTTAACCGGGCACACAGAGTTCCGAAAAAAAAAACACACGTGGATTCCCTTAAGTTGGAAAAGATGACCAGTGGACAACTGCTCTCAACAGATAGTCTTGGTTCACTATCCACTCTTTCAATAGTGTTGGAAATGTAAATGTTAGTTCTTGCAATTATTCTCGCCGCCAGGCAGCATATACATTTAAATTTGTGGAGCAATATGAACTGGCTCAAAAGCCCAGTATATATTTCTATTCTTTAGGAACCGTTTGTGGGATTTGTATTACTGTCTATCTCTGATGGCATATGCACTGTCAGACGAGTGTTACTTGAAAAAAAAAACCCCGTGGTTAAAGATAGGAAATGTCTATGCTTCTCACAAGTATGTCCTTTTTTTACTAAACGCTGGAAAGTTGGGTACCACCGTTTCACTATATAAAAGAAAGAACACATATCAAATCATTTACATATATGTACTCATTATAACTTACATTTTAAATAGCACGCCTACAGCTTGACTTATATTTAAAACTTCCCGTAAAGTAAGTTATATAAAAATCAAACATCATGAATTAGAAAATACATACATATTTCGTCAACACTCAATGATGTATCTAGCGTTATAAGTTAGTTTTAAAATAAATTCTCTCGTCTGATTATTTAGAAGTTAAATTAAATTTCTTTATTAGCCGACTGAATTTAAGCAAGAAATATAATTTCTGTTTTCCACTGTAACTCGTCACTATAAATAATACAGACTAGATAAATTAAGCACTCTGCACAAAATCTAACTAGTGAGATAAAATCGGCAATTTAACACTTAATCACTTCACAAAATACTAGAAAATAATATATATAATATTAATATACCTCAAACACAGAATTACTAAGAACGTTAAACCACTTCGACCAAACTAAGGCCATCTCTATTTACAGAGATTATTTAGAAATCGAACGAAGGTTGTTCTAGTCTAACTGCAAAGTTACTGAGTGAAATGAAATAGTTTCAAACGTGGGTTAATATTTTAAACCAGACGAAGGATGAACTATTATTTCGTAGAACGAAATGCTCTCCCCTTTCCGGCTTAAACGATACGTTTCACACCTAACATGTCGTAACTGCCACCACTGACCAAGATGTACGCGTGTCAGTTTCAAATCTCAGACAACCTGTCTCCAATGCAGGGCAGTTTTCACACTACAGCTGACCATGGCCCACAGTGAGCGCCGTGTCAGTTTGGGATTTTTCAGACAAATGTCTGACCGGTGCAGATGTAAAGTATCACACCTCACCGGGACTTATGCCGAGAAGGAGCTCGCGCGCTCGGTGAGAATGTAGACTATTGTCTACGTCCTATGTTCAGCGAACCGACTTATCACGCCTTCTGACGCCCTGCAGCCCTGACATCTACGTAATATCGTCCTAGCGCGATTCTCAGTTTTTGAGAAAGAAACAGGTAAAGTTTAAAAATACTGAAGAAAATATTTTTCGCAACGGAGTGATGCGAAAAATACAAGAAAAACAAGTATGGAAAGAATGTAAATGAAAGGATTAGGGTGAGAGAATAGGAAGAAGATGTAGGTAATTTAATGACATAAAGACCTACGTGACACTACCTCCAGTTCACTTCTTTTCTCATGTACTTACGAGATAATTACGAGAGCTTAGGTCATTCATAATAAGAGCTTAACATGTTTACATGACCGAGGTGTCCACAATTCTAACGCTTTCATTGTATTTGGGGAACCCCTAAGGCAAGGCTTGCCCCTGTGCTATGGTTGCTTTTAGTTTAAAATCAATGCGAAACGAATTAGCATTTCACCTATCCTTGCCCCCTCCTCGTTCCACAATGCATTTTAGGCAAATATTTTCTTAGAACTAGGAAAAGTGGGTGTTTATGTCAAGGACGAATTTGAAAAATTGGGTACCGTTTTGTTCGGCTATTCGTTAGCAAATAATAATCTGAAGGCGTAGGCGATACCAACCGTTCTAGCAGAAAATTCTTTTGTACTTTCTTATCTTTGCCTTTATGCCCTATATTGTTATATACTAATTTAGATATTGTATTTAGAAGTCACTACATAGAGGTCACGTATAGATCAGTTTTAATCTCAAATGAGAACCGATATATGTTACAGTAGTTTTGATCACATAGGTTGCAAACATTAACGTAGAACTGTACAGTGCCCTAAGGCCAATCCTTAGAGTTGGAAGGAAAACAAAACAGTGACATCGAATAGTAGTAGAAAAGACAAGAGGAGCTTTCATTGCACTGGGGAACTTGTGGACATCGGGAGAAATCAAGTCCAACACGAAAATAAGAATCTTCAACTCAAATGCCAGGTCGGTTCTATTGTATGGCTCTGAAACATGGAGAGCAACAGTGGCGATAAACAAAGGGCTACATGCATTCATAGACGGGCGCTTGCGTAGAATAGAAGGGTTGAAGTAGTATGGTAGGGTCAAAAGTGTGGAGCTGATGACAAAATTACTAATGTGGAACTGATGACAAGATCACTAATGTGGAGCTGATGATAAGATCACTAATGTGGAGCTGATGATAAGATCACTAATGTAGAACTGATGATAAGATCACTAATGTGGAGCTGGTGATAAGATCACTAATGGGGAACTGAAGACAAGATCAGTAATGGGGAACTGATGACAAGATCACTAATGGGGAACTGATGATAAGACCACTATGGTGAAGCTGATGATAAGATCACTAATAGGGAACTGATAACAAGATCACTAATGGGGAACTGATGACAAGATCACTAATGTGGAACTGATGACAAGATCACTAATGTGGAGCTGATGATAAGATCACTAATGAGGAACTGATGAAAAGATCACTAATGTGGAGCTGATGACAAGATCACTAATGTGGAGCTGGTGATAAGATCACTAATGGGGAACTGATGACAAAATCACTAATGGGGAACTGATGACAAGATCACTAATGGGAAACTGATGACAAGATCACTAATATGGAACTGATGGTAAGATCACCAATGTAGAACTGATGTATGGAACTGATGACAAGATCCATACAAGTGCCAGTGGAGCGGGATATGAGAGAGGACGACGTTGGCAACGGATAGGACAAGCGTTGAGGAAACCTGATGATGGCATTACAAAACAATACTTGTTCTGGAGTCCCCGGGGAAAGAGAGGCAGAGGTAGACCAAGAAACACATGGAGAAGAGATCTCGAGATAGAAGTGAAAATGATGAAGACATGGAAGGAACTTGAGTTGATGTCACGTGACAGGAGGACTTGGCATGTGCTTGTTAAAGACCTATGCTCCGTGGGGAGCTAAAGGGCATTGACTGATTGATTGATTGATTAAGGCCAATCAAATAGGTATGAAAATGTGTCGGAAAAGAAAGTGATAGTTATGAAATTCAAGGATATTACACAAGAAAATATACGGATATTTCATCCAACTCCGCCCAGGACAGCGGTACTATCCCATTTTTAGTTCACCCAACATTCTTTCTCTTTAGCTAGAAAATTAGGAAACTCCTTATTCCCACATAATCACAATCTTGTAAAATTTCACAAACGATTGCCTGTACTCTCCTTCTATTACATGTAATTGTAGAGGGAAATTTCCAGAGTAATTAGTTAGGACTAAGGACCTAGGCACCACATCATGATTAATGGTAGATGGAGACATGCATTACAAGATGTGAAGGTAAGAAGAGGTGCAGATGTGGGAAGTGATCACCATTTAGTAGTAGCAAAACTGAAAGTGAAACTAAGAAGGGCTGGACCAACTGTAACTACACAGAAAAGGTTTGACATTAGCAAATTGAAGAACCCATTTACCAGAAAAGCTTTTGCGGCTGACATAAAGAAACGATATCAATTTGCCAAAAGTCAGGAAAAGACATCGACTGATGATATAGACCAGAAATTCAACACCATTTCAACAATATATAAGGAAAGCAGCAAATCATGCTTGGGATTCCAGGAAAGGAAGAAGCAAGACTGGATAACACCAGAAACACTAAACACCACAACACTGAGAAAGGAAATGAAAAGAAAGAAAACAGAAGCGAAGACCCCCAGGTTAAAGCAACTATATAGCGAACAGTACAGTCAGCTGGACAAGGAAGTTAAACGCCAAACTCGAGCCAACAAAAAAGGAATTTCCTAGACGATCTTGCAAGACAGGCAGAAAAGGCAGCACTGAGAAATGAACAAAGCACAGTATACAAAATAACTAAATTCATCAGCGGAAAACGAGGGGCAAACAATATTACATTAGTAAGAGATAAGCAAGGAAATCTCATCACGACAGCAGAGGGACAGGAAACAAGATGGGCAGAGCACTTCAGAGAAACTCTGAACAAGGAACCACCAGAGACACAATTGAATGTTCCTGAGGATGAAAACGATCTAGATGTAAATACAGACATTCCACGAAAAGAAGAAATCACCACAGCAATCAAAGGGTTAAAGAACGGAAAAGCTCCTGGCCATGATAACTTAAATGCAGAGCTATTTAAGACAGACCCTGAGCTAGCAGCAGAATTATTAGAACCACTATTTGCACAAGTCTGGAAAACAGGGACAACACCATCAGAGTGGAACAAAGGAATAATTTCAAATTGCCCAAGAAGGGAGATCTTGCAGACTGTAATAATTAGAGAGGAATCACTCTTCTCTCAGCTCCCAGCAAAATACTAGGCAGGATAATTATACAGAGAATTTCAAAAACAGTAGACCACAAACTGAGGAAAGAACAAGCAGGATTTAGAAAGAACAGAACATGTGTAGATCATATATTGACTCTCAGGAACATTATAGAGCAGTGCTCAGAATGGCAAAGATAGCTGTACATTAATTTCGTTGATTTTGAAAAGGCTTTTGACAGCATACATAGGGACAGTTTATGGAAAATACTGAGGGCTTATGGAATTCCAAGCTGCACAGTGTCAATCATAAATAGCCTCTATGCCAACTTTACGTGTAGTGTTGGGCAGAGCAACCTAACCTTTGAGGTGAAGACAGGAGTACGACAGGGATGCTCCTTATCAACCACTCTATTTTTAACAGTCATAGACTGGGTGATGCGCCAGACAACAGAGGGCAGTCCAAGAGGAATAAGATGGACTACATTTTCTACATTGGAAGATCTGGAATACGCAGATGACATTGCACTACTAGAACATTCACATCAACACATCCAGGAAAAAACGGATAGACTTAATAAATATAGCCAGCAGGTGGGCTTGAACATCAATTTAAAGAAGTCAGAGGTCATGACGCTCAATGTGAGCAACCCTGAGCCCATATCAGTAAGGAATCAGCAACTGGTACAGACAGACACCTTCACATACCTAGGATGCATAGTAACGCCAGACGGCGGGGCAGGCAAAGACATCAACATCAGAATGAATAAAGCAGGAACAGCCTTTTTTAGCCTAAACAACATCTGGAAGTTCTCTCAATACAGCACAAGCACAAAATTAAGATTATATCAGAGCTGTGTGCTTTCTGTGCTTCTCTATGGTGCGGAATGCTGGAGAGTTACAGAGAAGGAAATGTTGAAACTGTCCTCTTTTCACACAACATGCCTAAGAAAAATTCACCGAATCTTTTGGCCGAATACCATCACCAACCAAGATCTGCTTACTCGGAGCAAGCAAGAGGACATGCACACCATCATAGCTGGCAGACGGTGGAGCAGTGTTGGCCATGTCCTCAGAAGAGACCCCGAAGCCATCAAAAGAACAGCTATGCTTTGGACCCCTGAAGGAAAACGAAAGAGAGGCCGACAAAAAACAACCTGGCGGAGGGCTGTGGAGGCTGAGATGCAAAGAATGAACCAGAGTTGGGGCACTGTACGAAGGATGGTTACCGATCGAGCAAAGTGGAATCAATTTGTTGTTGCCCTACAAGACGCCACTAGGTGTGATGGCCACTGACGGCTTTGACGGCTAAGGATCAAAGAAAGAAGTTGTCGCGAGAGGTTTAGATGTTATTGAAGAATAAGATATCCTGGACATAAAGGTGTATCAGATGATACCAGGACAGTGCCAGATAAGAGTCTGGTCTAATCAGTAATACCCCCTTCTCTGAAGAGAGTAAGGGTGTATAGACACAAAGGTAGGGTCAAGCTATGTAAGTTCCCAGAGAAGATGGTGATGTAGTACTCTGAGTCCCTAACTGCTACCTCTCCTGATCCGCCTCTGTAATTATGGTATTTAATATGTTTCTGACTCTGCTAGGGGTAATTTATATAACTATATTCACCAACAAGAACTGTAATTCAACTTAAAGAATCTAAGAATGTCTTCTGGTGAATATTTACAAGTTAATTAAACAGTTTATCTTTTCTGTTTGAAAAGTGTTAAACTCAAATATTTTACAACATTAAATAAATAATAATAGTTAACAAATGTTTTTTCTCTTGGGTCAAACTGTCTGTCATCTTGTAGACAACTTTCGCTTGCTGGATCAGAATTGTTTATTATTATTACTATAATTTTATAGAAACACTATACTAGTTAGGTCATCACAAACTGGATGCGTATATGTTTTTATTGATTCTGGATAAGCTGCACAGTTGCATTAAACAACTTATCTTAGTCAATGCAGATGGCTCCCTTATATGCTGGATATAAAATTCAGATGAACTCGTTCCAGTAGTTACAAACGTGATGACGGGCCTGCTATCACCAACTGGCACTGCATTCGTTGCAACTTTTGTAAGAGCAGCCTCTTCTGATCTGGAGACTTTTTGTTAAAGGATTAAACCTGCAAGGAATTCAAACGCAATTTTTCTATCCATGCCCCTCTTATGACACAGATGGGGACGATAGACAGTTTCAGATAAGCGTGCTAGCAGATGCACAAGGTATAGTATAGTTGTCAACAATCATTTTAATTCAAAGTGACACAATTTACTTCTACCTTCTTAATTATAAGTATTGTCCCATGATTCGCCTCCATACAATAATTTGGTTGTCAGTAAAACTATTAAATAATATGTCAAACAGTACTGTGAATCAATCCCTTTCATCCTTCTTTATGTTCCTGATGGGTATCTCATTCTATTCAAGAAATACTTCTTTAAATACCTTTCCCAACTTACAGACACAATTAGCTATCTTTCTCAATATATTAAATATCTCCGAAGGCGGGCTTTGCCTCTAGAAGTACACATGAGCCTGTAAGTTTCATCAGAAGACACAGTCCATTCCTAACACATCTTATACACATCGTATCGCACAGTTGGCTTAATAAATATAATTACACACAATAACATACATTTATATATATAATTAGATTCGTTCTTACCCTCAGGTACACACACAGACTAGCCCTCAATGGTTGATTAAGGCCTGCTAACAAGTGCAGAAGGCAAACGCTGGCATTATATATGCTCTGCTTTCCCCGCTCTCTGTGTTTTTCAAATCGTGACTGACCGGAGTTTGTTAGGCAAGTCTATTTATAGTCTGACCTCGGACGTAAGAGGTGGAATCCCCTTAGGAATGCAACAATCTATCCTAAAATGTGGGTACCGTTTGGCCTTTTGTACAATGTAGGAAAACTACTTTTTTAATTATCTCCGTTATTCCTGATGCGATTTTAGCCAATTAAAGTTTACCTTATACTTCGAATTAGGCTTTACATATCTGTCACGTAGGTTTTGATCATTAAATTGCCTACATCTTCTTCCTATTCTCTCACCCGAATCCTTTTATTTTATTATCTTTCCGTACTTGTTTTTCCTGTATTTTCCGCATCACTCGGTTGCGAAAAATATTTTCTTCAGTATTCTCAAACTTTACCTTGTGTTTTTCTCATACTGGGATACGTAATTCTATTACTTAGATGTCAGTCAGACGAGAAGTGCGATTAAGTTGTAGTCCATCTCAGACATAGGGCCGACTTATCGTTATAGCATTTTCACCTGTCACCGCGGGTTTTCCCAGGCTGAGTCGCTGGGCAGTGTGAAAATCGCTCTCAATCCCGCCAGAGGCGTGAATCGCGGCAGACATTGCTCGCTAGAGCAGACTGAGTGTCGGGGTTCCCGCATCTGACACCCATGCTCCACGGCGCAGTTCAGACATGTGTCTGGGAATTCCACCTGAAAAGACACCTACTGTTGGCCGGGTCAGCGCGAGGTGCGGAAATGCAGAAGTGTCAGTTATGTAAGACGTCTAGTAATGGTAATGTTAAACGTAAGGTGTTATGAGAAGGGGAGAGATCAGGGTTGGGGAAATAGTTCATCCTTTGTCTGTTTCAGATATTAAACCTAGTTTGAAACTTTAATTTCATTCTTTCTCAATAAATCGCAGTAGACAGGTGGTTCGCGAAGAGTAGAGCTGTATAAGTGAAGTTTCTTAGTTTGTTGCGACAATTTGTCGAACTTCTAGACTTCCATAAATAAAAGCGTATAATTCTTAATTGTGCGATATCCTGTAGTGCTGTGTTTGAGGTAAATATATTATTATCTAGTATTTTGTGAAGTGATTAGTGTTTAATCGCCTATTTCATTCTAAACTAGTTCTGTGTCCAGAGTGCTTAATTTATAGTTTGTATTATTTTTCTAGTGACGCATACAGTGGAAATACATAATAAATTATATCTTTAGCTTACTAAAACTAGTAGCTATAAGGAATTTAATTTAACGGCTAATACTCAGTCGAAACTGTTTTAATAACAAACTTATAAATGCTAGACGCGACATCAGTGAGTAGTGACGGAATACGCACCATATTCCTAATTCCTGATGATCGATTTTATATAACTTATTTCACCGGAAGTTTAAATAATAAGTCAAGCTGTAGGCTTGCTGTTTTAAATGTAAGTTATATTGAGTACATAATATGTAAATGATTTATATGTGCTTTTCCTTTTATACAGTGAAATACTGGGGTGACCCGAACTTTACCAGCATTTAATAAGAGTTCCATATTTGTGAAGAAATAGACAGTCCTTATTTTTGAACCACGTGGGTTTCTCAAGTAACACTGGTCGGACAGTGCATATGCCGACAGAGTTAGACAGAAATACTATATCCCACAAACGGGTTTCAAAGACTGTAATGATCAATACGGGCCTTTGCGCCAGATCTTAAATTCTTTCATAAACTCTAATGTAAAATTGCTGACTGGCGGCGAGAATAATTACAATCAATAACATTAACATTTTTCCCGACATTTTTTTGTCGAAGAGTGTATAGTGAAACCAGGCTATCTGTTGAAAGAAGTTGTCCACTGGTCATTCTTTCCAAATTAAGGGAATCGTGTTTCCTCGTGTTTTTAAACTCAAACCTGATTCAAGTGACATTAACAGTAAATCTAAAATTTAACTGGTGAAGTGAACGCTCCCCGAAAACAGTGGAATAAACCTGTAATTGTAGAGCTGGGATTCGCTTTATCCAAAGAATACAGATTCACTGTAGAGAAGTGTCCTACGGTTGCGCCAGACGGTGAACTACATCAAGTTTTTGATAGGTAAGAACGTGTGCCAGGGATCCCTGATGAATGAACCGAGTGAAAGTGACGGAAGGATGTTCGTTATTTAATTCACTCGCTTGTTGTATTAATTGTTCCTTTAGAATAGACACTGCTATCAAAGTCAGTCTATACCTTCTAAGGGGGACAATATTAGACCCTAACCATATGTATTTGTGACTCTTTGGGCCATCATCTGTCTCATAACGGGGCTGTGGGCTAAACCTAGAGTTAATATCATCACGGGGCTATCATCCTGGTAGAAAGTCATTGATTCTTTTTATGTCTTTTTGTATGCTTCCTTTAGGTATTTTTGGTGTTGTGAGAAATTTTGATATGATAATTAAAAATTTCTCTGGAACAAAAAAAAACATCAGTGCGTTGGTCAGCTCGATCCCAATTATCTGTATAATCATTGTTATAGATTTTCCAAGTCTGTGTGTTTAACTGTCGTCACGTGTATGTGCGTGCCCGTGAGTAGATAAAATTATATGTAATATATATGTGGTTTAGACTGTCGGACTCTGTAAAAAGCCGTCGTAGAGGATAGGTGAGAGAGAGAAGAATTCTTTTCGCTTTCAGCGACAGCCTCTATACCACAGTCTATCATCTCACCTGTGTGGAAATTCTATTGTTTTTACTAATTCTCACGGTGCCAATCACCTACTCAACTTTATTCAGAAGGGACCAACCCCTAGTCTTAATTCTCCTATCCTAAAATCTACGACAAATGGTTGCTCGTTACCGGGAATTGAACCCAAAATCCTGAGACGATACGACAAATGTGGTCTCGCCCGACGGATTTTTGAACTTAGAATAGGAAGACGAGTACGACAAATGTGGACTCGTCTATCGAGATTTTGAACTTAACATTCTTTATTCTGATATAGAGTAAGAGTGTGATGTCTTGTGAGTTTTGTATCTTTTAAAAATAATTTATCCCCTAGACTAACGATCTGTTTACGGGCGTGCTGACCACACAAACTGATAAGTTTTTTTCACAGCATTAAGAAGCCTTATACATTTGGTTTACAGGTTGATTTTGTCGGAATACATGTTAATTAATGATTTTGTAATACTAAACGCTGGTAAAGTTTTGTGAGTGTATAACATTCACAAGGGTTCTAAAGCAGGTAGGTGTTTGAGCAAAGCTAAGGAGTGCGTTTCGGACTATTCGTCCAGATTAATTGCCTCCCTCACCCGAACTGTCTTCAGGGGTAAACTTGATAGTGGATTAAAAATTAAGGGGATTTTTTTTCTTTCTCCAAAAATTTTTTTTTGCAATAATTATTTTTGCTTCCACTGTAGCAACTTATTTTTCAGAGGTAATCTTAACTACCATTTAGTTGGCGTAGTCGTGTTTTGCATTAGGTGCTTTATTGCCGATTAATAGCAGCGATAGTTAGATTTTATTTTTGGAGGAGGTATCCCAGGGTTAAGTATATCATCTTTTATTTGGTATTTTCTCGTAAGTGGTAGGAACCAGTGCATCCTTTTTCCTATTTTCTTTCTCCACTAGTCTCAGTCACTGACATAATATGGCCGAGAGGGCAAAACTGAGACAGATTCTCAGGGACGAGGCAAGAGAAGAAGGTTTGGACGGAGAGGAAGCGAAAGCTTTCGTCAGGGACGAACTCGAGAGATATGACGCGGAGAGAAAACTAGCCGAAGCTTTACAGCAGAGGAAGATGGACGAGGAAATGGAAATTCGCAGGGCGAACGAAAGAGAGAAGGAAAGACAGCATGAGGAAAGAGAGAAAGAGAGACAGCATGAGTTGGCTCTTAAAACTCTTGAATTCCAAAGTCGCGGTGCTGCCTCTACCTCCAGCAATGGAGAGTCTTCTCCTCATTCTTCCTTAACTGATCCTTCGAACACTCAATCTACTCATCTCTCTGCTATGTCTTTTCCGCTAGAATCTTTCCCTTGTCCAAATGAGAAGATTGACACATGGTTAGAAAAATTTGAGAAAATTGCAACTCTGTACGGGTTAGAGAGGTCGCGTTGGAACATGAAGCTTTCTCAGGCGCTAAAAAGCAGTGCGTATGATGTTTACGCCAAACTGGAAAGCAGCCAACAAGACAACTATGATCTGTTGAAGAAAGCGTTACTGGAGCGCTTTGAAATGAACGCTCGCAAATTTTTGCAACTGTTTCGCAACAGCCGGAAAGAGAATTCTGAAACTTTTCAGCAGTTCTCGTCTCGTCTAAAGAAATATTTGACAAAGTGCCTTGAGCTCTCGCAGCTCCCCTCTACCTATGAAGGTCTTGAGGAATTTGTTTTAACAGAACAAAAAAAGAACACCTTGTCTGCTGATTGATGCGTGATGCCATATGATGATGGATGGTATCCGCATGTCTGGTTTTGTGTGGTGTGCAGATGTGTTCAGGCAAAACAATGTTCATACAAAAATAACAGGGCAATCCACATAGGACGTCAGTAAACTCACGACGTATAAAGTCAATGATTCTTGTAACAGCCGTTGACGTTTTTCTTCATTATTTATTGTGGACGCCACAGTGACAAAATGGTTACGCGAATATGTAGACACATCAAACAGTCATTATCACAGCAACATTCAATACAGCAATAGACGGTAGACAGCATTACAATGATGAGTCAGATGCATGTTATATTTCAAAGTGCTGTAAATGTAGTCAGGTGAAAAACTCCATCCCTTTCTATAACAGCCAGGAGATAACCAGATGTATGAGATCAGTTCACTCTCCTTAGTTTGACTTCAGCAAGACAGACACGTCTGCCGAAGTATAAATAATGTCCTCAAAAATATCCTCTAGATAATAAAGGTTTTTCAAACCTAGTTCATTTAACAAAGTAGCAAGTAATGGTCCTTGGAACCTGCATCAACCGATGCAGCACAATACAGCGACATGTGAGCTAGGAAAACATCTCGTGACGACGACTTTCGAAGACAGGCTATGAACCAGAAATCGTTCACGACCAAAAATCGATAGAGTTAATGAAAATGTTAATTTACCTTGCCTTCCGGAAATACACAGAAATATTATGCCTCCCGGCATGTGCAAATACACTAGAGGTATTATCTCGAATAAACGAAATATCCATAAGAGGACTCTCACATTCCTGACAGAACAAAAAAAGCGGAGATCCCCTCTTCAACGAGGCATCTCTTTCGCCATTCCAAATCGCTCACTCCACTAGTGGTGGGCGGAAACCGATCGACCACGAAGCAAGACAAGTCATGCGCAGTCCAGCGCAAAATGACCACAGCTCAAACTTAACTGCATTCGATACCAACGCGAGAAGACAAATGCTTACCGAGAAAAGTGACTATAAATTTCAAGCAGTTGTTGCCCTTGCGTTATAAAATAGATATTGTAATAAAATGATGTTGCGAGAATTTATCACGCAACATATCACCACCTCCTCCCGATAAAAAAAAAATGTGGAACATATTTTTTTTTTTAAATATCAAAGAGCATGCGATAAGCGGCTCAAAACGCACGAATTATGCGCTGATAATTAACTAAATTGCCAAACAATAGGCTAATTATAGAGTGTCTGGTGAGGATATACCTCAACAGAAAAATAAATATGTCTCAAAAAATATTCACATCGGGGAGGTGTCACCAACACACATCACGTTAGCATGTAAACACAATATACGTATGCAAGTTACTATAATCATCATTAAACAGCATACTCTAATATTGTCTTTAAAAATGGATGTACAAATCTGATAGGAAAATTTAAATAGTACATTCTTTGACATGTAATGACATAAGTACATAGTAAAGTTAAACTACATGACGATCCAGGACATATGCTCTGGTATTCCGAGGGTAAGTACACAATCTAGAACTCGTCATGCTTGATACTAGTAAGGTAAGTCCTCAGCTCAACAATGACATTCTGAGAAAGTACAAGCAATATAATGCTAATTAATAACTAATATGCTTCATAAGGTACAATACATTATTAATAATTGTGGCTGTTTAGTAAACTAACGGCCCTTATATTAACTACTCAGTCCTCCTCTATCATCTTAAAATACGAACAGAAGAAGATGACAACAAAGCACGATAGTGTGTACATATAAAGTGAGTACAGATGTGCTAATCTATTGTAGAAATATAGGTGTGTTATGACTCTGTAATATATGGAAATATAGGACAGAAGTATTAGTTGGAGTCATGTGGGCATCTAGACAAAATGTCAGCCATCACATTATCCCCACACTGGCCACCAAATGATGCGTGATGCCATATGATGATGGATGGTATCCGCATGTCTGGTTTTGTGTGGTGTGCAGATGTGTTCAGGCAAAACAATGTTCATACAAAAATAACAGGGCAATCCACATAGGACGTCAGTAAACTCACGACGTATAAAGTCAATGATTCTTGTAACAGCCGTTGACGTTTTTCTTCATTATTTATTGTGGACGCCACAGTGACAAAATGGTTACGCGAATATGTAGACACATCAAACAGTCATTATCACAGCAACATTCAATACAGCAATAGACGGTAGACAGCATTACAATGATGAGTCAGATGCATGTTATATTTCAAAGTGCTGTAAATGTAGTCAGGTGAAAAACTCCATCCCTTTCTATAACAGCCAGGAGATAACCAGATGTATGAGATCAGTTCACTCTCCTTAGTTTGACTTCAGCAAGACAGACACGTCTGCCGAAGTATAAATAATGTCCTCAAAAATATCCTCTAGATAATAAAGGTTTTTCAAACCTAGTTCATTTAACAAAGTAGCAAGTAATGGTCCTTGGAACCTGCATCAACCGATGCAGCACAATACAGCGACATGTGAGCTAGGAAAACATCTCGTGACGACGACTTTCGAAGACAGGCTATGAACCCGGAGATTTCTCGCTGAGCAGGGGGCAGAAAAACTTGAAGACATTTTGGAAAAGTCTGAGCGTTATCACAATGCGCTGGCTGAACTACCGGCCACTAAGCGGAAACCGACAGAGGAGCATTTTCGAAAACATAACCTAGAGCAATCTTCTCAGACTTCTAACCAAAATAACCACAGAGAAACTGGACCTCAAAACCCCCCTCCGGAAAAATCCAAGTTCTACAAGAACAAGTACCCCAACCACCCCAAACAGTCTGATCAACCCGACCGCCCTACATGGCAGCGCAGCCAGAAAGGACAAGGTGGCAAAGGGAGAACCCCTGAGCACGGGACATATGATCAGACCGAGCACACCGAGCCGAAACGCATCGGATGCTTATTAACAGTCTCGCAAGGCGGAATTATTGACAGTGATTCCCAACCTGTTGGGGATAGACCCTCAACGCGAGATATTGTTATTTTGAACGGTTCTCGAACTTCTTGCTTATTTGACACGGGGCTTTCTTATGATTGCATTGTTGCCAGAAACCTGGTCAAACCCGGTCAAGAGACAGCAGAGACCGTCCAACTTTGTGGAGTTCGTAAGAGTGATGCACCTACAGCGCTTCCCATCGCATTGGTGGAGATACACTCTGACTTTGTCAGAGGCGTGATCAAAGCGGCTGTTATGGATGATCCCATCTACCCAGTCATACTTGGCGGGAGATACGTGTGTATCGGGAAATCGGAAGAGCCGATTGTGGCAGCAGTAACTACAAGAGGGCAAACCAAAAAGGAACGGGAGCCTGCGCCTAATTTGTTACCCATGGAACTTAAAGAAGCGCAATACAAGGACCCTACTTTGGCACCCTGCTTTAGGAAACTGCCCATGGCTAAGGAACCCAGACAGCACGGGGACATTTTTTCTAAGGATGGCGTACTTTATCGGAGAACGGGCAAGCCTGACCAAGGTTACAACCAGCTCCTAGTACCGAAACAGTACAGAAGCCAGATCCTAGAAATGGGGCACTCTCTTCCCTTCAGCGGACATATGGGACAGAACGCCACAAACCAACGTATAACCACTCATTATTGGTGGCCAGGAGTAAATACTGATATTATCAGATATGTCAAATCCTGTGCCCAGTGCCAACGTGTGCCACCCAAGCAACGAGCACCCCCAGTCTCTTTGGGTGAAATGCCAATAATGGGAACACCATTCGAACGGGTTGTGATTGACATTTTAGGGCCTTTCGAAAGGACAAAAAGAAGGAACAGGTTCATCCTGACCTTGGTCGATACATGCACTTTATGGGCAGAAGCTATCCCGCTAACATGCGCAGATGCCAAGCATGTCGCAGAAGCCCTCGTGCATATTTTCACTCGGTTGGGATTCCCTCAGCAAGTGTTGACGGATAACGGATCCCCATACCGAAACCTGTTGATGGATGAGATCGTTAAGATCTTGAGGACCCAGCACATCCACTCTAAGCCATATACTCCGGCCGGAAATGGACTCGTGGAACGTGCTAATGGAAACCTCAACATGATGCTAAGTAAACTGGCACAAGTGAAACCTGAAGATTGGGATCTTTGTATTCTTGCAGCATTATTTGGCTACAGAGAATCTCCTCATACTTCCACAGGATTTCCGCCAGCTACGCTTTTATTCAACAGACCTATAAAGGGGCCGCTTGAAGCCTTACTTCAGTCTCTGACAGACGAGAAGGCGGATGAGACAGTCGTCTCAGCAAGTAAATATGTGTCGGTTTTAAAGGAAAGGTTGAAACTAGGGTGGGACCTAGCAACGACTAACTTTAAGCGAGCACGCACCAAGCACGCTAACCGATACAGGAAAGTCGCGAAAGAGAGAGAACTGGAAGCAGGAGAGAAAGTTTTGGTGTTACTCCCTACCGAGAACAACCAACTGAAGATCGGATGGCAAGGGCCGTTTACCGTCCTGAAAAAGATTTCTAAGGCTAACTACCAGATATCTATTCAAGGAATGGAGAAGGTTTTCCATTTAAATCTCTTAAAGAGATACTTGGAAAAACCAGTGCCAACCTCCGACCATCTCCTGACGATCGCCAAAACTGACGAAGATGACGATAGTGGCAGGGACATTTCACCGCTATCACAGGAAATCTTTCAAAAATGTCAGAAGCGGCGACGCTCTTTCAAGCGCGCATGGGAGACATTCCAGAGGAAGGAAACTTTGGGGAGTAGACTTGAGTAGGAATTGGAGAGAGATGGAGGGGGAAGGTGAGAAGGAAGAAGACAGACACCCCGAAGCTACGGTTATAGGAAATTTAATTCCATAACGTAGACATGGAGTGCTTCCATATCTTAAGGGGGGACGTCCTGTCACGTGGGTTTTGATCATTAAATTGCCTACATCTTCTTCCTATTCTCTCACCCGAATCCTTTTATTTTATTATCTTTCCGTACTTGTTTTTCCTGTATTTTCCGCATCACTCGGTTGCGAAAAATATTTTCTTCAGTATTCTCAAACTTTACCTTGTGTTTTTCTCATACTGGGATACGTAATTCTATTACTTAGATGTCAGTCAGACGAGAAGTGCGATTAAGTTGTAGTCCATCTCAGACATAGGGCCGACTTATCGTTATAGCATTTTCACCTGTCACCGCGGTTTTCCCAGGCTGAGTCGCTGGGCAGTGTGAAAATCGCTCTCAATCTCGCCAGAGGCGTGAATCGCGGCAGACATTGCTCGCTAGAGCAGACTGAGTGTCGGGGTTCCCGCATCTGACACCCATGCTCCACGGCGCAGTTCAGACATGTGTCTGGGAATTCCACCTGAAAAGACACCCACTGTTGGCCGGGTCAGCGCGAGGTGCGGAAATGCAGAAGTGTCAGTTATGTAAGACGTCTAGTAATGGTAATGTTAAACGTAAGGTGTTATGAGAAGGGGAGAGATCAGGGTTGGGGAAATAGTTCATCCTTTGTCTGTTTCAGATATTAAACCTAGTTTGAAACTTTAATTTCATTCTTTCTCAATAAATCGCAGTAGACAGGTGGTTCGCGAAGAGTAGAGCTGTATAAGTGAAGTTTCTTAGTTTGTTGCGACAATTTGTCGAACTTCTAGACTTCCATAAATAAAAGCGTATAATTCTTAATTGTGCGATATCCTGTAGTGCTGTGTTTGAGGTAAATATATTATTATCTAGTATTTTGTGAAGTGATTAGTGTTTAATCGCCTATTTCATTCTAAACTAGTTCTGTGTCCAGAGTGCTTAATTTATAGTTTGTATTATTTTTCTAGTGACGCATACAGTGGAAATACATAATAAATTATATCTTTAGCTTACTAAAACTAGTAGCTATAAGGAATTTAATTTAACGGCTAATACTCAGTCGAAACTGTTAATAACAAACTTATAAATGCTAGACGCGACATCAGTGAGTAGTGACGGAATACGCACCATATTCCTAATTCCTGATGATCGATTTTATATAACTTATTTCACCGGAAGTTTAAATAATAAGTCAAGCTGTAGGCTTGCTGTTTTAAATGTAAGTTATATTGAGTACATAATATGTAAATGATTTATATGTGCTTTTCCTTTTATACAGTGAAATACTGGGGTGACCCGAACTTTACCAGCATTTAATAAGAGTTCCATATTTGTGAAGAAATAGACAGTCCTTATTTTTGAACCACGTGGGTTTCTCAAGTAACACTGGTCGGACAGTGCATATGCCGACAGAGTTAGACAGAAATACTATATCCCACAAACGGGTTTCAAAGACTGTAATGATCAATACGGGCCTTTGCGCCAGATCTTAAATTCTTTCATAAACTCTAATGTAAAATTGCTGACTGGCGGCGAGAATAATTACAATCAATAACATTAACATTTTTCCCGACATTTTTTTGTCGAAGAGTGTATAGTGAAACCAGGCTATCTGTTGAAAGAAGTTGTCCACTGGTCATTCTTTCCAAATTAAGGGAATCCTCGTGTTTCTGAACTCAAACCTGATTCAAGTGACATTAACAGTAAATCTAAAATTTAACTGGTGAAGTGAACGCTCCCCGAAAACAGTGGAATAAACCTGTAATTGTAGAGCTGGGATTCGCTTTATCCAAAGAATACAGATTCACTGTAGAGAAGTGTCCTACGGTTGCGCCAGACGGTGAACTACATCAAGTTTTTGATAGGTAAGAACGTGTGCCAGGGATCCCTGATGAATGAACCGAGTGAAAGTGACGGAAGGATGTTCGTTATTTAATTCACTCGCTTGTTGTATTAATTGTTCCTTTAGAATAGACACTGCTATTAAAGTCAGTCTATACCTTCTAAGGGGGACAATATTAGACCCTAACCATATGTATTTGTGACTCTTTGGGCCATCATCTGTCTCATAACGGGGCTGTGGGCTAAACCTAGAGTTAATATCATCACGGGGCTATCATCCTGGTAGAAAGTCATTGATTCTTTTTATGTCTTTTTGTATGCTTCCTTTAGGTATTTTTGGTGTTGTGAGAAATTTTGATATGATAATTAAAAATTTCTCTGGAACAAAAAAAACATCAGTGCGTTGGTCAGCTCGATCCCAATTATCTGTATAATCATTGTTATAGATTTTCCAAGTCTGTGTGTTTAACTGTCGTCACGTGTATGTGCGTGCCCGTGAGTAGATAAAATTATATGTAATATATATGTGGTTTAGACTGTCGGACTCTGTAAAAAGCCGTCGTAGAGGATAGGTGAGAGAGAGAAGAATTCTTTTCGCTTTCAGCGACAGCCTCTATACCACAGTCTATCATCTCACCTGTGTGGAAATTCTATTGTTTTTACTAATTCTCACGGTGCCAATCACCTACTCAACTTTATTCAGAAGGGACCAACCCCTAGTCTTAATTCTCCTATCCTAAAATCTACGACAAATGGTTGCTCGTTACCGGGAATTGAACCCAAAATCCTGAGACGATACGACAAATGTGGTCTCGCCCGACGGATTTTTGAACTTAGAATAGGAAGACGAGTACGACAAATGTGGACTCGTCTATCGAGATTTTGAACTTAACATTCTTTATTCTGATATAGAGTAAGAGTGTGATGTCTTGTGAGTTTTGTATCTTTTAAAAATAATTTATCCCCTAGACTAACGATCTGTTTACGGGCGTGCTGACCACACAAACTGATAAGTTTTTTTCACAGCATTAAGAAGCCTTATACATTTGGTTTACAGGTTGATTTTGTCGGAATACATGTTAATTAATGATTTTGTAATACTAAACGCTGGTAAAGTTTTGTGAGTGTATAACATTCACAAGGGTTCTAAAGCAGGTAGGTGTTTGAGCAAAGCTAAGGAGTGCGTTTCGGACTATTCGTCCAGATTAATTGCCTCCCTCACCCGAACTGTCTTCAGGGGTAAACTTGATAGTGGATTAAAAATTAAGGGGATTTTTTTTCTTTCTCCAAAAATTTTTTTTTTGCAATAATTATTTTTGCTTCCACTGTAGCAACTTATTTTTCAGAGGTAATCTTAACTACCATTTAGTTGGCGTAGTCGTGTTTTGCATTAGGTGCTTTATTGCCGATTAATAGCAGCGATAGTTAGATTTTATTTTTGGAGGAGGTATCCCAGGGTTAAGTATATCATCTTTTATTTGGTATTTTCTCGTAAGTGGTAGGAACCAGTGCATCCTTTTTCCTATTTTCTTTCTCCACTAGTCTCAGTCACTGACATAATATGGCCGAGAGGGCAAAACTGAGACAGATTCTCAGGGACGAGGCAAGAGAAGAAGGTTTGGACGGAGAGGAAGCGAAAGCTTTCGTCAGGGACGAACTCGAGAGATATGACGCGGAGAGAAAACTAGCCGAAGCTTTACAGCAGAGGAAGATGGACGAGGAAATGGAAATTCGCAGGGCGAACGAAAGAGAGAAGGAAAGACAGCATGAGGAAAGAGAGAAAGAGAGACAGCATGAGTTGGCTCTTAAAACTCTTGAATTCCAAAGTCGCGGTGCTGCCTCTACCTCCAGCAATGGAGAGTCTTCTCCTCATTCTTCCTTAACTGATCCTTCGAACACTCAATCTACTCATCTCTCTGCTATGTCTTTTCCGCTAGAATCTTTCCCTTGTCCAAATGAGAAGATTGACACATGGTTAGAAAAATTTGAGAAAATTGCAACTCTGTACGGGTTAGAGAGGTCGCGTTGGAACATGAAGCTTTCTCAGGCGCTAAAAAGCAGTGCGTATGATGTTTACGCCAAACTGGAAAGCAGCCAACAAGACAACTATGATCTGTTGAAGAAAGCGTTACTGGAGCGCTTTGAAATGAACGCTCGCAAATTTTTGCAACTGTTTCGCAACAGCCGGAAAGAGAATTCTGAAACTTTTCAGCAGTTCTCGTCTCGTCTAAAGGGATATTTGACAAAGTGCCTTGAGCTCTCGCAGCTCCCCTCTACCTATGAAGGTCTTGAGGAATTTGTTTTAACAGAACAAATAAAGAACACCTTGTCTGCTGATACCCGGAGATTTCTCGCTGAGCAGGGGGCAGAAAAACTTGAAGACATTTTGGAAAAGTCTGAGCGTTATCACAATGCGCTGGCTGAACTACCGGCCACTAAGCGGAAACCGACAGAGGAGCATTTTCGAAAACATAACCTAGAGCAATCTTCTCAGACTTCTAACCAAAATAACCACAGAGAAACTGGACCTCAAAACCCCCCTCCGGAAAAATCCAAGTTCTACAAGAACAAGTACCCCAACCACCCCAAACAGTCTGATCAACCCGACCGCCCTACATGGCAGCGCAGCCAGAAAGGACAAGGTGGCAAAGGGAGAACCCCTGAGCACGGGACATATGATCAGACCGAGCACACCGAGCCGAAACGCATCGGATGCTTATTAACAGTCTCGCAAGGCGGAATTATTGACAGTGATTCCCAACCTGTTGGGGATAGACCCTCAACGCGAGATATTGTTATTTTGAACGGTTCTCGAACTTCTTGCTTATTTGACACGGGGCTTTCTTATGATTGCATTGTTGCCAGAAACCTGGTCAAACCCGGTCAAGAGACAGCAGAGACCGTCCAACTTTGTGGAGTTCGTAAGAGTGATGCACCTACAGCGCTTCCCATCGCATTGGTGGAGATACACTCTGACTTTGTCAGAGGCGTGATCAAAGCGGCTGTTATGGATGATCCCATCTACCCAGTCATACTTGGCGGGAGATACGTGTGTATCGGGAAATCGGAAGAGCCGATTGTGGCAGCAGTAACTACAAGAGGGCAAACCAAAAAGGAACGGGAGCCTGCGCCTAATTTGTTACCCATGGAACTTAAAGAAGCGCAATACAAGGACCCTACTTTGGCACCCTGCTTTAGGAAACTGCCCATGGCTAAGGAACCCAGACAGCACGGGGACATTTTTTCTAAGGATGGCGTACTTTATCGGAGAACGGGCAAGCCTGACCAAGGTTACAACCAGCTCCTAGTACCGAAACAGTACAGAAGCCAGATCCTAGAAATGGGGCACTCTCTTCCCTTCAGCGGACATATGGGACAGAACGCCACAAACCAACGTATAACCACTCATTATTGGTGGCCAGGAGTAAATACTGATATTATCAGATATGTCAAATCCTGTGCCCAGTGCCAACGTGTGCCACCCAAGCAACGAGCACCCCCAGTCTCTTTGGGTGAAATGCCAATAATGGGAACACCATTCGAACGGGTTGTGATTGACATTTTAGGGCCTTTCGAAAGGACAAAAAGAAGGAACAGGTTCATCCTGACCTTGGTCGATACATGCACTTTATGGGCAGAAGCTATCCCGCTAACATGCGCAGATGCCAAGCATGTCGCAGAAGCCCTCGTGCATATTTTCACTCGGTTGGGATTCCCTCAGCAAGTGTTGACGGATAACGGATCCCCATACCGAAACCTGTTGATGGATGAGATCGTTAAGATCTTGAGGACCCAGCACATCCACTCTAAGCCATATACTCCGGCCGGAAATGGACTCGTGGAACGTGCTAATGGAAACCTCAACATGATGCTAAGTAAACTGGCACAAGTGAAACCTGAAGATTGGGATCTTTGTATTCTTGCAGCATTATTTGGCTACAGAGAATCTCCTCATACTTCCACAGGATTTCCGCCAGCTACGCTTTTATTCAACAGACCTATAAAGGGGCCGCTTGAAGCCTTACTTCAGTCTCTGACAGACGAGAAGGCGGATGAGACAGTCGTCTCAGCAAGTAAATATGTGTCGGTTTTAAAGGAAAGGTTGAAACTAGGGTGGGACCTAGCAACGACTAACTTTAAGCGAGCACGCACCAAGCACGCTAACCGATACAGGAAAGTCGCGAAAGAGAGAGAGAACTGGAAGCAGGAGAGAAAGTTTTGGTGTTACTCCCTACCGAGAACAACCAACTGAAGATCGGATGGCAAGGGCCGTTTACCGTCCTGAAAAAGATTTCTAAGGCTAACTACCAGATATCTATTCAAGGAATGGAGAAGGTTTTCCATTTAAATCTCTTAAAGAGATACTTGGAAAAACCAGTGCCAACCTCCGACCATCTCCTGACGATCGCCAAAACTGACGAAGATGACGATAGTGGCAGGGACATTTCACCGCTATCACAGGAAATCTTTCAAAAATGTCAGAAGCGGCGACGCTCTTTCAAGCGCGCATGGGAGACATTCCAGAGGAAGGAAACTTTGGGGAGTAGACTTGAGTAGGAATTGGAGAGAGATGGAGGGGGAAGGTGAGAAGGAAGAAGACAGACACCCCGAAGCTACGGTTATAGGAAATTTAATTCCATAACGTAGACATGGAGTGCTTCCATATCTTAAGGGGGGACGTCCTGTCACGTGGGTTTTGATCATTAAATTGCCTACATCTTCTTCCTATTCTCTCACCCGAATCCTTTTATTTTATTATCTTTCCGTACTTGTTTTTCCTGTATTTTCCGCATCACTCGGTTGCGAAAAATATTTTCTTCAGTATTCTCAAACTTTACCTTGTGTTTTTCTCATACTGGGATACGTAATTCTATTAGATGTCAGTCAGACGAGAAGTGCGATTAAGTTGTAGTCCATCTCAGACATAGGGCCGACTTATCGTTATAGCATTTTCACCTGTCACCGCGGTTTTCCCAGGCTGAGTCGCTGGGCAGTGTGAAAATCGCTCTCAATCTCGCCAGAGGCGTGAATCGCGGCAGACATTGCTCGCTAGAGCAGACTGAGTGTCGGGGTTCCCGCATCTGACACCCATGCTCCACGGCGCAGTTCAGACATGTGTCTGGGAATTCCACCTGAAAAGACACCCACTGTTGGCCGGGTCAGCGCGAGGTGCGGAAATGCAGAAGTGTCAGTTATGTAAGACGTCTAGTAATGGTAATGTTAAACGTAAGGTGTTATGAGAAGGGGAGAGATCAGGGTTGGGGAAATAGTTCATCCTTTGTCTGTTTCAGATATTAAACCTAGTTTGAAACTTTAATTTCATTCTTTCTCAATAAATCGCAGTAGACAGGTGGTTCGCGAAGAGTAGAGCTGTATAAGTGAAGTTTCTTAGTTTGTTGCGACAATTTGTCGAACTTCTAGACTTCCATAAATAAAAGCGTATAATTCTTAATTGTGCGATATCCTGTAGTGCTGTGTTTGAGGTAAATATATTATTATCTAGTATTTTGTGAAGTGATTAGTGTTTAATCGCCTATTTCATTCTAAACTAGTTCTGTGTCCAGAGTGCTTAATTTATAGTTTGTATTATTTTTCTAGTGACGCATACAGTGGAAATACATAATAAATTATATCTTTAGCTTACTAAAACTAGTAGCTATAAGGAATTTAATTTAACGGCTAATACTCAGTCGAAACTGTTTTAATAACAAACTTATAAATGCTAGACGCGACATCAGTGAGTAGTGACGGAATACGCACCATATTCCTAATTCCTGATGATCGATTTTATATAACTTATTTCACCGGAAGTTTAAATAATAAGTCAAGCTGTAGGCTTGCTGTTTTAAATGTAAGTTATATTGAGTACATAATATGTAAATGATTTATATGTGCTTTTCCTTTTATACAGTGAAATACTGGGGTGACCCGAACTTTACCAGCATTTAATAAGAGTTCCATATTTGTGAAGAAATAGACAGTCCTTATTTTTGAACCACGTGGGTTTCTCAAGTAACACTGGTCGGACAGTGCATATGCCGACAGAGTTAGACAGAAATACTATATCCCACAAACGGGTTTCAAAGACTGTAATGATCAATACGGGCCTTTGCGCCAGATCTTAAATTCTTTCATAAACTCTAATGTAAAATTGCTGACTGGCGGCGAGAATAATTACAATCAATAACATTAACATTTTTCCCGACATTTTTTTGTCGAAGAGTGTATAGTGAAACCAGGCTATCTGTTGAAAGAAGTTGTCCACTGGTCATTCTTTCCAAATTAAGGGAATCCTCGTGTTTCTGAACTCTGTGTGCCCGTTTAAACTTGCTTATCAAACCTGATTCAAGTGACATTAACAGTAAATCTAAAATTTAACTGGTGAAGTGAACGCTCCCCGAAAACAGTGGAATAAACCTGTAATTGTAGAGCTGGGATTCGCTTTATCCAAAGAATACAGATTCACTGTAGAGAAGTGTCCTACGGTTGCGCCAGACGGTGAACTACATCAAGTTTTTGATAGGTAAGAACGTGTGCCAGGGATCCCTGATGAATGAACCGAGTGAAAGTGACGGAAGGATGTTCGTTATTTAATGCACTCGCTTGTTGTATTAATTGTTCCTTTAGAATAGACACTGCTGTCAAAGTCAGTCTATACCTTCTAAGGGGGACAATATTAGACCCTAACCATATGTATTTGTGACTCTTTGGGCCATCATCTGTCTCATAACGGGGCTGTGGGCTAAACCTAGAGTTAATATCATCACGGGGCTATCATCCTGGTAGAAAGTCATTGATTCTTTTTATGTCTTTTTGTATGCTTCCTTTAGGTATTTTTGGTGTTGTGAGAAATTTTGATATGATAATTAAAAATTTCTCTGGAACAAAAAAAAACATCAGTGCGTTGGTCAGCTCGATCCCAATTATCTGTATAATCATTGTTATAGATTTTCCAAGTCTGTGTGTTTAACTGTCGTCACGTGTATGTGCGTGCCCGTGAGTAGATAAAATTATATGTAATATATATGTGGTTTAGACTGTCGGACTCTGTAAAAAGCCGTCGTAGAGGATAGGTGAGAGAGAGAAGAATTCTTTTCGCTTTCAGCGACAGCCTCTATACCACAGTCTATCATCTCACCTGTGTGGAAATTCTATTGTTTTTACTAATTCTCACGGTGCCAATCACCTACTCAACTTTATTCAGAAGGGACCAACCCCTAGTCTTAATTCTCCTATCCTAAAATCTACGACAAATGGTTGCTCGTTACCGGGAATTGAACCCAAAATCCTGAGACGATACGACAAATGTGGTCTCGCCCGACGGATTTTTGAACTTAGAATAGGAAGACGAGTACGACAAATGTGGACTCGTCTATCGAGATTTTGAACTTAACATTCTTTATTCTGATATAGAGTAAGAGTGTGATGTCTTGTGAGTTTTGTATCTTTTAAAAATAATTTATCCCCTAGACTAACGATCTGTTTACGGGCGTGCTGACCACACAAACTGATAAGTTTTTTTTCACAGCATTAAGAAGCCTTATACATTTGGTTTACAGGTTGATTTTGTCGGAATACATGTTAATTAATGATTTTGTAATACTAAACGCTGGTAAAGTTTTGTGAGTGTATAACATTCACAAGGGTTCTAAAGCAGGTAGGTGTTTGAGCAAAGCTAAGGAGTGCGTTTCGGACTATTCGTCCAGATTAATTGCCTCCCTCACCCGAACTGTCTTCAGGGGTAAACTTGATAGTGGATTAAAAATTAAGGGGATTTTTTTTCTTTCTCCAAAAATTTTTTTTTGCAATAATTATTTTTGCTTCCACTGTAGCAACTTATTTTTCAGAGGTAATCTTAACTACCATTTAGTTGGCGTAGTCGTGTTTTGCATTAGGTGCTTTATTGCCGATTAATAGCAGCGATAGTTAGATTTTATTTTTGGAGGAGGTATCCCAGGGTTAAGTATATCATCTTTTATTTGATATTTTCTCGTAAGTGGTAGGAACCAGTGCATCCTTTTTCCTATTTTCTTTCTCCACTAGTCTCAGTCACTGACATAATATGGCCGAGAGGGCAAAACTGAGACAGATTCTCAGGGACGAGGCAAGAGAAGAAGGTTTGGACGGAGAGGAAGCGAAAGCTTTCGTCAGGGACGAACTCGAGAGATATGACGCGGAGAGAAAACTAGCCGAAGCTTTACAGCAGAGGAAGATGGACGAGGAAATGGAAATTCGCAGGGCGAACGAAAGAGAGAAGGAAAGACAGCATGAGGAAAGAGAGAAAGAGAGACAGCATGAGTTGGCTCTTAAAACTCTTGAATTCCAAAGTCGCGGTGCTGCCTCTACCTCCAGCAATGGAGAGTCTTCTCCTCATTCTTCCTTAACTGATCCTTCGAACACTCAATCTACTCATCTCTCTGCTATGTCTTTTCCGCTAGAATCTTTCCCTTGTCCAAATGAGAAGATTGACACATGGTTAGAAAAATTTGAGAAAATTGCAACTCTGTACGGGTTAGAGAGGTCGCGTTGGAACATGAAGCTTTCTCAGGCGCTAAAAAGCAGTGCGTATGATGTTTACGCCAAACTGGAAAGCAGCCAACAAGACAACTATGATCTGTTGAAGAAAGCGTTACTGGAGCGCTTTGAAATGAACGCTCGCAAATTTTTGCAACTGTTTCGCAACAGCCGGAAAGAGAATTCTGAAACTTTTCAGCAGTTCTCGTCTCGTCTAAAGGGATATTTGACAAAGTGCCTTGAGCTCTCGCAGCTCCCCTCTACCTATGAAGGTCTTGAGGAATTTGTTTTAACAGAACAAATAAAGAACACCTTGTCTGCTGATACCCGGAGATTTCTCGCTGAGCAGGGGGCAGAAAAAACTTGAAGACATTTTGGAAAAGTCTGAGCGTTATCACAATGCGCTGGCTGAACTACCGGCCACTAAGCGGAAACCGACAGAGGAGCATTTTCGAAAACATAACCTAGAGCAATCTTCTCAGACTTCTAACCAAAATAACCACAGAGAAACTGGACCTCAAAACCCCCCTCCGGAAAAATCCAAGTTCTACAAGAACAAGTACCCCAACCACCCCAAACAGTCTGATCAACCCGACCGCCCTACATGGCAGCGCAGCCAGAAAGGACAAGGTGGCAAAGGGAGAACCCCTGAGCACGGGACATATGATCAGACCGAGCACACCGAGCCGAAACGCATCGGATGCTTATTAACAGTCTCGCAAGGCGGAATTATTGACAGTGATTCCCAACCTGTTGGGGATAGACCCTCAACGCGAGATATTGTTATTTTGAACGGTTCTCGAACTTCTTGCTTATTTGACATGGGGCTTTCTTATGATTGCATTGTTGCCAGAAACCTGGTCAAACCCGGTCAAGAGACAGCAGAGACCGTCCAACTTTGTGGAGTTCGTAAGAGTGATGCACCTACAGCGCTTCCCATCGCATTGGTGGAGATACACTCTGACTTTGTCAGAGGCGTGATCAAAGCGGCTGTTATGGATGATCCCATCTACCCAGTCATACTTGGCGGGAGATACGTGTGTATCGGGAAATCGGAAGAGCCGATTGTGGCAGCAGTAACTACAAGAGGGCAAACCAAAAAGGAACGGGAGCCTGCGCCTAATTTGTTACCCATGGAACTTAAAGAAGCGCAATACAAGGACCCTACTTTGGCACCCTGCTTTAGGAAACTGCCCATGGCTAAGGAACCCAGACAGCACGGGGACATTTTTTCTAAGGATGGCGTACTTTATCGGAGAACGGGCAAGCCTGACCAAGGTTACAACCAGCTCCTAGTACCGAAACAGTACAGAAGCCAGATCCTAGAAATGGGGCACTCTCTTCCCTTCAGCGGACATATGGGACAGAACGCCACAAACCAACGTATAACCACTCATTATTGGTGGCCAGGAGTAAATACTGATATTATCAGATATGTCAAATCCTGTGCCCAGTGCCAACGTGTGCCACCCAAGCAACGAGCACCCCCAGTCTCTTTGGGTGAAATGCCAATAATGGGAACACCATTCGAACGGGTTGTGATTGACATTTTAGGGCCTTTCGAAAGGACAAAAAGAAGGAACAGGTTCATCCTGACCTTGGTCGATACATGCACTTTATGGGCAGAAGCTATCCCGCTAACATGCGCAGATGCCAAGCATGTCGCAGAAGCCCTCGTGCATATTTTCACTCGGTTGGGATTCCCTCAGCAAGTGTTGACGGATAACGGATCCCCATACCGAAACCTGTTGATGGATGAGATCGTTAAGATCTTGAGGACCCAGCACATCCACTCTAAGCCATATACTCCGGCCGGAAATGGACTCGTGGAACGTGCTAATGGAAACCTCAACATGATGCTAATGCTAAGTAAACTGGCACAAGTGAAACCTGAAGATTGGGATCTTTGTATTCTTGCAGCATTATTTGGCTACAGAGAATCTCCTCATACTTCCACAGGATTTCCGCCAGCTACGCTTTTATTCAACAGACCTATAAAGGGGCCGCTTGAAGCCTTACTTCAGTCTCTGACAGACGAGAAGGCGGATGAGACAGTCGTCTCAGCAAGTAAATATGTGTCGGTTTTAAAGGAAAGGTTGAAACTAGGGTGGGACCTAGCAACGACTAACTTTAAGCGAGCACGCACCAAGCACGCTAACCGATACAGGAAAGTCGCGAAAGAGAGAGAACTGGAAGCAGGAGAGAAAGTTTTGGTGTTACTCCCTACCGAGAACAACCAACTGAAGATCGGATGGCAAGGGCCGTTTACCGTCCTGAAAAAGATTTCTAAGGCTAACTACCAGATATCTATTCAAGGAATGGAGAAGGTTTTCCATTTAAATCTCTTAGAGATACTTGGAAAAACCAGTGCCAACCTCCGACCATCTCCCGACGATCGCCAAAACTGACGAAGATGACGATAGTGGCAGGGACATTTCACCGCTATCACAGGAAATCTTTCAAAAATGTCAGAAGCGGCGACGCTCTTTCAAGCGCGCATGGGAGACATTCCAGAGGAAGGAAACTTTGGGGAGTAGACTTGAGTAGGAATTGGAGAGAGATGGAGGGGGAAGGTGAGAAGGAAGAAGACAGACACCCCGAAGCTACGGTTATAGGAAATTTAATTCCATAACGTAGACATGGAGTGCTTCCATATCTTAAGGGGGGACGTCCTGTCACGTGGGTTTTGATCATTAAATTGCCTACATCTTCTTCCTATTCTCTCACCCGAATCCTTTTATTTTATTATCTTTCCGTACTTGTTTTTCCTGTATTTTCCGCATCACTCGGTTGCGAAAAATATTTTCTTCAGTATTCTCAAACTTTACCTTGTGTTTTTCTCATACTGGGATACGTAATTCTATTACTTAGATGTCAGTCAGACGAGAAGTGCGATTAAGTTGTAGTCCATCTCAGACATAGGGCCGACTTATCGTTATAGCATTTTCACCTGTCACCGCGGTTTTCCCAGGCTGAGTCGCTGGGCAGTGTGAAAATCGCTCTCAATCTCGCCAGAGGCGTGAATCGCGGCAGACATTGCTCGCTAGAGCAGACTGAGTGTCGGGGTTCCCGCATCTGACACCCATGCTCCACGGCGCAGTTCAGACATGTGTCTGGGAATTCCACCTGAAAAGACACCCACTGTTGGCCGGGTCAGCGCGAGGTGCGGAAATGCAGAAGTGTCAGTTATGTAAGACGTCTAGTAATGGTAATGTTAAACGTAAGGTGTTATGAGAAGGGGAGAGATCAGGGTTGGGGAAATAGTTCATCCTTTGTCTGTTTCAGATATTAAACCTAGTTTGAAACTTTAATTTCATTCTTTCTCAATAAATCGCAGTAGACAGGTGGTTCGCGAAGAGTAGAGCTGTATAAGTGAAGTTTCTTAGTTTGTTGCGACAATTTGTCGAACTTCTAGACTTCCATAAATAAAAGCGTATAATTCTTAATTGTGCGATATCCTGTAGTGCTGTGTTTGAGGTAAATATATTATTATCTAGTATTTTGTGAAGTGATTAGTGTTTAATCGCCTATTTCATTCTAAACTAGTTCTGTGTCCAGAGTGCTTAATTTATAGTTTGTATTATTTTTCTAGTGACGCATACAGTGGAAATACATAATAAATTATATCTTTAGCTTACTAAAACTAGTAGCTATAAGGAATTTAATTTAACGGCTAATACTCAGTCGAAACAGTTTTAATAACAAACTTATAAATGCTAGACGCGACATCAGTGAGTAGTGACGGAATACGCACCATATTCCTAATTCCTGATGATCGATTTTATATAACTTATTTCACCGGAAGTTTAAATAATAAGTCAAGCTGTAGGCTTGCTGTTTTAAATGTAAGTTATATTGAGTACATAATATGTAAATGATTTATATGTGCTTTTCCTTTTATACAGTGAAATACTGGGGTGACCCGAACTTTACCAGCATTTAATAAGAGTTCCATATTTGTGAAGAAATAGACAGTCCTTATTTTTGAACCACGTGGGTTTCTCAAGTAACACTGGTCGGACAGTGCATATGCCGACAGAGTTAGACAGAAATACTATATCCCACAAACGGGTTTCAAAGACTGTAATGATCAATACGGGCCTTTGCGCCAGATCTTAAATTCTTTCATAAACTCTAATGTAAAATTGCTGACTGGCGGCGAGAATAATTACAATCAATAACATTAACATTTTTCCCGACATTTTTTTGTCGAAGAGTGTATAGTGAAACCAGGCTATCTGTTGAAAGAAGTTGTCCACTGGTCATTCTTTCCAAATTAAGGGAATCCTCGTGTTTCTGCCCGTTTAAACTTCAAACCTGATTCAAGTGACATTAACAGTAAATCTAAAATTTAACTGGTGAAGTGAACGCTCCCCGAAAACAGTGGAATAAACCTGTAATTGTAGAGCTGGGATTCGCTTTATCCAAAGAATACAGATTCACTGTAGAGAAGTGTCCTACGGTTGCGCCAGACGGTGAACTACATCAAGTTTTTGATAGGTAAGAACGTGTGCCAGGGATCCCTGATGAATGAACCGAGTGAAAGTGACGGAAGGATGTTCGTTATTTAATTCACTCGCTTGTTGTATTAATTGTTCCTTTAGAATAGACACTGCTATCAAAGTCAGTCTATACCTTCTAAGGGGGACAATATTAGACCCTAACCATATGTATTTGTGACTCTTTGGGCCATCATCTGTCTCATAACGGGGCTGTGGGCTAAACCTAGAGTTAATATCATCACGGGGCTATCATCCTGGTAGAAAGTCATTGATTCTTTTTATGTCTATTTGTATGCTTCCTTTAGGTATTTTTGGTGTTGTGAGAAATTTTGATATGATAATTAAAAATTTCTCTGGAACAAAAAACATCAGTGCGTTGGTCAGCTCGATCCCAATTATCTGTATAATCATTGTTATAGATTTTCCAAGTCTGTGTGTGTTTAACTGTCGTCACGTGTATGTGCGTGCCCGTGAGTAGATAAAATTATATGTAATATATATGTGGTTTAGACTGTCGGACTCTGTAAAAGCCGTCGTAGAGGATAGGTGAGAGAGAGAAGAATTCTTTTCGCTTTCAGCGACAGCCTCTATACCACAGTCTATCATCTCACCTGTGTGGAAATTCTATTGTTTTTACTAATTCTCACGGTGCCAATCACCTACTCAACTCTATTCTGAAGGGACCAACCCCTAGTCTTAATTCTCCTATCCTAAAATCTACGACAATATCTATATAATAATCTTTTTGGTTACAACTTGCATTTTCTGTTTTGCATAGTTTAAACAGCTAAACTTAGGCCAACCTGAAGCTTCGAATGCATTTATCGTAAGATTTTTCCCGTCCTATAATATTATTAGTAAAAGTATTACTACTTACGGGTAGAGTAACATCCCTAATATTGTTTTGATAACCTCTGCCAAGTGGTACTTCTTCTATACTGCTGTAGTAAAATTCCGAAGTTAATCATGTTACACAAATAGGGTCTGGCCATCTTTATTTTACCAGCAGTTGTAAACACAGGACCACAAAAGCGTTTTCATTGGTCGGTGTATCATATCTTTTTCCAATGTATGGCGCGCCGTAGGACCAGAGTTATTAGAATTCGTGATGTAAAACAGACGTCATTTCACAACAGAAGGACCTAGGCAGAATTAAGTTGATCAATCTGGGACCAGACAGCCACCTGTGCTCTCAGAGCTTTGCATAACACAGCACCTGAGATTTTCGATTCTAGGGCACCTGACCAATTTCTAAGTTTGAAAGTGTAACAGCTCTGCCCACGTGAGGGATTATACAATTTCAAGAGTGAAATTGCACCATCTCACGAGCTCTCAAAGCTATTTGTGGTCAGTATTCTGGTATCCTCGTGTTAAGATGATGTAAAACGTCCTAAAAAGGTAGATTGACCGACGTTCATTGTCACCTGTATCAATATCAAAATGATTTTTTTTTTCTATAACCAGCGGCACTCGAGCTTTCCAGCTCTTTCGGCCCAATGACATGTCATTGCGAGGCTGGGGGGTCAGTGGACTTTCCTTCCAACCCGGTCAGGAGCTTCGCTCCTTCCCATCCACACGGGATTTATGTGCAGGAGCCGTTCAGGTTATTCAGTCAAATTTCCGGCCGTAAACATTTCTTCAAACGCCGACGGCCGGGTTTGAACCATGAACACCTGGTCGCCAGTACAACGTTGTAGCCATTACACCAGCGCGGCTCCCAATCAAAATGATAGAAAGGGATTTCTTCTTACGTTGACAAGACGTTGTCCAGTCGTAGCGAAAAGACATCGCCCCCACGGTATGTGAGAAGCCTAAACGTGTCGTGTAAGACTTCCAGTTAAACGCGTACGTCTAATAGGAATTTAGAAATTGCTTTTACATACTGTAAGTAGTACTCTTATACACTATACCGATCTCCACGTTTCTCTATAAACACAGGAGAAGCGTGAGGTTCTATTGTTGGACCCCTACTCTTCTGACTATTCGTCAAAGATCTCCCGCTACATCTAAAACATTCAAAATGCGATCTCTGCGCAAATGACTGTACTATCTAAGTTAGCGAAATTGACTGCGTGGCACTGGAAAATACTCTTAAAGGCGACGTAGACAATCTAACAGGATGGGGCAATATGAATCGTATGTCAGTAAACAAAGCAAAAATGAAATCTACGTTGATTACTACCAGACAGAAACTACTAAACGTCTCAAAACGATCGCTACAGCTACATGCAGGATCACAACCAATTGATCATGTATTAGAATACAAAGTTCTAAGGTTGATGATTGACCACCACTTAACATTGAACTCCCATGTACTGAGTTTAACCAAACACTTAGCTCAAAAGACGTATCTGCTGGCCAAAATAAAACATTTCATAGACGCAGACACTATACTGTTATACTACACCTCACATAACCAGACAGATCTAGGTTACTGCTCTACATTTTCGGATAGTTATCCTGCTTCTACCACAAACAGATTTACTCCCTGCATAAGAGAGCAGTACGTCTGATCACCGAAAATCGCACGATACCACACGCAGGAATAAGAAAAGAACCCAAAATATTGTCCCTAAAAAAAGAGTCCTCTACAACAAAGCCAAACTGACTCACGCTATTGTATCAAACACTGCCCATAGCTCATTGTTTCATGCCAGTAGAACAGAGAGACTACAATTATATCAGTTACGTCTGCCCTAACCCACAATCGACGTGTTCAAAAAGAGCCTTGCCTACTATGGAGCCTACTTGTAGAACAGCCTCCCACACCACCTAAAAAGCCTTCCTACACAATACTCATTCAACAAAGCACTTTTCAAGCACTTCGTCAACACCGACTATCTACCCTCATAGAAGAAGCCTTTGCATGTGCATATCTCGTCCACATGTCAACCTTTCTATTCCTTTTCCCGTTCGTTTCGTGTACAAGTCATTTTTCTATGTGAATAATATATATATATATATATATATATATATATATATATATATATATATATATATATATATATATATATATATATATATATATATATATATATATATATATGTATATATGAATTGTTATTATGTATTATTATATGATGGTATGTGCGTGAAAATGTAATTGTACTTCACTGTAATTTAGAAATATGTACTATTTTCGTTTTTTTTTTAAATGCGCAGATGTGTATGCGAATGAGCAGATATACATTTTATTTTTTTAACTGCTCGAAGATTTTTTTGGGATTGTTTTTGTTGTTGCTACAGTAGTGTGTAGGAAAGTAAAATTAAAAAAAAATATTCCCTCAAGAATTTGTGACCGTGGGAGGAGGAGATAAGGAACGGCACCAAAATCAAGTCTAGTGTGACAGTCTGACTTTGTGGAAAGGGAGGAAAATCTGTAGATCGCTTGTGCTAAGGGAAATAATCATAAGACTTTCTTTATTAAGGTTCTTCTGGGGAAGACTGGTTGTTCACCAAAGATGTTGCTTCCAGAAGTAAGGAACAACCCAGGTAATCAAGAGTACTCGTAAGTGCCTTTGTAGTTTTAAAACTGAACTTGAAGGGTTGACTATAAACAGCAACTTTAACAGTCAAGGGAAATTTTAATACTGCAGTGTATTTGATAAGTCCAAATAGTTATAAAGTATATTCTTTATTTCCTTTCGTTTCCAAAGCAAATAGTGGCAGTTCGAGAGAAAATTCTGGTGGGGAGGAGATGAAAACTGCCAGCTTTAGCCTCGAAGGCGAAAGGCTTACGGCTCCTCAATACTGTAGTCGTTTTGTGACGAACTTACAGTGTATTTTACACTGTACAACCCCACGGCCTAATATCTGGCTTTTGGCTAGGATCATGTGTCTAGACACAGGGACCGGTACATTGACATTCATGTGTCATTAGGTCCCTTGTGTGAGAACACAGAGGATCACTACAGTGACACAGTTTGTCATTGGGTCTTCTTGTGTTGGGACATGTGGTCTTGACCAGGGCCGGGTTTGGGCGGGGACAATGCGACCTCATGCGAGGAAAAAATATGCGACCTCAAGCGAGGAAAAAAAAAAAAAAAAAAAAAAAGTCGTTTTGTGACATTTGTGGAAATCCTAGCGAAATAAAAATTCGAACGAGACTTTGATTAAAACTAAGTCGAACTTACAAATAGTGGAGTAAACCACAATATAATCGTAGCAGGGGTTAGTGCTGGGTCACTAATTACCCTGGTTGGTAGGAGATCTCTAGACGGTTATTTTCTTGTCCTAACCGTATGAGTCAAAGGCTTTGTGTTCAGTAGTAGGGGATGCGCCAGGCTGCTCCACACCTCGACTAGAGATTTATTTTTATTTTATTTTTAAAAACCTTTATTCGGTCATGATATCAACATTCATGCTATTTACAAGAGTTAAAATTTATACAAATTCTAAATAAGATATATAGTGTAAGCTCCCCCCCCCCCCCCCCCCCCTTTATTCCCAAGTAAATAATGACAACAAGCCAGTAATATTATAACAAATCAAAAGCAAAAATATGCAGAAAATATACTACCCAACAAAGCCCTATCAAACCCCAAAGGTCCCTGATACCGACTAGATTTGCTGGTTTCTCACTGAATGTAATTAAACGTTAATGTTATTAGTCTGTTTACACCCACTGTTGCGAGTGTAGTGGTTTGGTCTATATCATCGCCACACAGGCTAATTTAATATATGTGTGCTGCTGTCCTGTCACTGTGTCTGGAATGTTGACCTGGGTGTGTGTTGATATGTTCGCACACCACAGTGCGTACGTAAGAGTACATGCAGGAGTCAAAAAGGGTTGCAAACGACTGGAACAGTTCGCTACTGTTTATTACGTTGCAACACAGACACGATGACATAAATGACACACATTCGACAGCAAAAACACGAATCATATAATTTCCACATTGCATTAAATATATATAATACGGCCTGTCCACATCCTGGCCTAAACAGTACTTCAATACTCAATAAAGCCTGCACCACACGGCAGCTATAATAATGTTCATATGGCCTAAA
The DNA here is from genome assembly GCA_024509875.1 of Oreohelix idahoensis. Taxonomy (NCBI): domain Eukaryota; kingdom Metazoa; phylum Mollusca; class Gastropoda; order Stylommatophora; family Oreohelicidae; genus Oreohelix; species Oreohelix idahoensis. The sequence goes on from JAMPIV010016920.1 coordinate 203,618, forward strand.
CAGTACTTCAATACTCAATAAAGCCTGCATCACACGGCAGCTCTAATAATCTTCATATGGCCTAAACAGTACTCCAATACTCACTAAAGCCTGCATCACACGGCAGCTATAATAATCTTCATATGGCCTAAACAAATCTTCAATACTCAATAAAGCCTGCACCACACGGCAGCTATAATAATCTTCATATGGCCTAAACAGTACTTCATTACTCCATAAAGCCTGCAACACACGGCAGCTATAATAATCTTCATATGGCCTAAACAGTACTTCATTACTCAATAAAGCCTGCAACACACGGCAGCTATAATAATCTTCATATGGCCTAAACAGTACTGCATTACTCAATAAAGCCTGCAACACACGGCAGCTATAATAATCTTCATATGGCCTAAACAAATCTTCAATACTCAATAAAGCCTGCACCACACGGCAGCTATAATAATCTTCATATGGCCTAAACAGTACTTCATTACTCCATAAAGCCTGCAACACACGGCAGCTATAATAATCTTCATATGGCCTAAACAGTACTGCATTACTCAATAAAGCCTGCAACACACGGCAGCTATAATAATCTTCATATGGCCTAAACAGTACTGCATTACTCAAATAGGCTGTACACACAGCGAAATATATAAGTCGACATTTTCTCAAATCCTACGTAGGCATACATTATCCAAAAACACTGGGACTCGACCTACACGGTCCACGCCCAAAACACAACTCCCAAAATCACACACTAGTCCCACCAAAAAACCCGTCACGAGATTCGGTTGTCTTGAACACCGTTCTCGATAACACATGCAGACTAGCGAGCTATTCACATAACTCAAAACAGTACAGAATAAATACATTAAACAGCGTTCACACGCTTATCTGTACTCTGTCACCCGAAAAATAGGAAAAGATAATTCTATCCTAAAGTCAAACAAGTATCCGCTTAATCAAGCGTTGCAACTCGAAATTTAATATGTCTAAAAAACCATTCTAAAGATTACTTCCCCTTCCATAAATTCCACTTGCAACAGTTACCACCCGCTCCGGGGAAAAAAATGATTCTATCATTTTTTTTGAAAAAATTAACTCCCAAAAACGAAAAATTTAGAAGACAATTAAGCTCTAACATATGCCTACAAAAATATCTTATTTTAAATCAAAATTAGATATTTACAAGAAATATCAGCATTAAAGTGTAAAGTAGCAATTAAAGCATACAGCATAACCAGCTAAGTATAAAAAGTAATTAGCTAAATATACAAATATGATCAGTTCCAAAATTAAGTTACGTATATTTAGTACAAACCAAACCGAAAACAACCAATCGAAAGAGAAAACACAAGATCAATCAAAAGAAGAATGATCTGTAAAAAAGGAAAGTAAGAACTCAACAATACCATATACTCATAACTAAGTTGGACAATTACATGTAAAATAAATACAACTGTCAAAAGTAGATATGTTATATCAAGTCATATAACCACTCCAACAATACAAAGAATAGAGGTATAAGTGTTGAAAGAAGACAAAGTATACAAATAGAATCAAGTAAAACGAAGATGAGGTACGAAAGTATAAACAAGATATGAAATCCATACCGAAAAGACAACAGAAAAGAAGGAATGAAATGAAGAATAGTTACCAAAGACAGATAGAAAGCAAAGGCACGAACGCAAAGAAAGTCAATAACAGTATATACTAATAACTGTTTTGATCAGATAACCTATTCAAAAAAAAAAAATATATAAACATGATCGAAAGGCACAACACAAAATATCAAAGTATATCTATACTAATACCATCAAAAAATAATTTATAACTAAACAAAAGCTAATAAGTAATTTAACTAAGTTATAAGAGTTATACAAAACTAACATAAATAAATTATAGGCATCGAACAAACAAGTAATAGCATTACTATAACTAATACGACCAACGCACAATCAAGCGCTAAAAATAAAAAATACATCATAATAAAAAACAACTTTTTACAAGAACTAATCAAACTACATATCAATGATATCACGAAGTCAAATGCTGGGCACACACAACAAAAAATTACAATGCCAAAAAAAAAAAAAAAAAAAAAAAAATCATTTTTTTTCAACAGTACCGTACAAACATATTTTTTTTTCTCGATAAGTTACATAAAAACAGTATTTAATTTTTAAGTAATTCAGTAATACTTTAAGTAAAGCCTAATAATGAAATCAATATTTTAACAAAATGAGTGAAATATAAAACAAAAATCCTATCTCGAAGAAACCTTTAAATCAACACATGTAAATTTAATTTATCCTTTAAGTTCTTTCTGCTGACAATTACGTTCAGCTCCGTAAAATGCTATTTAGCTATAACTCTATCTCTTACTCAAATCGATAAGATATACATTATAAATAAATCTACACTTTGTTGCTAATATGAAAAATAAAAAAGGTTCTATAAAAAAATCTAGAAAAAAAAATAAGTTTTTTTTTTTTTTTTAAAAAAAAAAATAATCTGCTAAGAAAATAATCTGCATGTCTGACTGGCAAGAAAATCAAGTTCTGGAAAAATCGAAGTTTCACAAAAAGTTAACAAATCCAAATACAAGATCATGTATGATACATGCAAGCTATTTTCAAAATTACATTTCACAACATACCAGATAATACACATCTTCTCTGTATGTTCTATATATTAATTAATCATGACATCAAAACATGAGAAAAATATAAATTAAGTGAATAACGAACACTCAGGATTATCTAAAAGTAACCACTACATCAACACAATAAATGAGTTTGTGCAATCTCATCATGTACAAAAACTATCCTAAACAACACAGTTGCAAAAATTCTAAGTTGAACAGAGTAGTATAAAGGATAATAATTAAATACTACACAATATCAACACAATAATATATAAATAGCATAAAAATGTATTAATACATCATCAAAATACAGACATATAAATAACAATAAAAAATTATGGCAATCAAATGATGCATAGAAATAATCATTACAACAAAATTATATGTTATTTCAAAACAACAACATGTCATGTACTAATATAGAATACAAAAATATTTACTATCTTCACATAAAAAAAAAAAATAAATCAGACGCGAAGTCTCCCACTCTCTTGTAAACATGCTTGACCTTCAGAAAGCAACACCTCAGATTTTAGTTTGACGCTGACAGGTTTCGGTTGACTACTCGAGCGGAAAGTTGACTCACATTTCTGACCGTCAATATGTCACAGAAGCCTTGACCCTTATCGCAACGTAGCTTCTGTCAACAAATACAAATGAAAATTTCCATTTTACTCAATAGTGAAATTTAAAAAAAAAAAAAAAAAAAAAAAAAAGTAGAAATCACATTTACAATTACCCAGTACCGGCTTGTGTAAAAACCCGGTCTCTTCACGATGTCACTAGCTCTCTCTATCACATGTAGATATCATAGAATTCTTGGGGACAACATGACCGACCTTGAATGTCGCCGCTGTCTTACGCTGAAACAAAGTCTCACATTCACAACAACAAGTAGAGCAATCAATAGTATTCAAGCATCCACTGTTATTTTTACTCTGTTTACTTTGATTATAAATGACTCTGGGCTCATGTTGAACAAAATTAGCACAATTGCGCTTATTATTTGTTCTACGATCACAATACTTATTATTACCGTTGTCTTGTTTACAAAAAATGACTTTAGTCTTTTGTTTAGGAACATTACTCTGGTGATATAAAGCAACATTTGAAAAGCTATTATCTCTATCATACTTTCCAACATTCTTACAATCAAAACTTTGAGATTTGTTAAATTGTCTACAGTATCTACGAGAGGGAAAATTATTATTTTCTGATCTCCCTTGGTACTGTTTACTCTTGGGGTTATCTCTCTTTCTAGAACTGTTTTTCTTTTCCCTTATGGGAATATATTTACCAATAGTTTCAAACTGACTGTGCTGAGTTTGACAACTGCCAGAAACAATAGTATCTCTATTGTTCCGCATATGGGTTTCATCTTTGGAACAAGTAGTAATAGTCTCAACACCCGCTATTAATTTCTGAGTATTTCCAGTAGTAGACAAATATTTGCTCTTATGAGTCTTGACCTGAAATATATCACCTTTCTTTTCCTGACCAACGGAACTGCCTGTTACACTAGAATCTTTGTTGGTCTGACGCCAAGAATTATCACTGGAACTATCAGTAATATTAGAACTTTTAAAGTTGTATTTACCACGATAAGATCTGTCTTTACCATGAATGACATCTCTCTGAGCAAAAAGTATATGGGGCTGACTTTTCGCAACTTTCTGTCTATCATTGTGAACATTGACAGAAGAGCACCTTTTGTTTTTCAAAACCATATCTATTAAGCCAAATATTCTTTCCCTTGCTTCCGCAATTTCAATATCTTTAAGTGAAATCGTTTCACTTAACCTTTTATTTAACTCCTTAACAGCCAAAACTTTGTCGCTTTCTTCTGCTAGCAAATTTTCAATTTTAGCGACCTTCTCTTTCTCAGCCGTCAACTCCACTAAAGTCTCTTTCTCGTACTGTTCTTTATTTGCCCTCAACTGAGTCAACTCTATCTGAAGTGTTTCAGTCTGGACATCATCATTGTTTTTCATAATCTCATTACTCTTCTTGGGGGGTACAATATTCATCTCCCCAATTTGATCACTGAGCATCGCATTATCATTCATCACCTCATGAAGCATTTCTATGTAAGTCTTCTCACAGACATTTCTCTCAACCTTCAATTTCTCATACATCTCTTTCTGTTCTTGAAGTTCCCGCGTGAGATTACCTATCTGAGTTTCCAAGTCTTGGACTTTGCTTAAAGTTGAATTTAATGTAGCTTGTGCACTAGAAAGTTCTGAGTTTGATTCAAGTATCTCACTTTTAAGCCTATACACAGTTGCCTGTAGTTCGTTCTCTTTAGCAACACCTTCTAGGAAATTCTCTCTTTGCTGTAGAGCACTTTGTTTGTTTACTTTTGCTTGTTTCTCAATTCTCAATTCCCTTTCCTGCTCATCAGAAGTATGGTTATGGATTATTTTGAACATGCTTTGCACTATATGTCCGTGTTCAAGCTCAATATTCTGTTGCAAAAACACACGAAGGTGCCGTAGCAAATTCACCAAATCCTTAGCCATTATTGAATTACACAGAAGCTTAAAGTTATGTTCAGCAAATAACTCTAGAGATGCCGATACATTAACCAAAAAATCGTCCATGATCCATACTCCAAGTCGTGCACCTCTCAATCCCTTACCATCTCTACCTACCACCAATGCAGACTCCAACATAGGCCTTATATCTGTAGGGCACATATCACGATCCATGGTGATTCACTTACTTAATCAACTATATATAGTAATCACTTATAGTTATGACAAATTACTGTCGCAAAAGGTTTGACAATTACCCTTCCAGCTCACAAAGTTAACTATTTGTCAAGAAATGAGCTTATTCATCAATTCTGTATCACCAATTCCTTTTTATAGCACCTTTATCAAGTCACATCATTATCAGGAAAATCGACATATGTCAACAGCCATTAACACCTATGCATCAAATCTTAATCATATGTCAAATTAGACATAAACAACAATAATAACAAAATGAGCAATTAGGGAGGCCTAGCGACATATATGAAGTGACACAATTTACACAAGACACAATCACTTATCTTGTCAATGATCCCGCTTCTTTTCCGCCACGATACTGGATATCACATAGACTGCTAAAACCTCCACTGCGGGAAAGCACTGGAACTTGATTCGCTTGTCTTCAGGTAATTTCGTCAATATGATATGTGCTTAACAATGCACACGTTGACAGGAACCATAATACAGCACACACTGCCCCTCTTGACTCTTCTGTAGTCTGAAATGTACACGGCAACTCCGTGTATCATAACATCTTGAACTTGTGATGGTGATAACTGGCACAGGTAACTCGAATATTGCAGAAATCTGTGACAACCCGTACAAATGCTGGTACAAATACTGTCCAAGTCTAATTGAACTTCCTTGACCACTGCAGACGTTGTTGTAGTCTATAGGCACGAAATAGGACGTCAATTGCTACTGGTGTAAAGTTGCATACTACCAAATAAAGCGTGCGTTGTTTCTCAAATGCGCCACCCACGCAGATAATATTTAGGTCACAGTTCTGAAGTACACCAGATTCAAGCCACGCCTACATAAGGCTAATTATAACACAGTCAAGTGTTCTACACTCTTGTCACGTGAAAGTCATATGTATTATTTCCAACTTGTAGTGACTGATCCTCTAGATATGTTATGGTCTGGTGGACAAAATTTGCTTCATATTATCCTCTTGCTTCAAGTACATATCACTGTAGAGGTAACAATTTCTTAATCGTATACGCCACCCAGGCACATCTTAAATCATATCCAATGATACAAAACTACGCCACTTAGGCTATCGACGCGAATAGTCGTAGATGTCAGATCCTGTTAACTGAAAACCACCAACTGATACCGACTAGATTTTGCTGGTTTCTCACTGAATGTAATTAAACGTTAATGTTATTATGTCTTTGAAACCACCGCTGATAACGGCGCTAAGTCTAAATGTTATATAATCTCTGTTTACACCCACTGTTGCGAGTGTAGTGGTTTGGTCTATATCATCGCCACACAGGCTAATTTAATATATGTGTGCTGCTGTCCTGTCACTGTGTCTGGAATGTTGACCTGGGTGTGTGTTGATATGTTCGCACACCACAGTGCGTACGTAAGAGTACATGCAGGAGTCAAAAAGGGTTGCAAACGACTGGAACAGTTCGCTACTGTTTATTACGTTGCAACACAGACACGATGACATAAATGACACACATTCGACAGCAAAACACGAATCATATAATTTCCACATTGCATTAAATATATATAATACGGCCTGTCCACATCCTGGCCTAAACAGTACTTCAATACTCAATAAAGCCTGCACCACACGGCAGCTATAATAATGTTCATATGGCCTAAACAGTACTTCAATACTCAATAAAGCCTGCATCACACGGCAGCTCTAATAATCTTCATATGGCCTAAACAGTACTCCAATACTCACTAAAGCCTGCATCACACGGCAGCTATAATAATCTTCACTTCAATACTCAATAAAGCCTGCACCACACGGCAGCTATAATAATCTTCATATGGCCTAAACAGTACTTCATTACTCATAAAGCCTGCAACACACGGCAGCTATAATAATCTTCATATGGCCTAAACAGTATTCAGCTATAATACTCATAAAGCCTGCAATAAAGCCTGCAACACACGGCAGCTATAATAATCTTCATATGGCCTAAACAGTACTTCATTACTCCATAAAGCCTGCAACACACGGCAGCTATAATAATCTTCATATGGCCTAAACAGTACTTCATTACTCCATAAAGCCTGCAACACACGGCAGCTATAATAATCTTCATATGGCCTAAACAGTACTGCTAAACAGTACTGCATTACTCAATAAAGCCTGCAACACACGGCAGCTATAATAATCTTCATATGGCCTAAACAGTACTGCATTACTCAATAAAGCCTGCAACACACGGCAGCTATAATAATCTTCATATGGCCTAAACAGTCTTCACTGCAGTTTATCAAATAGGCTGTACACACAGCGAAATATATAAGTCGACATTTTCTCAAATCCTACGTAGGCATACATTATCCAAAAACACTGGGACTCGACCTACACGGTCCACGCCCAAAACACAACTCCCAAAATCACACACTAGTCCCACCAAAAAACCCGTCACGAGATTCGGTTGTCTTGAACACCGTTCTCGATAACACATGCAGACTAGCGAGCTATTCACATAACTCAAAACAGTACAGAATAAATACATTAAACAGCGTTCACACGCTTATCTGTACTCTGTCACCCGAAAAATAGGAAAAGATAATTCTATCCTAAAGTCAAACAAGTATCCGCTTAATCAAGCGTTGCAATCTGTCTCTGTAATGTTGTCACTGCATAGTTTGATTGTTGGTGCTGATCTGCCTGCTCTTTTTGATGATTTGTTAGCAAGCGGTGTTGAACTGTGTAATAATCTGAAAGTGACTTTTTTTGCTTGTGGTTTGATGTCTATTGCATGAATGTTTGTGAAGCTCTGTGTGTCGTCGGTTATAAAAAGGTTGTACCCTCTTCGTGTGTTCAGAGGTGTTTCTAGTGCTGCAACTAGAAGTTTGTATATAAGTTTGGTGTCTTGTTTTATTAAATGTTTATTTGCTTCTAAATTTTTTAGACATATTGCGTAAAAGGGTGGTGGTGTACCAAAAAAATGGAGTTGGTTATTGTTTAGTTTACAAATATTTGATAGTCTTAACCCAATATAATAGTGCGCCAGTGGGTATAGACCGGGCTTTTCGTAACTTCTCCTATGTATTTAATTCTTAAAGTCTTAATTTTAGTGTTAATATCTTGTAAGGCTATCCCCCCTTTATTTTTAGGTTGTATTAGAGTAGCGTGATTAATACTGTACCAAGTGTTCGTAAAAATGAAGGCCCTAATTAGCTTATTTATTTCTGTTATAATCTTTTTAGGCACAATCTGTATGTTTGCTGTATAAATTATTTTTGGCATAATAAAACAATTAACTATGACACTTCTTCCGAAAATGGTGGCCGTTTTGTATTTGTAAATTTCTAGCATATTTTGAATTTTCGCTAACAATTTTGCCCATGTTTCTTTGTTGGGATCTTTCGGATTGAGAGAATAGTTAATCCCATAAATTTTGATTTTATTTACTTGCGTTAATTGGAATGGGAAATCTGATCTATTGCCCCATCTACCTATCCCCATTATACTGGATTTTTTAATGTTTAGTTTGGATTCGCTAGCGTATCCAAACTCTGTGAAAACCTCTAATATATTTTTTATAGAATCCTTTGTTGTTGGAAAGAATATCGTATGATCGGCGTAGGCCAACAATTTCCTTTCCTCTGTACCGGGAACGAAAGTTCTCGTGATATTTGTATCTTGTCTTATTCTTTCCAAAACTGGTTCTAATGTTATTACATATAGCAAGGGCGATAATGGACAGCCTTGCATGACACTTCTCGTTAATTTGAAAGAGTTGGTTAACCTGTGGTTAACCAATATTCTACTTTCATGTTTGTTATATAGAATTTTAATCCATGTTCTAAAATATTCCCCTATGTTATTTGCTTTAAGACTTTTATGTAGGAAGGCATGTGATACTCTATCAAATGCCTTTTCCTGGTCTAGGGATAATATGGTGCTCTGGCACTGCCTATCATGTGTGTATGTAATCAAGTCTCTAATGAAATGAGTGTGTCTACAAATGTTCCTACCTTGTACACTACACTGTTGATCTTCATGTATTATTTTGTGCATGTGCGGTTTGAGCTTCAGAGTAAGTGCTTTAGCTAGAATTTTGTAATCAGTATTCAAAATGGAGATGGGTCTAAAATTCCTAATTGACTTTTTGTCATTACTATCTTTGGGGATTAAAGTAATATAAGACTGATTTAAGCTATCCGGGAGTTCTCCTTTTTGAAATTCTTCTTCAAATGTTTTAATTAGGATGGGGCCTAAACAGGGGAAGAAAGCTCTGTAAAATTCCGCAGTTAACCCATCTGGCCCGGGGGCTTTATTTTTTTTGAAAGGTACTAAGGGCCTCTTGTAAATTGTCTAAAGTAAAGGTTGGTCTAGCTTCTCACCTTCCTCATCACTTAAACGTTTTGTGTATTGTAGAAATTTATCTTGTATGTTTGCATCAGTTTCTTGTTTAGTATATAGTTGTTTATAATATTGGAAGAAAGCGTGACTAATGTTGGTGTTGTCTGTTTGCTGTTGCCCGTTCATATCCGTTATCTCATGTATTTGTCTAATGCGCTGCACATTTTGTTCAATGCTAAATATTGCCTACTAGGGATTTCTTGCGTTATAGTGTTTAGTTTTGTCCCAAGTAGCGCTCCCTGGTAGGTATACTGTCTATATTGATCTAATTGCTCTTCTAAGGTATGGATGTGAGGGTTCGTGTTATCTAAACTTTTGGCTAAACTAATTGCTTCTTCTAAAATCCTCTCATCTTTTTTAAATTTCCTGTGTATAAGTGTGGCCAAATTCTGTGTTCTATCTCTTATTGCGTTTTTTAACATATCCCAATATTGTGCGATGTTGTTATTGGGAATGTCTTGTGCGTAACCTTGTATAAGTTGTGTTATTTGCTCTGTGTAGTAAGTGTTTTTAAGTAGGTTGTTGTTGAATTTCCAGTGCGGGGATCTCTTTACTTGTTTGTGCATGTGTCCCGTGCATAAAGTTATGTAGACTGCATGGTGGTCTGTAAATTTAAGTGTTTTTTATGTGGTATGTTTTATGTATATTGTAGTTACTAGTGGTATAAATTCTATCCAGTCTTGAGACCAGTCTGAGATATGGGTTTGTCCTGTCATAGTATGTAAAAGTTTGTTTGTTGGGTTCTATTTTCCTGTATGCGTCTGAAAGGTCGTGTTCGTCTAACATAGCCTGAACCTGTCGTACAAGTGAGGACTTTTCTCGTGTCTGTGCTCTCGTGAAGCCACTAGACCGGTCTAGGTCAGACAGGACACAATTAAAGTCCTCCCCTAAAATTTTCTTAGTCCCTTTGTAATGTTCCGTTAGGATGTCGTGTAATCCGTCATAAAACCTAGGTCGGTCAATTTGTGTCGCTGGTGCGTATATGTTGATAAGTGTGTGTGTGTCTTGTTTGTTGTTTTTGTTTTGTATTTGGATTATGACAGTTCTGCCATAACTGTCAGTTCTATAATGTACTGTTTCCCAATCTTCATTAATTTGAAGGATGGCAGCACCACTATGGCAGGTGCCTCGGGCGAACCAGCCATGTTTAAGTCCTAATTTAGTTACTATCTGACTGGAATGAAAATCAGAAGTAACACCGGTCTGTTGAAAAAAACAAGAAATCCGGTTTATCTTTTTTAATAAGTTTAATTACGTGGTCTAGTTTATTTCTCAAACCATTAATATTGAGAGATATTATCACTAGACTGCATAAGGAAGTGGTAAGCAGAGGTTGGCCACCCGTTATAGACTGTCTACCTGGCAAAGTGGCAGAGTGGTCACTTGCTGCATCTAAGCTATTTGACGAAGCGGGGACTGAGTGCAGACCGCTCGTCTTACATGAGTTACAAGGCAATGTAGTGATCTGGGGCTCGCTACCTGCCATAAGTGAATTACTCATCAAAGTGCTGGCTGATGACTTTTCATGTGTTGTAATGGTTGTACCAGGCAAAGTGGTAGACTGGTCACTTGTTACACATAGCTTACACGACAGAGCGGTGACTGTGGGCTGACCGTTTTCTGTCATAGCTATGCCACTCGACACATTCATGTTTACATTGCTTGACAAGGCGGTGCTTAAGGGCTGACCGCTTGACCTAATTACATGACTGCTTGACAAAATAGTGACTCGAGGGCTGGCTATCCGTTCTGCACTGATAGTTTTGGCTAAGCGCAGATGAAACCGCGCCACCTAGCACTCCCACCCCAGTAGACGGGGGAGTTGACTTTTTAATTGTACTAGTACGCATTCAGGTTTTAAGTGTGTGCGGTGTGTGTTTGTGTGTAATCAAAACAGTAAAAAAAGCTAAAGTAGCACAAAATATTTACATTAAAATCATAAACTCCTAAATTATAAGCAACGCTACCTAAACTATAGGTATTTTTACATTTAACATTTGAAATTACATCATTGTGGTAAAGTGGGATGGTATAAATATTTATAGGGACTTAGTGTACTGACTGAGATCAGCTGTGAAGGTATCTGTATCTAATAAGTGTGGTGTATTACAGATAACCTTACTTGCTACCACATTTATACCTCAGTCAGGCTTATTCTGGAATATTGTAATGACTACGTTGAATGTCCAGAGTTATGAAAGTGATGAAGTGTATGTTCACAACAACCAACAGACAGATAAACAATTTAGTTTAATCCACAATACTTTACTCACACACATAGAACACTCTATAAGACTATCTTAATAAGTCAAGTTTAACTTTAGAAATATGTATTAATTCCTTTCAATAATAGATATCCTGATTCAACTACAAAGTGAACCAGGAATCACAATCAAATGTAATTACAAGTTGTATGTACACAATTTATAGATAGGATCTTTGTATTGACATATATTATTATTATTACAATATGTGTGTAAGTTGTGCAGGAAACAGGCTCGCTTGGTACGTATTCTTGATATAATCTATTTCCACACTGAAACACGATACATAACAAACACAGAGTTCAGCGAGGTAGGCCAACTGCTAGCTTCATCTGAAACAATTTACACCAGTATTCCTCTCCCTAATGGTTACAACGCCTCTGCAATTCCAGCATTATTTCCTTCTATTCAATAAGATAGGTGTCATCTTACTATTTGGCAATCCCATGCAGTTTCACTCCTCTGCGACAAGTTTTGTTCATGTTGGAGCAATATCTAGGTTTTGCCTTTTGTTTACTACTGAACCACACACATACAGACATACATTATCAATTCACATTCAATTTTCATCAAAAGATATCAAATGTCTAGCTTACCACAATTCATGGAAATAATAAACAAATACGTTGACTGGCGATGAATATGGCACAATTCCGATCTGCCTCTGTCCCAGGCTTTTATTTAGAAAAATATGAGCTGGATCTCAACGCACTTGCTGTTCAATAAGTTTATTTTCAAAATGTGGCCCTGAACTGACGCTCCTAATTGACTATATCAAATGGTCTAACAAATCGGACCATGTTTACAAAAGCATTTGAAAAAAAAAAGTACTCTTTCTATCGTTTCTATTAACAACCAAAAATAGTATTTGCAATCGACTAATCATGTTTAGCCTTACATATTATTCTAGCCAATCAAATCGGATTTAACTTGTTGGCCTATTTCCCGTAAAATAGTGGTTTTAAAACATGCCACTGAGCAAATTTGATCCTGTGTTGTCTGACACCCTCACTCTAGTATTATGGCTATAATTTGTTAATTATTAAACTAATTTCTTAACACCTAACATATTCTTTGTCAGCAAGTCCTAAGGCACCCAAATATATAAGTTTTAAGGGAGCTAAGTGGCTGCGTTCAAAATATGTATTTTCTAGGATAGTCGTGTATTTGTTTTTATTTTTTATTTTTTTATGTTTAGAACCGCCACCTGTCCTGCCTTTTCGACTGTTCTGTCAGTATAAAGTCAGGATTTCAAACAGAAAACAGTATTGTGTCATGTTTCCTGTAGTGGTATTGATGGTATTGTATGATGATGATGGTACTACATGTAAATTGTATGAGGCCAGCTGTGAAGGCTCCTGAGATAAAATGTAATGGAGAATTGTCAGAAGGCCTTTCTTGCTACCACTACGACCTCACACTTAATTTTTTTTATTGAATGTAGCTACGTGATGTGTCTAGGGTAATGATGTGTACTGTGGTGTGATAGTTATAAATATACCCATAGATATTTAACAAGACTAATAAGATTAACAAGTGTTAAAATACACTGAACTAACTCACGGGTGTAAAGTTTTTGATATAATTATATTACATTTATTTGTTCTGGATCAAGTTTTATTTTGACCAGAACTTGTTTTAAAAGAAGGATTTAAAATTTATGAAAATTATGCATGGAATGTTACATAATAAATGCAAAGGTGTACATATTTAAGTACTAGAATAGTTAGTTTTATTAAAATGTTCTGGTAGTCAGCTACTAAGGAGGATATTTATTGTCTGTGCTGTTGGGGTGGTCTCATCACACCTGTCTATATTGACTACATAGTGTCCAGAAAATGGTGGGAATTTTTATGGGGTATCTGCAACTTAATGGGGTTGGTGAATATCCAGCAGACCAGAGGCTCACTCATCTGGTATTTGTAGCTCTGGTGCTGAAATCAGGCGGTCCCACCTCTCCGTGCTGGCGGGCAATAATGGTGGTCTCTGTCACAAGGACTGCACAGATACACTTGTGTAAATCACCACCCGAGTAGATACTGCTTCGTAGACGACAGAAACTCGCAGCTCTGCAATCAAAGTATGGGCCATGTGTCAAAATCTATTCTCTACCCACGTCTGGACACCACACTGACACAACAACCACATTATACAGACAGGTCAGATCTCTCTGACCAAACAGCACAGTTACCATGGTGGGTTTACATCCGATAGATCCTCCCAGACTATAGATTCTGAAAAATAATTATTAGTTTTCTACCCTAAAAGAGGATAGGTAATATGTTTCCTTATTCTCAACTCTTGATCGGTCTTGCATAATCCTTGCTGGTGTTTAGGTACATTGTTAGTCCCTAGACCCTGACTTGGGCGGGGGGTCTAGAGCAAAATCCCTACTTGTTTGTAAGGCTAGATTATGATATGGCAGTATCAAATCACTCGAACATGAAACAATATTCAAAATATATAAAGAAATAATTTCAATCTTACCAGATTATGAATAATTAACACAGAAGTGCTAGCAAAACTCAGCTGAGCTGCTGGCTATAGGATGGCGTCCCTAAATTTAACTCACTGTCTTTCATATGGGAAAACACCACACTTTAAAATCTGTGTCTAACACTGAACAATTATTGAAGAATGACCCCAAATGCGCTCTGAGCGCTAATGATATGATTGTCTGTGGCCAATCACTGCCGAGGTTTATTTTTAATTTCAAATTTCCTCACTAAAGTCATTTCAGTCAAGCTTCAGTCACGTATGGATGGTTATCTGTTAGTCTGTCCGTCTCTACTTGTGTTTCTACAAAATTGTGCTCGATTTTTGACCCAACCGTTCTCTCCCCTTCAAATTTTTGTTGTAAAAAGTTATATTTAGACACAGCTACCACCAATGTCCCTTCACTTCTATGCCAAGTAAATTTGAACATCTGTGTCCAAGGTCGTGTTTTTGTGTGCAAATAACGATATGTTAGATTCAATGCAGTCTGTGGCTGATGTAAACTACACTGTCTTTTGTCATTATTTTCAATATTATCTATCCGTCTGTAAAATTAAGACCATATTCGTTCACTGCTCAGAATAGGCCATCTGGCCAGCTAATTTTTATATTCCTAACATTAATATTAAGAAAAATTTACTTTTTAATTTTTTTTGTAATTTTTTTCAGACATCTGCGTTCTTCCGCTCAAATTCAAATCAAGCGCTTGGTATCGCAAAACGTCCAATTCCGTACCTCGTGTCAATTTGGGGAACGTGAATTTTTTTACTTTCATCCATTTCCCCCCCCCAATTGCGTCTCTTTAGCCTTTCCAGTCATATTTTTTTCCCTTTTGATACTCCGTTCCCCTCCGGTCTAGCAAGTCAATTTTATGGGGATGATGACCCGCGGTCTAGGCGATCATGTACATCAGCAGCCTACGCATTATGTTTTTATCCTTAAATGTTATCCTTGGAGGAATTTTACCGTTGTATCTCTGTCAATTTCACTACACATCTCCCCACCTGAAAACATGCCTATGGCAAGTTCCAAAACCAGCGATACACATAGGTAAAATTACTCCTCACGTCTGCCATTACTCTAATTTTGATCACAGGGGTGCCGACTGAGGAAATCTGCACCGACATTCAATTTGCCTGGGATATATTGGATACTAAACTGATAAGGTTGAAGCAATAAAGACCACCTCAGCAATCTTGCGTTTTCATGCTTAGCCTGAGACAAGAACACGAGAGGCTGATGATCCGTCTCCACCACAAATGTCCTACCATACAGATAGATTTGAAACTTCTTTATTGCCCAGATTAATGCTAAACATTCTTTTTCGCTTGTGGAGTATCCTTGTTCCGCCTTATTCAATTTGCGGCTTGCATAAGCGACTGGTTTCAGTTCCCCATCAGGTGAAGATGATCTTTGCAACAAAGCCCCTCCTAGTCCCACATTACTTGCATCGGTTCTTAAGACAAAGTCCTGTGTCAAATCAGGCAGTTTGAGAATAGGCTTGCTAGTGAGTTTTTCCTTTAACTCTTGGAACGCTAATTCACATTGTGCAGTCCAAATAATTTTATCTGGAAGTCCCTTGCGAGTCAGATCAGTCAGAGGAGCACAAATGGCGTTAAAATTTTTGATGTATTTCTGATAAAATCCGCATAACGACACGAATGATCGCACGTCCTTTTTGGTTTGCGGCCTAGGTGCTCTCTGCAGTTTTTCCAAGTTCTTAGGATCAGGGGTCATATTACCCTGATATACAGTGTGCCCCAAGAATTCCAACTCTTTGCATCCAATACAACATTTTGTTGGCCTAGCAGTTAAGTTCGCCTCCCGAAGTCTATCAAACAACATCTCCAGAGCTTCAATGTGTTCTTCAAATGTCTCTGTGGCGACGAGTATATCATCCATGAAATTCGTGATACATGGGTTATTCAGGGGGTCCAACAATTTTCGCATCATCCTTGAAAAACACACTCGGAGCATTTTTCAGTCCGAATGGTAGCATATTGAATTCATAATGTCCATCCGAAGTGCTAAAAGCCAAATAAGGTCTCACTTCAGGCTTCACTGGGATCTGGTAATAGCCTTTACTAAGATCCACTTTTGAAAAGTATTTTGCCTTGTTCAGTCTGGCAAATAGCTGTTTTGTGTCTGGTAATGGATCCACTTGTCCTTCTGTGACAGCATTCAGTTTCCTGTAATCTATGCACAGTCTGTGTTCCCCAGACGGTTTCCTCAACAAAACGACACTAGAACTAAAAGATGATTCACTGTGCGAAATAATCCCCTCCTTCAATAAATAATCTATTTCTTCCTTTAATGCCTTCTCCTTCGCGAACGGAATAGAATAGGCTCTCATACAGATTGGGTTTGAGTCTACCAGTTTCATGTCATACTGTAGCAAATTTGTATGGCCTGGTTTATCTGTTAATACATCTGTATGTTCTTCCAGAACTTGTTGAACTCTCTCCCTCTGGTTTTTAGTCAGGTGCTTACTGACTTTTACCTGTGCTGCTGTTTCACAAGGATGTAATGGGTATTCATGTGAGGTGAGTGGTTCTTTTTGCATCTGGGTTGCAATAGCCAAGGTCAATAAGGGGGTGCTTTCCTGGAGTGGTCTGTCCAGATACTTCTTTAACAGGTTTACATGATAAACTTTTTCCTTCCCCTTTTTGTCAATTTTATAGTTTGTTCTAGACACCTTCTCTAGAACCGTATATGGACCTTGCCAACCAATTTGTAATTTATTCTGGCTTCCCGGTAGTAGAAGCAGCACCTTCTCTCCGACTGCCAGTTCCCTGTCCTTTGCCTTCCTATTAAAATATGCTGCATGTTTCTTCCTGGCTTGTTTCAAATTATCATTTGCCAGTTTCCATCCACCTTTCAAACGAGTGGTCAGTTCGTTCACATATTGATACGATGAGGTAACAGTCTCTTCCGCCTTCTCATCTGTCCAGGTCCTTAATAGCGCCTCTAATGGACCTTTTATTGGCCTCCCAAATAGCAGAGTTGCGGGAGCCATCCCGGTTGAACTATGTGGTACCTCCCGGTACGCAAACAATGCGGCGGGCAGGAATTGATCCCACAGATCCGGTTTTTCGTGTGCCAGCTTTCTCAGGATAGAAATGAGAGTCCCATTGAACCTCTCTACCTGGCCGTTCCCTTGTGGATGGTACGGACTACAATGAAAGTGCCTGGCTTGAAATAGCTTAAAAACTTCTTCCGTTAGTTTCCCCTTGAACTGAGAACCATTATCCGTCAAGATTTGATGCGGGAATCCTAATCGGGTAAATATTGTAAGTAGTGCCTCTGCTACATGTTTTGAATCAATTGATGGCAGGGCTACCGCCTCTCCCCACATAGAACAAGTGTCCACCAGAGTAAGGATGTAACTGTTCCTCCTCTTGGTCCGAGTGAGAGGTCCTACAATATCCACTGCAACCCTCTCAAAAGGTGTTCCCACTATGGGCATTTCCCCTAGAGTTGCAGGGGCAGTCCAGTGCTTTGGAGCTACCCTTTGACATTCTGGGCAGGATTTGACATATCTTTTTATATCCTCCGTTATCCCTGGCCAGAAGTAATGACAAGCTATACGCTGTCCTGTGGCGCTGATCCCCATGTGACCACTGAAGGGGATTGCATGTCCGAGTTCCATCACTTTCTCTCTATATGCAATGGGAAGAACCAGCTGGTTGTGACCATTTGTTCCAGTTCCGGCCTTCCTGTATAAGAGTTTGTTCTTCATGAAATATTCCCCCTTGCTCGGAGGTGTGTGGCATTTGGGCAATTTTTTAAAACAGGGCTTGAGTGTCCTATCCTCAGCCTGCGCCTTCCTCATCTCCTCTGGATGAGCGTTTATAGGTTCACCTTCTTCCTCCTTCTTCTGTGACCTGGTCTGCACTGTCGCCATGATCACAGGTTTCTCGGGATTCCCCAAGAAGACGTATCTACACCCCAATATCAGAGGGTAGATTGGTTCATCTATCACTGCTGCTCTGATTTCTCCTTCCACATAGCGAGTTTTCACCGTTATCCTTGCGATGGGAAGTGTCATGAGTGGTATGTCCTTAGTCGCCCCTTGTATTTCCACTGTTTCTGTGGTATACTGACTTGGGTCCACTAGGCTAGACTTCACAACTGAATCATAATCCAAACCTGTATCATAAAGGCACCTTATGGTGACCCCATTACAAATAACATCCTCACAAACTGGGGGGTGATAAGGTTCCTGTTGTCCCTTAGGATTAACCTTTAATCTTTGCGTCCCCGACTTCATTGCAGCAATGTTTGAAGGTTTCCTTCTACAAAATTCGGTGTTATGGTTATCCTTCTTGCACCATTTACACCATCTTTTTCCTTGGTTCAACGGTTTTCTTTCATTGAACTTTTGGTCATTGAACTGTGAGTTTCTGTCGCGATAGTCATTTCTTGGCCGCTCAAAATTTGTCCTACCTTTATTTCCCTGCTCTCTATTATCAAATTTATTAAATTGCTGTGGAGCTTTAAAATTGTCTATGTGCTTCTTCTTAGCACCACTTACCTCTGCCTGGGCTGCCTGATACCTCTCAGCAACATTTAAAATTTCCCCCAACTTCTCTGCACCTTGTTCCATGAGAAATTTTCTCATGTCTGGAGCCATGGACTCTCTCAATTGTTCAATCATGATCATTTCTTTAAGATCTTGGGTCTTCCCCAGAGCCGTCCATTTCTCCAAATAGGTTTCTAGTCTGGCAGAGAATTGGTGGTATGTCTCCCCAGACAACAGTTTGGCATTTCTAAATTTCTTACGATAAAATTCACCATTCTTCTCGTACCTTAATAACAAAGCCTGCTTTAACATGTCATAATTGTCTTGGTCTTCCCTGTTCATTTTGGCAAATACTTCATAAGAAGCACCCCTCAATCCCTGTGATAGCTTTAAACTCCACCTCTCTCTCTCTAACCCATATGTAGTAGCTAATAACTCAAAACGTCCTAGGTACCCCTCTATGTCATCGTCTTTCTCAACAAAATGGTCTAAATGAAACCCCATAGCTGAGTTTGAGGCTCCCATACTGGGCGTAGCATCTGAGGCAAAAGGGCTGGCACCATTTTCAGGGGCCGGGCCTTGTAATTCCAGCTCCCTTAGTCGTAATTCGTGCTCCCTCTGCAACCTTCTATCTTCAGCCTCCCTTTCGGCAGTCAACCTTTTTTCCTCTGCCTCCCTTTGCTGTCGTTTTTCTTCTGCCTCAATCTGCAGCCTCTTAATTTCTCTATCAGCCTCAATTTGTAACCTCTTCTCTTCAGCTACCTTTCTATCTTCCCTTTCAATATATTTATCACATTCAGTCGTTACGTATTGAATTAAAATTTGACCATCCATCCCCATCTCCTTCGCAGTGAGCACAGCAGCTGATCTAAACTTTGCTAGCTCAGCCATACTTTTTAGACAATATAATAAAATATAAGCTAAATCTCTAACCAGTAAATACACTAAGTACTTCTAATTACTATAGTCTAACTAATTCTAACTAACCAGTTAACTAATTAATTATTACTGGCTGTGAAGATTCACCAAATTTTATCTGCAGGGACACTTTTACTTTTAAAGGAAATTTTACAATTTATTTCCCTACTTTTATTTCTTCCACCAGGAGATCTTAATATTACTGTTGGGCTAATTATCCCTGGACAAGACCCCAATATATGTAGTGGTATTGATGGTATTGTATGATGATGATGGTACTACATGTAAATTGTATGAGGCCAGCTGTGAAGGCTCCTGAGATAAAATGTAATGGAGAATTGTCAGAAGGCCTTTCTTGCTACCACTACGACCTCACACTTAATTTTTTTTATTGAATGTAGCTACGTGATGTGTCTAGGGTAATGATGTGTACTGTGGTGTGATAGTTATAAATATACCCATAGATATTTAACAAGACTAATAAGATTAACAAGTGTTAAAATACACTGAACTAACTCACGGGTGTAAAGTTTTTGATATAATTATATTACATTTATTTGTTCTGGATCAAGTTTTATTTTGACCAGAACTTGTTTTAAAAGAAGGATTTAAAATTTATGAAAATTATGCATGGAATGTTACATAATAAATGCAAAGGTGTACATATTTAAGTACTAGAATAGTTAGTTTTATTAAAATGTTCTGGTAGTCAGCTACTAAGGAGGATATTTATTGTCTGTGCTGTTGGGGTGGTCTCATCACACCTGTCTATATTGACTACATAGTGTCCAGAAAATGGTGGGAATTTTTATGGGGTATCTGCAACTTAATGGGGTTGGTGAATATCCAGCAGACCAGAGGCTCACTCATCTGGTATTTGTAGCTCTGGTGCTGAAATCAGGCGGTCCCACCTCTCCGTGCTGGCGGGCAATAATGGTGGTCTCTGTCACAAGGACTGCACAGATACACTTGTGTAAATCACCACCCGAGTAGATACTGCTTCGTAGACGACAGAAACTCGCAGCTCTGCAATCAAAGTATGGGCCATGTGTCAAAATCTATTCTCTACCCACGTCTGGACACCACACTGACACAACAACCACATTATACAGACAGGTCAGATCTCTCTGACCAAACAGCACAGTTACCATGGTGGGTTTACATCCGATAGATCCTCCCAGACTATAGATTCTGAAAAATAATTATTAGTTTTCTACCCTAAAAGAGGATAGGTAATATGTTTCCTTATTCTCAACTCTTGATCGGTCTTGCATAATCCTTGCTGGTGTTTAGGTACATTGTTAGTCCCTAGACCCTGACTTGGGCGGGGGGTCTAGAGCAAAATCCCTACTTGTTTGTAAGGCTAGATTATGATATGGCAGTATCAAATCACTCGAACATGAAACAATATTCAAAATATATAAAGAAATAATTTCAATCTTACCAGATTATGAATAATTAACACAGAAGTGCTAGCAAAACTCAGATGAGCTGCTGGCTATAGGATGGCGTCCCTAAATTTAACTCACTGTCTTTCATATGGGAAAACACCACACTTTAAAATCTGTGTCTAACACTGAACAATTATTGAAGAATGACCCCAAATGCGCTCTGAGCGCTAATGATATGATTGTCTGTGGCCAATCACTGCCGAGGTTTATTTTTAATTTCAAATTTCCTCACTAAAGTCATTTCAGTCAAGCTTCAGTCACGTATGGATGGTTATCTGTTAGTCTGTCCGTCTCTACTTGTGTTTCTACAAAATTGTGCTCGATTTTTGACCCAACCGTTCTCTCCCCTTCAAATTTTTGTTGTAAAAAGTTATATTTAGACACAGCTACCACCAATGTCCCTTCACTTCTATGCCAAGTAAATTTGAACATCTGTGTCCAAGGTCGTGTTTTTGTGTGCAAATAACGATATGTTAGATTCAATGCAGTCTGTGGCTGATGTAAACTACACTGTCTTTTGTCATTATTTTCAATATTATCTATCCGTCTGTAAAATTAAGACCATATTCGTTCACTGCTCAGAATAGGCCATCTGGCCAGCTAATTTTTTATATTCCTAACATTAATATTAAGAAAAATTTACTTTTTAATTTTTTTTGTAATTTTTTTCAGACATCTGCGTTCTTCCGCTCAAATTCAAATCAAGCGCTTGGTATCGCAAAACGTCCAATTCCGTACCTCGTGTCAATTTGGGGAACGTGAATTTTTTTACTTTCATCCATTTCCCCCCCCCCCCCCCCCCCTCCCCCACCACCCCCCCCCCCCCCTCCCCCCCCCCCCCCCCCCCCCCCCCCCCCCCCAATTGCGTCTCTTTAGCCTTTCCAGTCATATTTTTTTTCCCTTTTGATACTCCGTTCCCCTCCGGTCTAGCAAGTCAATTTTATGGGGATGATGACCCGCGGTCTAGGCGATCATGTACATCAGCAGCCTACGCATTATGTTTTTATCCTTAAATGTTATCCTTGGAGGAATTTTACCGTTGTATCTCTGTCAATTTCACTACATTTCCTAATAAGCATTAAACATGTTTTCAAAACCTAACCCTCGTATTGGTAGTGTTTTTTATCACTGTCTATTTGAAAAAAGTTAGTGCTTCATGCCTTTCGCGTTGGGGGTGGCATTAATTTATATCGCGAGACTGCGGTAGTATTGCATGCGTTCCTCCTTCTCTCTCTCTCTCTCTCTCTCTCTCTCTCTCTCTCTCTCTTTCTTCTAAGCTCGTCTGTCTTTTCATTACGCAGTGTATAAAATGACATTAATGCTAGTATTTATCTAGGTCATTAAGCAGTATGCGTATCTCAAGGTTTTCTAAGAAACACAGTACCGGTTTTATTTTTTTTTTGAAACGCGTGTATTCTGCTGTAGGCTTTACTATCAAACGTGAAAGCGTTACACTATGCAGACGAAGTAGAAAAAGGGGGATTTTTGTACGCCATTGTGACAGCACTGGTCTTTTACCATTCCTCTTTCTTTTTATTGAATTAATGCGTTAGGCTTTACATTTACTTTTTAATTTATATATGTGGATTTAGAATGTTTCACGACAAATTCTCCCCACTTAAAACAGACGTTATACGTCAGTCTATAATTCTATATACACATAGAGAAATTTAGGTCCATGCCAGGTGATTTCTTTGATTTTCATCGCACGGATGGCGGCTTAGAAAATCTGCATCAACGTTTCTCTGATTTCATTTTGATCATGGATTAATGTAGGTGGGTCAATTTAAAGTAAGCACTACTGACGAAGGTTGCCTCAGACCTCTGCAATCCAAGAATCCATTTCAGTTATATTACTGAACAGCGGCAAGTGTTACTGCTTGTCTTATTGCTGCTTAGCAATCAGTATTCACCATTTCTCTTCTCTGAGTCTGCTCAACGACATGTCCCGAGAATATTAGATGTTCCTCAATTTGTAAGTTATGAGGAGTTAATCTATATGGTGACATCTGAGTTGTGTAGGGGATCCAATAATTTCCTGATCAGCCTTAATAAACACTCGGACTATCCTCAATTTAAAAAGGCAACAATGGAGACACTCTGCTCCTCCGAAATGTTCACAGCCAACAATTGGTCTGATCTCAGGCGTGATTGAATGTGGAAACACCCTTCTAATAATATATTTATAATGTTCTATAATGTGCCACTCAAATGGAGGCCATATTCACCAACTATAGTTCCGCCTACCGACAATCTGGTGATTTAAGATAATATGTGGGGAAATGAGTTTCTGCCTCAGAAATCAATTCGCCCTTAGCATTGCTATAAGATGTGTGGGTTATCTCCATCCAGGGTCCGAACAATACTTTCCCTTGGACGGTGTAGGGTCGGGGGACTACCAATGTCACCGGTGCGCTTATAATGCTAAGTTAATAGCCATAGTGTGAAGCGCTGTGAGCATTTTCCGAATTGCTCACTCGTCCACTGCCCACTGTTTTTATGTTAACAATTTGTTTCGGTTTTAACTTAGGCGGATCATCTTCAATGTCAATGTCAGCCAGCTCCCTAAATGCGGCTTCAAACTGTTCCTGGGTTGACTGGTCTGAGTTTCTATTTTCTCTGGATGCCCTTCTCAGAGTTGCGAATCTAATTATTTTTGGTGAACACTGTTGGGGGGAAGGTGGATACCTATCCTCTATGTCAACCTTATTATTTTTATTTTCCTTGTTATTGTTAGGCCCATATGTTTCAGAATGCTTGGCTGGCATCTGATTATGATTTTCCCAACTTGGGGACTGTACCTTGCTACATTTTTCACAGGCCCCCACAAATTGTGCAATATCAGCAGCTACTTGGGGCCAGTAGAATTTTTTCGATGTCCTTTGACGGGTGGTCACATTTCTCTGGTGTCCACCGTCTGGTACAACATGAGCTTGTGCCATCACTTTTTCCCTGTAGTGGTTGGCAATACCAATTGTCCCTGTTCTTTGGATCCTGCTCTAGCTTTCCTGAAGAGCAGTCCTTCCTTCAAATAAAATTGTCCTTTCTTAGGGTGTGCATGGCTTGTTGGCAATTTACCAAAGCAAGGTTTTAATGTTTTATCTTTTGCCTGGGCCTTTCTCATCTGCTTATGAGAATAAACTAGTGGTGGTTCCTCCTCCGTTCTACTAGGGGTCGACCTGACCTGAAGCGTGGCCATTACCACAGGTTTTACAGGGCTTCCTAGAAAAACATATTTGCTTCCTAACACCAGCGGGTAATTAGGGTCGTCACACACGGCTGCTCTAATCACTCCTTCCACGTACCTTGTCTATACATTGATCTCGGCTACGGGAAGTGTCATGGTGGATATTCCCTTTACGGCCCCTTGTATCTCCACTTTCTCTGTGGTATACTGTTCAGTGTGCACTAGGGTTGCACTCACAACTGAGTCATATTCTAAACCTGAATCGTAAAGGCACCTAACCTTGGCACCATTACATGTCACTTCTTCACAGATGGGGGGATGTTGAAGATTTATATGATACTCTGTCAGTTTCTTCTTCCCCTTGTCCACTGTTATCATGCATGCCGCGTGATATGGAGGAACTTTCCTACCACATTCACTAGTATTATGATTATGCATCCTGCATATTTGACAATATTTTCCTTCCTGTCTGAAGGGTTTCCTGTTATCATATTTCCTTTCATTGAATTGTGGGGTTTTATTTTTATTATCATAACGTGGCCTATCAAACTGATGCTTACCTTTATTTTGATCTCTATGATCAAATTCATTAAAGTTTTGTGGTGCCTGATAATTGTCTACCTGTTTCTTTTTATTACCTGATAGCTCTTCCTGAGCTGCTTGATATCTTTCAGCAACATTTAGTAACTCACCCAGCCTCTCTGCACCTTGTTCCATGAGAAACTTTCTCAGGTCTGGAGCCATGGACTCTCTTAGTTGTTCTATAAGGATCATTTCCTTAAGATCTTGGGTTTTCCCCAGAGAAGTCCATTTCTCCAAGTATGTCTCTAACCGTGCAGAGAACTGGTGATATGTTTCACCTGACAGTAGTTTAGCATTCCTAAATTTTTTTCTATAAAATTCACCATTCTTTTCATATCTTAACAAAAGAGCCTGCTTTAGCATGTCATAATTTTCTTGATCAGCTCTGCTCATTTTGGCGAAAACTTCATAAGCCGTACCACGAAGTCCTTGAGATAACTTTAAGCTCCACCTTTCTCTCTCTAACCCATACGTAGTAGCTAATAGTTCATATCTATTTAGATAGCTCTCGATATCATCGTCTTTCTCAACAAAATGATCTAAATGAAAGTTCATAGCTGGGGTTGAGGCTCCCTGACTAGCAGTGGCATCGGAGGTAAAGGGACTGGCACCATTTTCAGGAGCATGGCCTTGAAATTCCAACTCCCTTAGTCGTAACTCATGTTCCCTTTGTAATCTCTTCTCCTCCTTTTCTGCTTCCCTCTCTGCAGCCTGTCTTCTTTCCTCGGCTTCCCTTTCTGCCTTTTTTTTCTAATTGGAGCCTTTTAATCTCCCTATCTGCCTCCAATGCTTTAGCCTCTTTGTCAGCCTCAATCTGCAACCTCTTAATTTCTTTTTCAGCCTCTAACTTTCTTTCAGCTTCTTTTTCTAATCTTTTTTCTTCGCGTTCAATAAATTTGTCACATTCAGTAGTGACATAAGCAATCATAGCTTGCCCGTCTATTCCTAACTCTTTAGCAGTCTGCACAGCAGCAGATCGAAACTTTGCCAGGTCGGCCATTTTCTAACAGGTAAATGTATAAAATATTTAACCAAACAATTTTGTCTATGTCTAATTAACTAAGGACAACCACAAGCACTGAGAGCTCAACCTTATTTTTCCACCCAAGAATACCTTTTTAATTTTTATTATTTCCAGAAGTGAATTACTCCCAATATATATGCTAGGGGAAGGTTCAATATCCCGGTAGCGAGACCCCAATATATGTGGTAAAGTGGGATGGTATACATATTTATAGGGGACTTAGTTTACTGACTGAGATCAGCTGTGAAGGTATCTGTATCTAATAAGTGTGGTGTATTACAGATAACCTTACTGGCTACCACATTTATACCTCAGTCAGGCTTATTCTGGAATATTGTAATGACTACGTTGAATGTCTAGGGTTGTGAAAGTGATGAAGTGTATGTTCACAACAACCAACAGACAGATAAACAATTTAGTTTAATCCACAATACTTTACAACACGGTGACACTCATACACATAGAACACTCTATAAGACTATCTTAATAAGTCAAGTTTAACTTTAGAAATATGTATTAATTCCTTTCAATAATAGATATCCTGATTCAACTACAAAGTGAACCAGGAATCACAATCAAATGTAATTACAAGTTGTATGTACACAATTTATAGATAGGATCGTTGTATTGACATATATTATTATTATTACAATATGTGTGTAAGTTGTGCGGTGGTACTATGAGGTAATACTGGCTTGTCAAGCTAAGTTGTTGTTTGTCATCATGACTTCAAGTGTTTGTTTCTGGTGGAAATAATATTGGAAAAGTTCACAGTTCCTGTCATTTGAAACAATTACTTGTCCCTCTTTATTTAATATACTGTCAATTTTAGAGGGGGGTACATAAGATTGAGCTGCTCTGGCCAACGAATCTTATCTTCTGTGAGGGCGGCAGGAAACAGTCTCCACTGCTCGCTTGCTTCACCGTATTCTTGAGAAACAACACTGGTAGCTATCTTTACCAAGGAGTATGCTATCAGCCTCTGGATTCAGCAAAACTCAGACCAGGTGCTGCTTTAATAGTTCAGGACCACGGTCCCTGAAACAAGAAGGTTGTACCTCCCTTCAGAACTAATTTATAATCTATTTCCACACTGAAACACAATACATAACAAACACAGAGTTCAGCGAGGTAGGCCAACTGCTAGCTTCATCTGAAACAATTTACACCAGTATTCCTCTCCCTAATGGTTACAACGCCTCTGCAATTCCAGCATTATTTCCTTCTATTCAATAAGATAGGTGTCATCGTACTATTTGGCAATCCCATGCAGTTTCACTCCTCTGCGACAAGTTTTGTTCATGTTGGAGCAATATCTAGGTTTTGCCTTTTGTTTATTACTGAACCACACATATACAGACATACATTATCAATTCACATTCAATTTTCATCAAAAGATATCAAATGTCTAGCTTACCACAATTCATGGAAATAATAAACAAATACGTTGACTGGCGATGAATATGGCACAATTCCGATCTGCCTCTGTCCCAGGCTTTTATTTAGAAAAATATGGGCTGGATCTCAACGCACTTGCTGTTCAATAAGTTTATTTTCAAAATGTGGCCCTGAACTGACGCTCCTAATTGACTATATCAAATGATCTAACCAATCGGACCATGTTTACAAAAGCATTTGAAAAAAAAATGTACTCTTTCTATCGTTTCTATTAACAACCAAAAATAGTATTTGCAATCGACTAATCATGTTTAGCCTTACATATTATTCTAGCCAATCAAATCGGATTTAACTTGTTGGTCTATTTCCCGTAAAATAGTGGTTTTAAAACATGCCACTGAGCAAATTTGATCCTGTGTTGTCTGACACCCTCACTCTAGTATTATGGCTATAATTTGTTAATTATTAAACTAATTTCTTAACACCTAACATATTCTTTGTCAGCAAGTCCTAAGGTACCCAAATATATAAGTTTTAAGGGAGCTAAGTGGCTGCGTTCAAAATATGTATTTTCTAGGATAGTCGTGTATTTATTTTTATTTTTTATTTTTTTATGTTTAGAACCGCCACCTGTCTTGCCTTTTCGACTGTTCTGTCAGTATAAAGTCAGGATTTCAAACAGAAAACAGTATTGTGTCATGTTTCCTAATAAGCATTAAACATGTTTTCAAAACCTAACCCTCGTATTGGTAGTGTTTTTTATCACTGTCTATTTGAAAAAAAGTTAGTGCTTCATGCCTTTCGCGTTGGGGTGGCATTAATTTACATCGCGAGACTGCGGTAGTATTGCATGCGTTCCTCCTTCTCTCTCTCTCTCTCTCTCTCTCTCTCTCTCTCTCTCTCTCTTCTAAGCTCGTCTGTCTTTTCATTACGCAGTGTATAAAATGACATTAATGCTAGTATTTATCTAGGTCATTAAGCAGTGTGCGTATCTCAAGGTTTTCTAAGAAACACAGTACCGGTTTTATTTTTTTTTGAAACGCGTGTATGCTGCTGTAGGCTTTACTATCAAACGTGAAAGCGTTACACTATGCAGACGAAGTAGAAAAAGGGGGATTTTTGTACGCCATTGTGACAGCACTGGTCTTTTACCATTCCTCTTTCCTTTTATTGAATTAATGCGTTAGGCTTTACATTTACTTTTTAATTTATATATGTGGATTTAGAATGTTTCACGACAATCATTATTGTAAGAAAAAAAGAAAAAGTTCATTTCTCCGCACACCGGCAGCTCACTGTCTGTTCCTGTGGTAGATACAACCGAAGTTCTCCTATTCATGAAACTAGGACAGGTCTGCCTGCACTGGGCCTCAGTGCACGGGGGAAGAACTCGTACAGGTAAGCTCATGCGTCGCTTACGTCATCAAACAGTTGCCCGTCGATAAACAGGCATGCTGGCGACAACACGGCTTCCATTTCGTCGTCTTCTGCTGTTGCTGCCGCCCAACTCATTTGCGTGTTCACCGGCGTTGGCGCCTCTGGAACCTCGGATCTTGGTGATCTTCTAGGGCTGTTCGGCGTGGACATCTCACGCTCGTCGACCACAGGTGTCGACGAGTTCTTCCTCGGGGAGGGTTCTGAAGTAGACGCCCTAAGTAATGGTGGTAGGGCTTTTCTACTGGGAGAATACTTGCTCGGCGATCTGCTGTTACTGCGCTTCACCTCCTTCGACTTTACAGGCCCAGTTGCCTGTAATAGAAGCCTCTTTCTGTTTTTCTCGCCTTTTTTGGAGAGCACCTCTTGAAAATCTGCTTCATTCTTGCCGGATTCGGATCCAGAGCTCTCTGGTGCAGGGCTCTCTCGTGCGAGGCTTTCTGGTGCGGGGCTCTCTTCCCGGCAGTTCTGTTCCGCTGGTGTTTTATTGACCACCGCTTCCTCCTCTCTCGTTTGTTTGACCTGGGTGGGGGGCACCCGCTTCCTGGGGCATTGACTCACCCAGTGTGTATCAAGCCCACAGACGGCCCATTGAATTCTCCTGCCTGGCAGCGACACCCATATGCGCTGGATTCTTTCCACCGGCCCCGCTATCTTGAGATGTATAAAATGGGGGATTTGGCATGCTGATGGCTTGTACATAAAATTCCATTTATCAAAGACCGTTTTAATTCTTGTAACCTCGGCGTCTTTGTCTCCGGAAACTGCAACTGCCACTCGCTGCACCGCCTCTGCCTTCATGGTTGGTGGAATCCAGTTAAGGATCCCCTTTGACTTTTCCTTATCTTGGTGCTCAATATACACCGACATTTGTGGGTTGGTCCACTCCAATCTCTTTCTATGAAGGCCCTGATAATGCTTAAACTGGGCCGCTGCCGTCAAAGTGGCGTACCACTTGAACAGCCCTTCAAATCGGTACAAAGTGGCAATCCCACTCGTGCCTACACCTGCAGGCCCTGCGAGAATGCTCGCTATCAACGAATACGAAGCTCTATTGGCCTGTGGGCCTGTTACAGTAATAATTAAAGTACCTGGTTTATGGAACACTCCACCTTCAAAGTCCTTCTCCATGTTGACATGAAAAATGGGTATTGTTGGCGCTGCCATCTTATAATAATATTCCTCTTGGTTGCACAAACCAAATATGGAAACAAACGAAGCTGTTAGCTGAAAAGCTACACCACAGCACACACAAACCTCAAGAGAGTGACACTTTCGGTTTGACTCTAGCTCTGAGATAACTGTCTCAAGCTCTGATGGTCACTATGATGCATCAGTCTTTATACTAGTCTGGTACTATGGCTTGCCAGAAGAAATATTTCTCATTGGAGTTAAGACCGGAAACCTTCTAATGATTGGTCTTGGGGGCTAGTGGACTGTTGAAATACTCTTTAACCTAACTAACTACGAATCCTCTAGTCTAAAATTATTGTTTCTATGTGATGATGACCAACCATTGTTTAAAGTTCTCTCTAATCTAAATGTTTTCCGGTCTGACTTGTATGGAGGCCACACAAGGTTTGATGACATCATGGGTTCATGTGTGTCATGACTGATGATGTCATTGATTCTTGACTAGTGGTTTATTTATCTCTAACTAGTCATTCATAAGTACTTTACTATAGGGCTAACAGTTGTAGCGACGTAGTAGTCTACACTGTTACAAATGTACGGATATAAGCGAGAATGTGTTTATATACATTTTCGTTATGATGATTTCGTTATGCAGACATGGTGGCCAGATTATTTGTTGATGGTTTGACCGCATGAGTGAGTGTCAGGATCGAGTATGAAAGACAAAAGGCACTGGGTCAGACGGGCCTGTGTGCCTTAACCCCTTTTAAAGTTCGTTCGATCGTTGGTTCTCTTCTCCATAACATTTTTTGTCTCCCTCTATCTCTCTTCACAAATCTGGGTCCATAATTCTGAGCCTAGTATTGCGAAGGCTTTAACTATTCACTCCCCATGGAAGTATCTGCTATGGAACCAAAGCTGCTAATTTCTGGCACAATCTTCCACGTACCCTGAAAAGTATTCTCATTCAACAGCAGACTGTTCAAATATTTCACGAGTTCTGATTATATGCCACCCAAATCTGGTAATGTTTGAAATCCCTGTCTAATTCACGGGTTCTCCACCTTTTTTTGTCCATGATCCCCTTCTGAGCCTCATTTACCTGTGTGACCTCCCTCATAGTCGCTGTTAGCTGGAAAATGGTGCTTTACCAGAAATATGGCACTTACGTTGACCCTCTAGACATACGGCATGGCCCCCTGGGGGTGGGGGGGGGGGGGGGGGGGGGGGGGGGGGGGAGGAGGAATATGGCTCACGTTGAAGAAGCACTGGTCTAATGTACTGTATGGAGGGTTTTAATTTTATTTGTTTGTTTATTATTGTTGTTGTTGTTTTGTTTTCTTTCATTAATTTTCTTTAAAACATTCTTAACACTGAAAATGATTGGATAATATTAACGTATATTGTTATATTACCTTTATAATGTTGCATGCCTTTACATTAATGCTTAAAGTAACATGTGGAAATTAAAGGACACAGTATGTAAGATAATATATATATATATATATATATATATATATATATATATATATATATATATATATATATATATATATATATATATATATATATAGAGAGAGAGAGAGAGAGAGAGAGAGACAGACAGAAAGAGATACTGTCTGTTTCACTATACATGTAATTTAAAAGATGTAAAATAAATAGTAAAATTACATGTGTGTATATGTGTGTATGTATCTATGCGCATGTGTGGGAAGGCGTGTGTATACGTGTATGAGGCTATGTGTGCATATGCGTGTATATGTATGTGTATGTATGGAAGCATATCTGGAGTCATCCTTATATGACCACCAGCTATGCACAATACTATAATATACATAGGTGGAAGTGAACCTCTCTCTGTGAGGCAAATTACACCCTTATTGACTCTTGAAGCCATCCACACATCCCCCTGTGGTGAAACTTGATGAGAACCCAGTAGTGCACACTAAGCTTGGAGGAGTCACTTAAGCCCCAGACACAATTCTTTGGCTGTGACCTGGTTGACTGCATGTAGACGGATCTCACTGTGAACCTAGTGATAGATAGCGTCAGCTGACAAGTGGCTCTGTGTAGGACGTGACAAATCCTTGGGAGAGCCCAGAACCAGAGCACAGTATTTTAGCTCTGCATAGTTGGTGAGCCCCCATGGATGGCGGGGAATGCACAGTATACCACGCAGTTCTTCCTCCTAGCTTGGGACCAGATGTGATGATACTTTACATGACAGCCAAGCTGGAGAAACTGGAGCTCATGACTTCAACTCAACATATTTTGGAATGACAGAAAAGCCGGAGGAAAAACCTAGATCTACAGTGTAGAAAATACCAAGGTGTCTTCAACTTGGTATTAGCTGCAAAAGAGCGAGAAGCTCATCAGCCCTAGTTAAACAACAACAACAACAAAATATGTGTGTGTGTATGAGCTCATATGTGTGTGTCTTCTTCTTCTTCTTCTTCGATCCTTAACCACCGACCGTCAAAGCAGTCAGTGGCCATCACGCCTAGTGGCGTCTTGTAGGGCAACAACAAATTGATTCCACTTTGCACGGTCGGTGGCCATCCTTCGTACAGTGCCCCAACTCTGGTTCATTCTTTGCATCTCAGCCTCCACAGTCCTCCGCCAAGTTGTTTTTGGTCGGCCTCTCTTTCGCTTTCCTTCAGGGGTCCAAAGCATAGCTGTTCTTGTGATGGCATCGGGGTCTCTTCTGAGGACATGACCAACCCAGCTCCAGCGTCTGCCAGCTATGATGGTGTGCATGTCCTCTTGCTTGCTACGAGTAAGCAGATCTTGGTTGGTGATGGTATTCGGCCAAAAGATGCGGTGAATTTTTCTTAGGCATGTTGTGTGAAAAGAGGACAATTTTGACATTTCCTTCTCTGTGACTCTCCAGCATTCCGCACCATAGAGAAGCACAGAAAGCACGCAACTCTGGTATAACCTTAATTTTGTGCTTGTGCTTGCCCCGCCGTCTGGTGTTACTATGCTTCCTAGGTATGTGAAGGTATCTGTCTGTACCAATTGCTGATTCCTTACTGATATGGGCTCAGGGTTGCTCACATTGAGCGTCATGACCTCAGACTTCTTTAAATTGATGTTCAAGCCCACCTGCTGGCTAAATTTATTAAGTCTATCCGTTTTTTCCTGGATGTGTTGATGTGAATGTGCCAGCAGTGCAATGTCATCTGCATATTCCAGATCTTCCAATGTAGAAAATGTAGTCCATCTTATTCCTCTTGGACTGCCCTCTGTTGTCTGGCGCATCACCCAGTCTATGACTGTTAAAAAAAGAGTGGTTGATAAGGGGCATCCCTGTCGTACTCCTGTCTTCACCTCGAAGGTTAGGTTGCTCTGCCCAACACTACACGTAAAGTTGGCATAGAGGCTTTTTATGATTGTCACTATGCAGCTTGGAATTCCATAAGCCCTCAGTATTTTCCATAAACTGTCCCTATGTATGCTGTCAAAAGCCTTTTCAAAATCAACAAAATTTATGTAAAGCTGTCTTTGCCATTCTGAGCACTGCTCTATAATGTTCCTGAGAGTGAATATATGGTCTACACATCTTCTGTTCTTTCTAAATCCTGCTTGTTCTTTCCTCAGTTTGTAGTCTACTGCCTTTGAAATTCTCTGTATAATTATCCTGCCTAGTATTTTGCTGGGAACTGAGAGAAGAGTGATTCCTCTCCAATTATTGCAGTCTGCAAGATCTCCCTTTTTGGGCAATTTGACAATTATTCCTATGTTCCACTCTGATGGTGTTGTCCCCGTTTTCCACACTTGTGCAAATAGTGGTTCTAATAATTCTGCTGCTAGCTCAGGGTCTGTCTTAAATAGCTCTGCATTTAAGTTATCATGGCCCTGAGCTTTACCGTTCTTTAACACTTTGATTGCTGTGATGATT
Source organism: Oreohelix idahoensis (assembly GCA_024509875.1). Lineage (NCBI taxonomy): Eukaryota > Metazoa > Mollusca > Gastropoda > Stylommatophora > Oreohelicidae > Oreohelix > Oreohelix idahoensis. The sequence continues at coordinate 237,668 of JAMPIV010016920.1, forward strand.
TCTTCTTTTCGTGGAATGTCTGTATTTACATCTAGATCGTTTTCAGCCTCAGGAACATTCAATTGTGTCTCTGGTATTTCCTTGTTCAGAGTTTCTCTGAAGTGCTCTGCCCATCTTGTTTCCTGTCCCTCTGCTGTCTTGATGAGATTTCCTTGCTTATCTCTTACTAATGTAATATTGTTTGCACCTTGTTTTCCGCTGATGAATTTAGTTATTTTGTATACTGTGCTTTGTTCATTTCTCAGTGCTGCCTCTTCTGCCTGTTTTGCAAGATCGTCTAGGAAATTCCTTTTGTTGGCTCGGGTTTGGCGTTTAACTTCCCTGTCCAGCTGGCTGTACTGTTCGCTATATAGTTGCTTTAACCTGGGGGACTTCGCTTCTGTTTTCTTTCTTTTCATTTCCTTTCTCATCTTTATGGTGTTTAGTGTTTCTGGTGTTATCCAGTCTTGCTTCTTCCTTTCCTGGAATCCTAAGCATGATTTGCTACTTTCCTTATATACTGTTGAAATGGTGTTGAAATTCTGGTCTATATCATCAGTCAATGTCTTTTCCTGGCTTTTGGCAATTTGATATCGTTTCTTAATGTCGGCCGCAAAAGCTTTTCTGGTAAGGGGGTCCTTCAATTTGCTGATGTCAAACCTTTTCTGTGTAGTTACAGTTGGTCCAGCCCTTCTTAGTTTCACTTTCAGTTTTGCTACTACTAAATGGTGATCACTTCCCACATCTGCACCTCTTCTTACCTTCACATCTTGTAATGCATGTCTCCATCTACCGTTAACCATGATGTGGTCTATCTGGTTTCTGTCCCGACCATTTGGTGATTCCCATGTTAACTTGTGAATTTCCTTATGTGGGAAAAGTGTTCCTCCAATGACCAGGTTGTTAATGCTACAGAAACTTATTAGCTTATCCCCATTTTCGTTTGCTGTTCCGCTGCCGCATTTCCCCATTGTTCTTTCATTATATGTATTGTGTGTACCAACTTTCGCATTGAGGTCTCCCATTACTATAACAAGATCATATCTAGGTGTGTCTTCCATTTCTTTCTGCAGTTGTTGATAGAATTCATCCTTGACCTCCTCATCGCTAACATTCGTTGGTGCGTAGCATTGTATTATTGTAGTGTTGGTGAATCTCCCTCTCAATCTCAATCGTATCAGTCTGTTGTTGATGGGTTTCCATTCCAGTAATGTCCTTTCTATCCCTTTCTGTAGAATAATGGCTACGCCTTCACTGTGCTGTCCATCCCCTCTTCCAGAGTAAAGTACTGTTTCTCCTGTTGCTGTTTTAACTTTTCCTGCCCCTGTCCATCTGCTCTCACTTATCCCCAGGATGTGTAACCTATAGTTTCTCATTTCTGCCGTGACCAGTCTTAGTTTACCTGTCTCGTACATTGTCCTGACATTCCAAAATCCTATTCTTGTATCCTGTTTTGCGGTCAGGACATCCGTTTTCATGTCAGTGGCTTCCTTTCGGCTTTCACCACTGGCAGTCATACGAGCCACAGACTCCGAATGTCCATCCCGCAGCAAAGTTTGTTCATTTGATGTTGTTTCCGTAACTTCATTATTTTTTTTACATAGACAGGGGTGTCAGCCCTATGCTAAAACCCCCAACCTGGAGGACCAGGGTACCAGCTTTTGTCTGACCCCTACCCACACAGACCAGTCCAGCTTGGTTGAACCTACCAGGAGTAAAACTCCCACTGGCATAGCTCTGGGGATTGTCAGGGTACGCAAGCTGCCATACCGCTACAAGGTATAGGTACCATTGATGGCAGATATGTGTGTGTATGTGCGCATATGTGTGTATGTGTGTGTTCGTTGTGTATGTGTGTATGTCTGTGTGTCTGTCTGTCTAATTGCCTGCCTGCACGCAGGCACGTCTAGTGCCCTTAATTTTTCCAAAACGTTTTCTTAGATGTCAATTTCTAGATTTTAGATTTGCGCTTATACTAAGTTCACATGAATGTGTTACACGTTAATTAAGCTAGAGCCTTTGTCATTTACTGAATTCAGGACGCGTTCTTGACATTTCTCTGGCAAACTGTTGGAAGAAATATCTATTCTCTATTGCTATTTTTTAAAAGGTTTTCCCCTGTGTGGTTAATACCGTCTGTTTGTCTTTGATGTATTACTGATACGATGCATTGCACAAAGATTTTATATAACCATGGTTGTACAACCGTATAAGATTTATAGATCGCACTTTGAATGTGTGTTTATGCATGTGTGAGTTACACTAGTGTATTAATATTAATATTGACTACTTAAATATTGAATTTAATCATTTAATTTAATAGCACTTTGAGAATTGTAGGCAGAAATGTAAAAAAGACAATAATGCGTATTTCTTTAACCTGATTAAATAAAGATTTCGTTCAGTCGTTCAAATCATTTCGGCGTAAGAATGATGTCGCATTTAATACTGTAAAATAGAATACAATTTTACTGTGTTTTGCTCAAACTAAAACCAGTTGAGGTTGTAATGTTCATACATAGTTCTATAACCATATACCATCTTTAGATGGCATTTTGAATGAGATTCGCATTAAAAAACCCTTTCGAATATTATGTGATTTTCATCTCCGTGGTTGAAAAACACCGTGCACATTAGAGATAGAACGTATTAAGTACGAACCGCCAAAGATAGTGACGATATGTTATCGACACAAACTGTGATGAAAGTTTGAGTTATTTTACATCGTAGCCAACAGGGAGGGAATAAATTGTTTCAGGATTTTAAAAATTCTTCTGAAAATGTGTGCACTGAGATATAACAAAAAATTCGCAGGTATTTAGGTTTATTTTCTTCCTAACATATCGCCTCTACACAGCAGTGATGTAACGTGTCGTTTGCGTATAATTCTAAATTTCTTCATGTTAGAAAAAAAGACACATTGCAAGAACACGTCCCAGCAGCAGAAAGCCATGGTTCAAGACAAGAAGACGACTTAGGGGTAGATAAATCGATAATATTATCATATTCTTGAGGATACACCGCATGATGCTAAGAGAATAAATCGTGTACTTCATGACGGCTCAGGTGATAAGACAAACTAAAACTCAGCGGTTTCTTCTCTTACTGAGCTGCTTGTTGCACCTAGACCAGTGATTTTCAATTGGTATGCCGCGATGGGTCAACAGGTGTGCCGCGAGAGTTAGAAGGTCGGAAAAAAGCAAAGAAAAATTGAGGAATAAAAAAAAATTCGTCGAGGTAAATTTTAGAAGTACTGTAAATTTTTCATAAAAGTCAATAAGAGTGAGAGCAATAACAGCTTAAATTTAAAAAAAAGTTATTATAATAAAATTCTAAGAACTTCAGTCCCTATTGTTCCAGATTCCAAAATAACTCTGCAATGTACTTTTACAAACCCACCTTTCACCCTAGTCGAACCACCGCGCATTGTAATGACCTCCCAATGTAATGAAAGAAAACCTTTACCAATTCGAACATGATCAAGACAATCGTTTCAAGGGGAGGTCACTTTAATACATATGTCTACAGAGAACCTTTCTCGCATTTTAGTTTGTTATTTCTATTTAATTTTAGTTATTTTGCTTTTTTCTGAATTTAGTTGATTGTTATTTTTTATTAGAAGTGGACAGATTATTTAAAAAAATTTATGTTGACAATGAATTGTTATTTTGGAGAACAGCAGCCACGTCTTAAGTGTGTTGTTTGTGGTGTGAAACTGGCTAACCGAGCAAGGGGTGCACTTAAAGCATTTGGCACTGTGACGTATAATGGAAATATAGCCTACTGTATCCGACAGCCTTTCGTCGGATTCCTCTGCGTAGTTTGTGGTATGAAATTCGCTAACCGAGCAAGGGGTGCACCATGCATTGGAAAAACACCCTGCGAGCTTTTACTCACGTAGTTTTTAATAGCAAGCCATGCATTAACTCGCCTCTTTTTCTTGAGATGTAAACAAACAGACATATTACCAACTTCCGCGACCTGCCAGCATAACAGGCAGCGAGCTCTGATTTGTTTACCTAAGTTTCTCAAGCGAGCTGATCTGTCAATCATCGAACATCGGACAGATCGCACGTGGGATAAACACTTAACCCTTTGGTCTTCAGATACAGGGGCATCTCTGACGCCGATCAGCATTTCATCTCGAGACGCGAGCGATTTTGAAAGAAACACAGTAATCGGGACGAGGGCCTTTTGATGTCGGTCAAGCAGCGCTCGACGAGAGAAATGGTGGCGGGCTCAGAGGACTTTTCATCTGGTCCACAGTTTCTCAATTCTTATAGTTCGCACGTTAATGCGAAATTAACACCATTAGGGATAAGAGAGCCAATGAATATATATAAACAGTGGTTCCTCAAACTCACTGAACAGTTGTCGCTCAGAATTTTGGATAATCTAAACACGTTATTCTAGAACCATTGTGGGAGTGTGTTATTAGCATCTCGTGGGGATTGTTTCATTTTTGATTTGTGGTAATAGAAATTAGCATTTACGTGATTTAATGTGTTAATTTTACCATTATAATTCACTGTGATTTCTAGCGTTAAAAACTAGTGAAATAAATAACTATTTTTCTTTGCCAAAGGTGCAGTTAGAATGATAATTTTATCACCCGCTTTTCTCTCACCACAAGATACGGTTTAGTTGACTGATTAAGTGTTAAGCGCGACTATAGTGACCGAATAGGATTCACGTTTATTTCATTTTGTGTTTTATAGTAAGTGACTATTGTTTATACCTTATGACTAAACTAACAGGCGCCGACAATAAAATAACTATTAACGACAGACGATATTTTTACGTGCGCGTAGGGGTAATTAAACAATAGTTGACAGTGTGAGCTGATCGTTAACGCGCGCGCAGAGGGGCGGGACGGTGCATACCTTGGTCCGAACCTGAAAGCGCAGCGCGGGCGAAAAGCTGACCGTATAATTGTAAATAAAGTCACCGTGTCCCTTTTAACTTTAAGCAGGACTGCCAGAGAGGGAAAGAGATCGTCTCGTAACTGTCCGTGTACTTATAGAATAGTTGCATTTCTTTTTCATAATGTCTTGTTTATTTCTCGCAGACCTGACAGAGCGGCCAGCGGTTTTTCTTTATTATTGTCTCCAGTTACTGATGGGATTTATGTTGTCTTCTTCGTGGCTTACGAGTCCCCAAGTCCATGTTGTAAACAGGACTGGCTAAAAGACAAATAAACATTTAACTATTAAGTTTAACTGGACTATCAATTCCCATATTTTTTTTCTCCAATTTATCAGCCCACGGGAGTGGTGTATGAAATAATATATCAATATCTAGCTTTTGACAGACGCAGCACCGTATTTATTCAGAAAGTTGCGCTGTTTAAAAATCGGCACTCACCACAGAGCCAGCCGATAGGATTTACCAATCAATCAATTATCATCATCAGTAACATTTTTTTTAGCAACTAGCTGTGTCCAAATACCAGAAGTATTTGTTTTTCAATTCTTTGCTGTGCACACAAGATCTCGATTTTTTTCTACCATTAACTATTCGAGGTGACATTCTTGATCCAGGATTACATCACCAAACTTGGCGTCCACCTTATAAAATTATTGTCAAGGCTGGACTGGTGCCAAATTGGGCACTGAACACTGACATTATATCGATAAATATATTCAGGATAACTGTATATTCCAGGAAATATCCCCAAATTTAGGTAAGGAGCGAGAGCGTGGCCACGTATGTCAGAGAGCGAGATTGAATATTTTCTTGTTACGGTAGCTTGTACCAAACTGGTTATTTTGCTTTAAAAATTGTTTACTTTACGGAGTAGCACGTATTAGGAACTCTGTTTTTCTTTACTGTCATACTGTAACCTAATGCTAAACTTTTTAACCTTTGGGGGTTAATAACTTGTTGGGTTCTTATCTTCTCAATGAGGGGAGGGCACAGGTATTCTGTCAATTCTCTCTCTATATATATGTAATTCTGATGTATTTGATCTTTCTTTTAGATATTCGATGTTGTAAAGTTTAATGATAATAAACAACAAAAGAACTAAACGTTGTGTGTTGGTCAGACCCATACCCATTTAACCATAGTTTTTCACGTTTGTGTGTCTTGTTGTCACATAGCTCTGTGTGTGTGTGTTTAGTGTAACTTATATTTTTACATATAAGGAGATGCAAGATTGTCTTATACTAAATTATAGTCGTAAAGATAGGCTGGACTAGAGAAACTACTCAGTCTAGAGACAGATCTTCTCCTTAAACTATTCACTCGTTGAAAATCTATTTCTTACACCTTTACTCCTCACGTATCATCACCTTCTCCTATACTCAGGCGGGACCTTAAATAACTTTAAAACCTATCTAAACGCGACAAGCACCCAGGGAAATACACTTGCAAATATATTTCTAACAGTAAGTACCATGGTGGCTCTAATGCTGTCTAGGGAAGCACAGAAGGCACTTATAGAATGGGACCCTGAATTATAACAGCAAAGGTTTAATTAAATCAGCCAAAAATAAAGTAAATATAAACATCATCCAGTGTTATGCACCAACAAATGATAAGAAGAATCTGAGAAAGAAGACTTTTACACCAGACTACAAAATGCATACCTGTCAACCTGTACGAATTTTACGTACAATGTACGGATTTTTATACTTTTAGCAGTGTACGGCCGTACAGACCCGTTGTACGGATTTCTCTCCCCCCCCCCCTTTTCCCAATTTTTTTATTTTTTAAATTCTAATAATATTTTCCAACCCAAGTTTTTTAAATTTTAAATCAGAAAATATTTTCTAGCACAGGTTTTTTTTTTAAACCAGTTTTTTTAATTTTTAATTCCGGAAATCTCGGCTTTCGTTTTTAAACTGAGGTCTCTCCCAGCAACCAATTAATCCTTTTATACCCAACAATTCGGCAAACACTTTGAATTCGGCCTCAAACGCTTTCGGTTTTCAGCGTGACATGACGCATTTTTAAAGTTACCTGTTATCAACGACGACGCTTGCTTGCCACTACACTTCGACGCCATTTTGTTTAAAAAAGCAAAGTACTTATAACTTGGTTAAATATTGCTGTTGTTTTGCTTTGTTGCAATTTAATCGCTGCCTTAATCTTTCCAGTTCGGCCTATATCTTGTCCTTTAATATATTTCGGATAAATTATCATAATATTCTGTGTAGGCCCTACATAACTAGAAAAAAAAGTTTGTTTGCGTTGAGTAGGCCTACTTTATGCCAGCGCTCGAGATTCACTGCTTTATTTTTTAATAAAGTGGCAATCTATTATCACTGGTCTAGGCTACCAACTCTTAAATAATAACTTTGTAAATTTTTGGTGGTACGTTTTTTCTTCCTAGATTTGATATCTTGGCCTTCAATAGCCTATATTTCCGATAAATTGTCATACAATTCTGTGTAGGCCCTACATAACTAGAAAAAAAGTTTGTTTGCGTTGAGTAGGCCTACTTTATTCCAGCGCTCAAGATTCGCTGCTTTATTTTTTAATAAAGTGGAAATCTGTTATCACTGGTCTAGGCTACCAACTCTTAAATAATAATTTTGTAAATTTTTGGTGGTACGTTTTTTCTTCCTAGATTTGATATTCTGTTCATAATTTTGTTTATTTGTTGTTGTTGTTGCTGTTAGCCGTTTGCCTTGTTCGTTGTATCTTTTAATCATTCTCTTCGTCTTCAAAGATTATTAGTTGAAATATTTCATCCACTGAATGATGGCTTATCCTAATTCAAAGAAACAAAAGCTGACTGCGAAAGACCATTTTCAATGATGAAAAAAATCCACACAGACTGCAGGAGGTCCATGAATGCGGACACACTCACTTCTATTTTACAGTGTAAGATTAACATTGATACATGCTGTGCAGACTTTAAGCCCACAAATGCAATTCTGCAAAGTGCTAAAAGTGCATGTGTTGATTATAATACAAAACACTAGATCGAAAGAATAGTGTACATCATGATCACTAAGTTTTTTATATGTAAAGAACAGCATGAGACTATTAGCATGTTTTATATCACAATAATTCAAATGCTAATAGATTTGTGTATGTCATTTCTCATTTTAAAACTGTATTGCGTATAATTTTTTAATATATTTTTTGCGTAAGGATTTTTGGGTGTTTGCAAGGGTTTTTTGGGTCCGGCGTACAGTTTTTTGTCTCAGGAGGTTGACAGGTATGAAAATGCCTTGGACAAAAAGAAAAGAAAGAAAATCACAATTTTGATGGGGGATCTAAACGCGAAAATAGGAACAGACAACACCGGCTTTGAAGAAATCATGGGAAAGCATGGATTAGGTATGATGAACGAGAATGGGGAACTATTAGCTAACTTCTGTGCTTCAAATCAACTAGCTATAGGAGGAAGTATATTTCCTCATAAAAGAATACATAAAGCAACGTGGATTTCACCAGACCACGGAACTGATAATCAGATTGATCCCATATGCATAAGTAAGAAGTTTAGGTCATTATTGCATGATGTAAAAGTATGTAGAGGAGCAGATGTGGTATCAGACAACCATCTTCTGTTGGCTAAAACAAAATTAAAACTCAAGAAACTTGCAAAAGTATATAACTATAGACAACAGTATAATGTGGGATATCTAAGAAATCAGGAAATAAGAGAAAAATTTTCAATCACTGCATCCAACAAATACCAAGTACTCCAACAGCTGGAAGATGAAACAGATACGGAAGACCACTGGCAACAAGTAAAAATATATGGAACGAGACACGCGAAGAAGTACTGAGAAAAAGAGAACATCAGCACAAAGCATGGATAACAACAGAAACCCTTTGCAAGATAGAAGACAGGAAAAACAAGAAAGCAGATTTAAACAGAAGCAAAACCAGAAGCACCAAAGCCAAGGCTCATGAAGTGTACATAGAAGCAAACAAAGAAGTAAGAAGAAACACCAAAAGAGACAAGAGGAAGTATATTGAAGAGATTGCAAGGGAAGCAGAGGAAGCTGCAGCCAAAGGAAATATGAGGGACCTGTACAACAACAAAAAGAAGCTAACAGGGAAATATAAGCTAGCAAATGGCCTCATAAAAGATAAGAATGGAAAATTGCTTAGTAATATACAAGAACAAATGATGAGATGGACAGAACATTTTGAGGAACTTCTCAATAGACCAGCTCCAACTAATCCCCCAGACATCCAGCCAGCAGAAGAGGAGCTACAAATCAGCTGTGAACGACCAAGTAGAGAAGAAATAAAGAAAGCCATAAAGCTTCTGAAAGGTGGAAAAGCAGCTGGTCCAGATGGAAATCCAGAAGAGGCCATCAAAACAGATATTGATTCATCTACAGAGATATTATACAAACTACTTGGCAAAGTCTGGGAGACAGAGGAAATACCTGCAGAATGGAAGGAAGGTTATCTGGTCAAGTTGCCTAAGAAGGGAAATTTACAAGAGTGCACAAATTATAGAGGAATAATGTTACTATCAGTGCCAGGAAAAGTATTAAACAGAATCATCATTGAGAGAATAAACGAGTCCATAGACAAGCAACTGAGAGATGAACAAGCAGGTTTCCGACAAAACAGATCCGGTACAGACCAGATAGCCACATTGAGAATAATAGTTGAACAAAGTCTGGAACGGAATTCACCGCTATACCTCGGATTCTTGGACAATGAAAAGGCATTTGACAGTGTAGACAGAGAATCACTTTGACAATTGATGAGGCATTATGGAGTTCCCATGAAGATCATTAACTTAATAAAGAAGACCTATGAATACATGACATGCAGAGTTCTTCATGAAGGACAACTTACAGAACCGTTTAGGATTAGAACAGGAGTGAGACAGGGATACCTCTTGCCTCCATTTCTTTTCTTACTAGCAATAGATTGGTTTATGAAAACATCGACATCACACAACAGAAATGGAATCCAGTGGAATCTGACTAAACAGCTTGATGATCTGGATTTTGCAGATGACTTGGCACTTCTGTCCCATAACTATAATCAGATGCAAGAGAAAATGAAAATTCTCGATGAGAGGTCACAACAAGTGGGCCTGAAAATACACAGGGAAAAGACAAAGATTATGAGAATAAATGCAAGAAATGATAACAAGGTTGAACTTGAAGAAACACCATTAAAAGATGTAGAATTGTACACATATCTTGGAAGTAATATAGACAAAGTTGGAAGGACAGACAGTGATATCAAAATAAGAATACAAAAAGCAAGAGGAGCTTTCATTGCATTGGGAAATATATGGAGAACAAGAGAAATCAAGTCCAACATGAAAATAGGAATCAACTCAAATGTGAAGTCAGTTCTATTGTATGGCTCTGAGACATGGGGAGCAACAAAAATAATAACCAAAAAGCTACAGACTTTTATAAACGGGTGCTTGCGTAGAATAGAAGGACTGAAATGGAATGACAAAGTCAGAAATGTGGAATTGATGACAAGAACCAGACAAGTGCCAGTGGAACAAGAGTTGAGAAGAAGACGCTGGCGATGGATAGGACACACATTGAGTAAACCTGTTGATAGCTTTACAAGGCAGTCCTTGTTCTGGAATCCACAGGGAAAGAGAGGCAGAGGTAGACCAAAAAACACAAGGAGAAGAGAACTGGAAACAGAAGTGAAAATGATGAGGAAAACATGGAAAGAACTTGAGCGGATGGCACGGGACAGGAAGACTTGGCATGTGTTTGTTTAAGGCCTATGCTCCTTGGGGAGCTAAAGGGTATTGATTGAAGTACTATCATAATATTGTCCGATGGCTTTCTCTCCTGGCTGACATCAAGGGCGGATCGCCCCCCCCCCTCCTCGCACCCCCCTTAGTACGCCACTGAACATAGCTATGGTTCCATGTAAGCTTAAAAACATCTTTACACAAAGCATTTTGCCAGAAATCAAGAGAATATTTTAAAAGGATTATAGCTGACCAAACACGCCAGGCTAAACAATAGGCTAAAATCACAACTATTTCTGACAAAGCCCAAGAAGCAAGCTATGTCGTTGCCGAAATCGTGGCAAAAAAAATATGAAATCACATACAATTGCTGAGTTAAATTGTAAATGTTATGTTTGACGAGGAATGTGAAAAAAAGTAAATAAAAAAATTATGAAAATCCCTAAATCTGATAACACTATTTGTCGACGTATGCAAGGAATGTCTCAAGGCGTTGAATCAGACGTGATAGCTAACATTAAAGAAGCCGATTCTTTTGCTATCCAGTTGGACGAGTCAACTGACATCACTGGAAAAGCTAAACCCCTTGCATTCAGTCGGTTTATTTTTAATGTAGACATCATTGAACAATTTTTAATTTGCAAACCACTTTAAGAAACAAGTAAAGGCCAATGCATTCTTGGTATTGTCGACTGTTATTTCGCTTCATACGATTAGTCATGGACATTCAACAGCATCTGGACGGATGGTGCTCCCTCTATGTCGGGAAACCTGAAAGGATTTGCCGCACTGGCCTAACAGAGGAACCCTGGCATTGTTTTTACACACTGTTTCCTGCACAGAGAGGCCCTCATTTCAAAATCAGTATTACCCCCAAAAAGTACTGGATCAGACGATCACAATCGTTAACTTTATTAATGTAGCAGTAACATTTGTCATCACAGAGCAAACTATTTTATTTAAAACCTGATTTTTCATTATTTCATTGAGAAAAAGAGAGGGCGTGTAACAGAGAGAGAGAGAAAGAGAGAGAGAGAGAGAGAGAGAGAGAGAGAGAGAGAGAGAGAGAGAGAGAGAGAGAGAAACGGAAGGGGGCACAATTTTTTTTAGACCAATGGAATACGTCATAGGATATTTTAAAATGTATGACATCTTTTCAATGATGTCTCATTTAATTAATTCGAATAATAAAAAATTTGAATATACGTTGTTTTTTTTTTTCTAAATCTTGAAATCCAGATTAGAATTAAAAAAAAAAATAAAACAATGATTAAAGATTTAGGTATTTAACTTTGAAACACAATCTTAAACTCGTTTTTTAATGATAAAATCTCTCCTTAAAAAACTGATGGTGTGCTGAAAATCACTGACCTAGACGATGCAGGGAGGCTCAGTAATTGTCTTGAATTAATCATGTGGCCTTGATACTCTAAACGCTAGGGACAAAACCCCCCACATAAGTTATGGGGCCAACCTAAACAAGCATACCAATAGCAACAACGTGTCAGGCATGTTGACGAAGGCAGTCAACAACAAAAATGGGACACCATCTCACAATAAATAAAGGGACGTCATAACAACTGCCGAGTCAATCTCCATCATCAAGCTACAGATCAAATGACACATCACAGATCAATTGAAAAGCATGGTACGAAAAGGTAACAACGCTACAAAAGTATGATGACAACACCTCGTATGTTACTCAATAAAATGCATTTGCATGCACAACTGCAAATGGCAGTTTATTAAAAACTTTAGAAGTTGCAACTTGACCAAGAAAGAAGTTATCAACTGTTCTCAAATCATGGTATTCCAAAACTACATCAATCGATCTATAACATACAAATGACCTCTCGACTCACTTTCAACTGTTCTTTCCACCAAACAAATCACAAGTCATGCCCCACATTATGATCATCATCACCCCTCTACTTCTCGCGGACCAGATGCCTTCAACGCCTCACATGATTCTAGCATTAACTCGCTTTTTCAAACCATCACCCTTTTTATTTATGTCGAGAATATCATGAGAAACGTAAGAGATGACCAAGAACACACAGAGTTTGACTCATTTAACATCGGCGGGTACCAGATCCCGGAAATCAGATATGCTGACGACACAGTCCTCCTATCGACCAACCCAGAAGGACTTGAACAATTAATTCTGTCCACCAAAAAAACACAGCGAGGCCCAGAATCTATACCTAAACACCAAGAAGATCAAAGTATTGACAACAGACAAAGTAAAGACCAAACCAGAAATTGAAATTGATAACGAAGAACTGCAAAATGTTAATGAATTCGAATACTTAGGATCAATCATCAACAGCTCTGGCGACTGTGCAGTAGAAATTAAAAGAAGACTTGCAATTGCTTCACATAAACTAATACAGATGAAAAACCTATGGCAAGGCACAAGCAAAGAAACAAAGTTACAACTGATCACAGCATGTATATTCCCAGTAGCAACATACGGCTGCGAGACTTGGACACTCAATAAAACAGTTGCAAAAAAGATTACATCATTCGAAATGAAATGCTACAGAAGGATGTTGAGAATACCCTGGACAGAAAAAAAGACCAACAGAGAAGTACTGCACTCAATAAACGTACAGGAACATTGGCTCCTAAAAACCATCGCAATAAGGAAGCTGAAATATTTCGGTCATATAAAAAGACATAATAGTCTGGAAAAAACGATGATGGAAGGCATGGTCCCTGGAAAAAAGGGAAGGGTCGACCTAGACGACGGTGGACCCAAGACATCACAGAGAGTCTGAACTTGTCTTTGGCTGATGCAGGTCGACTTGCCCAGAATCGTGATGCGTTCAGAGCAGCTGTAATGGAGACAACGTTCTGGAAAGAATACGTCACATGATGATGATGACCCTTTTTTAAGAACATCCAGACCACAACAATTCAACTACAAGCAGTCAGTGATTACGTAAAATCAGGGTGTTTCCAAATTATGTATGCACACTTTCAAAATGTACATTCCATGAAAAACATACACAAATACAATGTTCACTTCATTTATCACAAGAGTGTGTCACTGTAACTGTCTTTTTTTCTTGTTGAGGTGATCACTGGCCCAAGACAGTATACATGTTGTTAGATGTGTAGTGCGAGCGTATGATGAATTGAGTGTGGGTGCGAATGAAGGCGCGAATGTGTTTAGGCTCGTATAGATGTAGATCCTGCAACCCATACTCTCACATGCAGTAATCAAGGATGCTTTGACACTGCAGGCATGTTTCAAGACATTTATTGACGGGAACACACATAGTATCAACAGGAACAGTCAGTGTAACAAGGTCATGCTGACCTGACATCGATAGGTATACATTTGACATTCAAAAAGGTAAACATCAGAATAGACGTGCATGGTCAATAGCAAAGTTCTTCAATAATGACAGTTCGTAGCGTCGCCCTTGGCGTCTCTGACTAAACGCGTCAGATGCCTTAGTTACTTTGACACACAGGTGCAACTTGGCACTCCCCCGCCAATTGCACATATCAGGCTGTAGTATAATAGCCGAAAGCACAGGCCTCGTTCTGACGTCGGCCGTGTACTTCTGTTAAATAGGTTATCATCAACCCTGCAGTAATACTTATTGTAGGTAGAAGTTCCGCCAATCTGCGGCTCCCACAATATATCTTCGTCACTGGATTTCTGGACAATATAAGACTAACAGTCTTGGATGGCTACCTCGAGCACAAATATATAAGTTCTGAAATGGCGGATCAGTGAGCTGCTGTTCACCCTAGGTAATCCTTTACATGTTCTGCCACCGAAAAGCGTAATAATGCATAAAGGTCGGTATTACCTGGCAAATGAATCCTCAGAACATCACAAGGAATTCTGTCGTCATCCCGACGCACAGAGATTCACTGGGGAAAACTGCCATAGCAGTTACTTCGAAGATTCTCCCCGAAAAACAATGGACTCTTGGTCCCTTCAGAAAAACAGGACCTTCCGGCTTCCCGGAAGTATATCTCACTCCCGCTAAAAAAACCTTCCCATAGGCCTACGCCGAACTGTCAACCTCTGACCCTAAAGGTCAAACACAATGAATGAATAAACAAGGGAAGACAACCCCTAATCAACCTGACATCGCAGGTAAAGACACAATTATACTTATGATACAAACATAAGCAAATAACTTGACAGATGACTCCGTCGAAAATGACAGCAACATTACTACCACCCCCCTGTAAAAAAAAAAAATGCAATTTTTTTTTTTTTAATATGTTCATGAGCAAGATAGCACCAGTATCACTTCTGTGCTCATGCAAACAATGAACCTAATATCAGGTACAATAGAAGAGGGTACAAATCATCTCCCAACATAGGAGAAAATATTTCCTAGCCAAACAAACTAAGGGATACCATTCAAGAAACCTAAGTTGCTGGCAATACCAATCATATATCAAACATTACTAAATAATATAATCATAGCAATATACAAATGTCAATGCTATTTTAGCAACATATCACTGATGGATGGACAAAATGAAATTTGTTAAATTATCTAAACATCATCCAAATACATTTGTATTACAACATATTATGATATTAAGGACAGACCTAAGTCTGAAAATATATCAGGAAAAACTAGGACACAAGATTTAACTGGAATCATGTGGGCATCTAGACAATATGTCCGCCATCACATTATCCGAACCACGGATAGCTCGCACCGTGAAATGGAAAGGCTGAAGAGCAATAGCATAACGAGTAGATCTCGAGCTCTTCAAATCCTTACTTTGCATAGCCGTAAGAGCTTTTTGGTCGGTTTCCATAAAGAAATGCGCGCCCAGAAGGAACCTTTGTAGCTTAAGAATGGACCAAACCATAGCCAACAATTCACGGTCCAAAACCGAGTAATTCCTTTCTGCCGCATTCAGCTTCCTAGAAATATACATTACAGGATGCAGAGTTCCTGAATATTCCTGCATTAGTGCCGCTCCAATCCCAGTGGAACAGGCATCACTACGAAGGACAAAAGTCTTATCAATCGTCGGTAGTCTTAAGATAGGATGAGATGAGAACAAATTCTTAACCTGATCCAATGAAGATTGGCACCCCTGGGACCAACGCACCATATTAGGAGAACCTCTTTTCAATAACGTTGAAAGTGGTGCCATAATAGAGGACAGATTCTCAATGAATCTTCCATAGAATTGTATCAATCCCAAGAGACTACGCACTTGCTTTTTTGTCTTCGGAACCGAGATATTTAATATCTTTGAAATGTTTTGGTCCTCTGTCTTCAACAGACCATGACCAACTCGATGACCTAGGAAGGAAATTTCACTAAACCCAACAAAAGCTTTAGAGGGTTTAGCAGTCAATCTATGCTCACGTAGAGTAGATAGCAATTCCTTTAGACCCACATAGTGTTCTTCCCAAGTATCGCTGAAAAGACAGATGTCGTCTAAATATGCAATGACATCTGCACGATCTGATAGAATTCGTCGCATCATGCGCACGAAAGTCGCTGGGGCGTTCATAAGCCCGAAAGGCATAAAATTCCATTGAAACAGACCCCTAGGTGTCGAAAAAGCAGTGAGAGGTTTGGCGTGTTCCGTCAGTGGGACTTGCCAATAACCTTTCGACAAGTCTAGTTTAGTAAAGAATTTAGCTTTAGAAAGTCTAATAAGTAGATCATCTAATAACGGCATAGGTTCAGCATCGAACTTCGTAACTTGATTTAATTTGCGATAATCAACGCAAAGACGTATGTTATTGTCTTTCTTTCGAACAATAACTATCGACGAAGAATAAGCTGAAGTGGATGGTTCAATTATTTGTAGTTGAATCATTTCATCCAATTCTTTCTCGACTTGTGCTTGAAAATGAATAGGTATTGGGTATGGTCTTACTCTGATCGGATTACGATCAGTAAGTATGATGTCATGTTCTATGACATCTGTGTGTCCAGGAATGTCGGTAAGGACATCCTGATATGATTTTAACGTAGAGGATACTTGACGCTGTTCCTCAAAAGACAAGTTGGAAGAGACTGTAACGTCTCTCCACGATTCCGTTGAAGTAAGTGGAATCGCAGGAAGAGGTAAGTTCACGTCAGAAAAAATAGTTTCCTCATCCTGTATAACGGACAGGGATGAGATGTGACCATGTTGAACTGGAGAGTCGTCCGTCGCCTGGAAAATAGGCTGTAAATAGTCTGGACGTTCAATAAACTCTGTTAGCATATTTATATGGAAGGTTTTATGCCTTCCATCCACATCGACAATATAGTCGACATCAGAAATTTTCGAGACTATAGTGTATGGACCCTTCCAAGAAATGAGAAGTCTATTCTCTCTTGAGGGCAGTAAGACATATGCTTTGTCTCCAGGACAAAGTTGACGTAGGCGTCTTTTCTTGTTAGCAAATCGCCTAGCTTTTTCTTTCGCAAATTCGGAAGATGAAGTTGCTAACCTGCACGATTCGATAATCTTTTCTCTAAGAGCTATAACATATTCATATGACGATTGTGTATCATCGTCAATATTATCGGAAGTTATCAAATCGTGTAACAAGGACATTGGCCCGCGCGGTTGCGCGCCAAAGACAAGTTCGAAAGGAGAAAACCCTGTATGCTCGTTGGGAACCTCTCTATATGCAAAGAGGACTGCAGGTAAAACCCTGTCCCAATCTTCAGGATGATCCTCCGTTATCTTGCCAAGTAAGTTCTTTAGTGTCCTGTTAAGACGTTCTACCAATCCATTGGACATTGGATGATAAATACTACTGAGAGACCTTTTAATGTCTAGCGTAGCCATTACCTGAGACATAACGTCCGAAATTAACTGAGTGCCGTGATCCGACAGTATTTCTCCGGGGAATCCCAGACGAGAAAATACGAGCCAAAGAGCATCAGCGATATCGACAGTTGATATGCTCTTCAGAGGAATAGCCTCTGGCCAACGCGTGCACATGTCCACGCAAGTGAGGATAAATTGGTGTCCTCTGGCTGACTTAATTTTGAACGGACCAATGATGTCTATAGCCATTTTCTGAAACGGCCGAATCGGAATATCTGCAGCCTGAATAGGAGCAGCATGTCTCGGACCCCTAGACTTGACCTCTTGACAAATTTTGCAAGATCGGCAATAAATTCGGATGTCTTTATTCACGAATGGCCAAAAGAAGGACGCAAGGACTCTAGTTTTAGTTCTGGAAAAACCCATGTGTCCAGCACACTGAGAATCGTGTGCATGCCGAAGAATTAAGGCTCTCATACACTTAGGCACAAGAATTTGCGAATGCATAGACTTGTCCGAGTGTTGTACCATTCGTACCAATATACCATTCTTCATAGTAATATACGATTTGTGATTCGTATTTTGATTGGGATCCCCTTTCTTTGCCAGAAGGAAGTATTTCTTCAAAGAAGGATCCTCTTCTTGACGTTTAACAAACGAGTCATGGGAAATCACCAAGTGCTCGTCTTGGCTATCAACTTCATTACTATTATCAGATGAAGTTGGGGGATTAAGAGCTTGAGCTCTTGTCATCACTGCATTGACCGTTTGAATGTTTTCTTCTTCCCAACTAGAAATTTGTTGCGGGGTGCATTCCTTAACCCCATGAATACGACCGATTATAAGATCCGCAATAGGATTAGGAAGAAGACATGCATGGACATCTCCTGTGAAGAAAGGAGTGTCAATCCTAATAATAGCAGTAGGATAGCTTTCCATAGTACCACCAAATGTAACACATTTGATTGTTTTTCCAGTGGCACAGCAAGGATCTATCAGAGACTCCTTAACCCCGACGGTAGTACATCCCGAATCGAAAAGTACTGAGACTAGCCTATCATTTATTAGACCTTTATCTAAGATGAGAGATCCTCTCCCATCATGCGCAACTGTAGCAGGTAGAGCAGGAAGAGGGTGACCACAACTTAGCGTAGATACAGTTGATGAGTCAAACAATGTTAAGCATTGGGGGCATTCAGTTGCTCTCCCAAAATCGAAAGCACAACCAGTGATAGCCCTAGAGTTACCACTATCATTTGCTGTATTACAGGCTCCATCAAACTCTTGTTGTGCAGAGTTTGCCTGTTGGTAAGGTCTTTTCTTGTTAAACCTAGGTCTACCTCGATTATCATTTCCCCTGTAATTATTTTGACTATCATTTCCCCTGTAATTATTTCGACTATCATTTCCCCTGTAATTATTTCGACTATCATTTCCCCTGTAATTGTGATCATATTGTCTATTGTACTCATCATTCCGGTTTGAATCCCGGTTTCTAAATTCACCATCGTCATAATCTTGACGTCGAGAATGATTACCTCGAAAATTTGAATAGTTATTATTTGGATAGCCTTTGCGAAAGTGTCTCAAATTATTACCACTAAAATTACGAGAACTACCATCTTGTCTCCACTGCATAGACGAAGAACCATCATGTGTTGGATTACTCCGCTTCTGAGTGTAATTTTGATTACTTCCCCTATTCCAATTTTGTTGAGCACCCTGAATTTTTTTTTTTGAAATTAGGGCCATATGGTGTTGCCGACGCAGCTGGCAACCCTTCTTTCACTTTAGAATTGCTAACTGTAGCATGGGGATGTGCTGTGGCATACTGACAACAGTATTCCTCCATTTCTTTTAAGTTTTTAGGCTTACGCTCATGAAGGAATGCAAGAAAAGAATCATTAACAGATGACAAAACCTTATCTCGCAATAATAAGTCCATTAGACCTTCATATGTTTTCTCAATCTGAGACAACTCAACCCATCGTGTAAATGTACGACGTATCTTTGTAACAAAATCAGAGAAATCTACTCCATTTTCTGGCAACATTGTCCTAAAACGAAGACGATAGTCTTCTTGTTTTAGTTGATATTTTTTTAGTAATGCTGCCCTGACAACATCATAATTAGTCCTCTCATGTTCGTCTATTGTCATAAGAGTAGTCACTGTGTCACCTGTAAAAAATGGCATCAGTTGTTCAACATATTTTTCCTTTTTTATGTTATGCGTATCGCACAAAAATTGGAATCTATCTAGATAATCTGCTACGTCATCCTTTAAAGGATTGAAATGAGGCAATTTAATCCTACTAACAAACTCCCTTGTCGTACTCGAAGTTGTTTGCTGAGCACCCGTACTCGCCAATTTCAATTTCTCTAACTCCAAAGTTGCGAGTTTTTCATCAAGTTCCATCTTCTGTTTTCTTTCCTCATGTTCCATTTTTCTGATTTCAGCCTCAGCTTGAGCTTTCCTCTCCTCTGCAGCAGCTTGAGCTTTCCTCTCCTCTGCAGCAGCTTCTTTGTCTAATCTCTTTTGTTCAGCTTCAAATCTCCTTTCCTCCACCTGCATCTGCAATTTCTTTTGTTCAGCAGCAATATCAGCTTCTCTTTCTAATCTTTTCTCTTCAGCCTGAGCTTTTTTGCTTCTGCAGCTAATGCTTTGTCATACTGAGCAACAGCCCATTGTTCTAACTGTTGACCAGTCTTATCAAGGGCTCTCCCTTGTGTAATAAAGTAGTCCAATGTAGACATCTTGTCTACTGAGATCAGTAACTTGCAGAAGCAAAAGCAAATATATTAAATTATCCCACTTTAATGGGAGACAAGTCTGAAATGATAGACTTGTATACTCACTTCACTTTCTTTCACACTCTTAGTCTTGTTTATAATGTACCCAAAAAATCACCTGAGTACCTGTGGAAAAAAAAAATTCCCTTATATCCCACTCACTATGGGCACAAGTCTTTTTTATAAAGAACTTGAATATGTATTTCACCTTGTCTCAATCTTTGTAGATAACAAGTCTTTTATCAAAGAACTTGTATAAATATCTTATATAATATTATTTAACAAACTCTATATGAAGAGTCTACCTTATCAATAATATCAAAACATGACCAAGTATGTGTATGTAGACTGTGCATGACAGTAATGTAGTACAACCAAAAAAAAAATACAAAGACAAAAAATACAAAACAATACAAATGGCAACACTGTTTTAACCAAAAATGTGTAGAGAAATACACAAGAAAGGAGAGACCTACAGAATACAAACAAAACAAATCGACAATCAAAACTGAAAAAAACAGACAAAATATTACAAAAACAACGTTAAGTACAATTACATCACAGCTAACATCAATAGCGACCAATTGTCACTAGCAAATTTCCAAATTAAGAAAATTTGCACCTACAGAACGCTTACAGTAAGCCTCGATCAAGTGGCATATTTACCGTAAGACCCACCAACCGAAAAACCCGCAGAAAAATACACAAAAACAGTAGAAGTAACATAATATAGCAATCAATTTCAATGTGTTGCAGAACAAGTTCAGTCACAGCTGAAACTAAAATAAATTCCTTGCTCCTTGCGAACACAGAAACGAAATGTCAAACGCGCACTGAACGTCAAATCCACTGTAACATAAAGTGGTATTCACGAACCAAAGTTACTATGACCTTCTCAAATTAGGGCTTGCACATTGAATGTTTACTATTTCCACGTACTGTTTACAGACACTTGACCTCCAACAATGTAGCTTGAATGCTCTGACCTAGAAAAGTCTGTTGTTGAATGAAACGTGTAACAACCAGCAGTACTGTTTACAATAGGAACCCCCCTTCTATGCAGTTATGGTCCACGTAGCAAATGCCTAGTAGTTAACTTCAGTACATGTCTTGTTATGCTTTATGTAGCATTATAATATAAATGCTCGTACTGTTTATTTGGGTCAACCGTTGATGACCTATATCTGTCCTGTTGTAGCCAAAACTTGCAAGTGTAGAATTAGCGCTGTGTGTTACGGCTGTCCCGTGTGTAGCTTAGACCCACAGATCAGAAGTGTAATGTGTACTTGTCCTTCTTGTAACTTTCTCGACAAAACTGGAGACATCATACATGTAACAGCCAACCAGGAATGTAAATTTCTGGATCCATAAATGTCAACAATAATGTCAAATGCTCGCTCTGTTCTTTTTAAACCCACAGATCTGGTCCATCAGAAATGTAAGTTTCTAGGCCACATTGGCGACAAGAAATGTATCATAAGAGCCCACGTAACTGGTCCACCAGAAATGTAACTGTCTTTTTTTCTTGTTGAGGTGATCACTGGCCCAAGACAGTATACATGTTGTTAGATGTGTAGTGCGAGCGTATGATGAATTGAGTGTGGGTGCGAATGAAGGCGCGAATGTGTTTAGGCTCGTATAGATGTAGATCCTGCAACCCATACTCTCACATGCAGTAATCAAGGATGCTTTGACACTGCAGGCATGTTTCAAGACATTTATTGACGGGAACACACATAGTATCAACAGGAACAGTCAGTGTAACAAGGTCATGCTGACCTGACATCGATAGGTATACATTTGGCATTCAAAAAGGTAAACATCAGAATAGACGTGCATGTCAATAGCAAAGTTCTTCAATAATGACAGTTCGTAGCGTCGCCCTTGGCGTCTCTGACTAAACGCGTCAGATGCCTTAGTTACTTTGACACACAGGTGCAACTTGGCACTCCCCGCCAATTGCACATATCAGGCTGTAGTATAATAGCCGAAAGCACAGGCCTCGTTCTGACGTCGGCCGTGTACTTCTGTTAAATAGGTTATCATCAACCCTGCAGTAATACTTATTGTAGGTAGAAGTTCCGCCAATCTGCGGCTCCCACAATATATCTTCGTCACTGGATTTCTGGACAATATAAGACTAACAGTCTTGGATGGCTACCTCGAGCACAAATATATAAGTTCTGAAATGGCGGATCAGTGAGCTGCTGTTCACCCTAGGTAATCCTTTACATGTTCTGCCACCGAAAAGCGTAATAATGCATAAAGGTCGGTATTACCTGGCAAATGAATCCTCAGAACATCACAAGGAATTCTGTCGTCATCCCGACGCACAGAGATTCACTGGGGAAAACTGCCATAGCAGTTACTTCGAAGATTCTCCCCGAAAAACAATGGACTCTTGGTCCCTTCAGAAAAACAGGACCTTCCGGCTTCCCGGAAGTATATCTCACTCCCGCTTAAAAAACCTTCCCATAGGCCTACGCCGAACTGTCAACCTCTGACCCTAAAGGTCAAACACAATGAATGAATAAACAAGGGAAGACAACCCTTTAGCGCGTTGTGAGCTTACCGCACTGTGAAATTCAACCCGTCAATTAGACAGCCATACAAGCCAGAGTAAGGAGTATGATCAGGATTACACTTTAAAGGACCGGACCGGACAACGCGTTTGAGCATCTTATGGACTTGTATCACTCTAATTTCATTAATACGGAAAGCTCAAAATCCTAAGAACCTGAACACTTAGTCATAGCGGCATTTTATTTGCAAAGTAATACCCCAGACCACGTGTAAGAGGCATCTTAAACAAGTTGCCGTAAGTATATCTATGAGAAAGAGGTTGGTATTCCTAAAAGAGATTTTTGGGTAAGTTTTATAATTCTATATTTTGCATTATTGACATGGGACAATTGCTAACGGATGTCCAAGTCATACGAGGCTGGCAGCCTCAGCATATAAAATGATGATTTCATGAACTACCACTGCAAGAGCTGGTGAATGCTTAATGCGGGTTTCTCTTACAGAACCGAAAGCAGAGGTAGTCCCAAGTTCTATATGGAGCATGGAGTGGATGATGACACAAATAATGTACATTCTTATTATATTAACATTTTTAACCAGTGCACAAGTAAATGTAAACATGGTCAATATAAATGTAATGGATGTTTTCCACTCACGTGGATTAATATTAATGCTCAGAGAGAGTAAAGGTATGAGGCAGATGGGATGGTGGAATGAAAAGGGGGGGACACTTGATTTTGTGTCAGGAAACCCAATACTCAGGAGGGTATTTGTTCCTCTCTTATTTCATAATACTAGTCATTGTTACCAATTGGTGGTGCTATCTCTGGAGCAAGTGAGTAATATAAGTGGCCTTACAGTCAAAGCTAGACACATACAGCAGACGGGTCTTAACAGACGCTGCGCCATCTTCGCAATTACTCCACGATACTACGAGGAACGTGTTGCAGCCACCAGACTTGACCAGTGACGAGAGTGAACCAGTCCCTAACCTGCTGTGATGGGGCCATAAAAACACCCCAGAGGCCCCCTCAAGTTCATGTCATATTTATGTGTTTAACGCCCATATATTTTCGATATGCGCGCTCCAACGAGTACGCCAGCCCACGTGACTACGCGAGTTCCACAATAAAGCCCCAGCCCACGTGACTGCGCCAGCCCTCATCGCTGGCGTGTGAAAAGTCTAACGCAGGAGAAGCGGTTAGTTTGGTGAAATTCGCAGTAGAGGCAAGATGTGAGACACCCAGAGTAAGAAATCAGAGTTGATCTGTAGATGCCTTGAACACATTAGCAATTGAGCACTGGCTGGGTGTTTTGTTTGTTTGATGTGTTTGCTTACCTTTTTAATGTTTGCTCATTAGTTTGCTTTGTGGGTTTAGGTCACTGAAGGGTTGTATGAATAAATACAGCCTCTGCCTTAGAATCAAGAGTTTTATTGTTGTTCAGGTCGGTGCGAGTGTGCAAGAAAGTGATCACATATCACAACAGCATCATCATCTCTCGCCCACCCTATCA
The DNA here is from genome assembly GCA_024509875.1 of Oreohelix idahoensis. Taxonomy (NCBI): domain Eukaryota; kingdom Metazoa; phylum Mollusca; class Gastropoda; order Stylommatophora; family Oreohelicidae; genus Oreohelix; species Oreohelix idahoensis. Next base: position 261,906 of record JAMPIV010016920.1, read on the forward strand.
CACTGCAAAGAACAATCATGGGCTGGAGCAAAAACCAACCGACATTTTACTGACAGTTAAGTATCCATTCAAAGCTGCCAAGTGAACATTCTTTTTTCAAACCAAAAAATATTTTTTTCACATCAGATAATCACCTGTGAGGAAATTTTAAAGACTTTATCTAAATTTACCCCACCCTTATTTATTTTACAACTGTTAACGATAATTGACTATTAAATTTTGTTATTGTGTAAATATACAAATTTATACTGATTTTGTCATTTTGAATAAACTGCAGCCGTATGTCTCAGTCATTTTAAATACGTACAACAGAGCAATTTAAGTAATATTTTTCTGAGTTAAATCAGTTGGGGGCTTGAAAGAGCTAAAATACATAATAATTCTTCATAAAAGGCGGCGGGCAGATACAAAGTTAACAACTGCTCAGTCCAATTCAGCATTGTTCTTGATTTCTGAATTATCTTATGAACACTCCCTCGAGATAGAAGCATCATCATCCTTCTATCTACAACTCTGCCAGGAGTAATCTTGAGCGAAGGTAGATACCTTTGAAGACCCTCATTAGATACTCTAGGTTTTGGCCATTGTTGGACCATCACTGCAGAGCAAGGGGAGTAAATCCCGTGACAGAGAGATTTTTTGGTCACAATATACGATTTTTCACTATATATAACTTAGTTCAAACCCTACTAAAATATCATCATAATCGGAGTTGGAGCGGCTAAGAGGTATTGGCGTCCGCATCGAATTCTAAAGGTACCGGGTTCGATTCCAAGTAGAGAGAATATAATTCATGGAATTATTTTTCTTCAAAACCAGTAGTCCTAATGGTGTCATACTCCCCCCTGGCTTCCTGTGCTGTGAGATCGGATGCCTAGCCTTTTCAGATAAGAGCGAAAAAATAGGAAGTCCCGTGTGCAAGTTGCGCACGTTAAAAATCCCACGGCAGTTGGACATCGAAAAGAGTAGGCCATTCGGTCGCTGCTCTGCCAAAATTAAAAAATTAAAAATGTACCCACCATAAAAATATTTATAGAATGTGTGATTCCTATTTACACACATTGGGATTCTCGCCGGTGCTACGGAGTTCGTGCACTGTGCTGAGATCATCCATGTGTGATCTAATTGAGGAGACCGTAGCACTGATGGAGTTGTCAGAGTGCAATGAAGATAGTCCTTAAAACCAAAGAAACTGAAATGATTACTCAACAAGCCATGGAAGGGACCATCATCATCTTCATCTCCTTATTCGCCTCTTAAGGAGCATGAGCCCGGAACCACTAATGCAGATGGTCACTTAAGGAAACCTACGTCAAAGTACATGCTAATACACTGATGCTTTTTGTAAGAACTATTTTACACGATGAGGATGCTAGTCTTATGGACAATCTGAAATTATGTCGCAGCTTACAAAATGCCTGAGGTAGCAATAAGCCTATTCTTTCTTTGTCCCGCCAGGAACTCCCAGGAACTATACAGGACACAGTTACCTGCAAGCGCATCTAAATTTCACTGCAGCGATTCCTTCAAAGAAACAGCTGATAAATGCAATATGCGTACCAACATTGTATTTTCAGTGCCAGACATCAACAGTAAACATAGAACAAGAAAGATGTATCTCCAACTGTCTGGGAAATTCAGCTAAAGTAAGAAGTCTATTAATTAATATTGTTCAGAGATTGGATTCAGAAGATGCGACATCTGATCTTGCCTGAAATCACATTTCTTGGCTGTTGGTTTTTTTTTTTTTTTTTTCCTTTTTGGTAATTCTTATTAGACATCTTGTTATCTTCTTTTCAGGTCGCTAAATACTTGTAAGATAGAAAAGGTAGAGCTGCTGCACCCTCATACATGTCGTAAGCGGCGACTACTATAAGGTTGTGAATGACAACGTCAAAACATGCAAATTACTACAGAAATTAACGCTACAGCCGTACCGGAGTTTTAACAAAGGCTTTCTGCAAGTAAACCATCTGTAGAGGTAGCTGTTTGATCTTGAGAAGCGAAAACAGACCCCAAAAAATTTAATGAATTATTTCATACGTCAGTTATAACCCTTAAAAGAAGTGATTTCCCATGTTTGACACAAGGAACTTCCTGTCGCTTTCAGTTTTCATATTATGTTAAAGTATACGTTCTGTCCAATTTTTGTTAATGGTATGGTAATGTTATATTTAGCTGTAAAAGAAATTAAATGAGGATTCATAAAATGTAAAATTGGGGGGAAAAAACAACTTAATTGACATATTTCAGCCCTGAAAACTGGCCTCCCATCACGAACGCCTGGGAAAATTTTTCCCAACGACTTGCCTCTCGTCCGTTAAGAGATAATACAAAACATATTGTCCCAGGTTCCAATTTTAAGATTATTTCCAGCTTATGAGAATTGCTTCGTGCGTTGATGTTTGCAAGTCAAATATATGAATAATGACAAGTTGTTGTTCTTGCTACTTTATAAAGTAAGAGCGATAACCTATTTAGCACAGTCATGAATTAGATTTTCTATCACGTCTGTTACGACAGCTGTTACGCTAGAACGTGAGTTCACGATATGACCAGCTATCTGAAGGTAATTGAGTGAGTGTCGCTGCTGTCAGGGATGGCTGTTTCTATGAAGTAAATCTATGCCAAGTCTTGATGACAGTGGTCTAAGGAGATTACGAGCGTCAAAGACTCCTGCGTCTGAATGGGATGGTTTGAGATGACAGTTGACACATGGAAACGATCAGATGAACTTCGTTTTCTGTTTCTCTGCTCTTTATGGCGTGAAGCTTGATAGGTAGGGTTGACTGCTGGTTTCAATTTCAGCGTTCTTGTGGTGTACCGTTCAAATTGACGTTCAGGTTACGTAAGATGTCTAGCTGTTACTGTTTGACCCGTCGTCTTCTGGGTATTCTCAATTCTTGGTGTCTTGTGCTTACTTTGAAGTTATATTTCTTTGCCCCCCCCCCCCCCCCCCCCCCCACATACACACACCCACATACGCATACATACACACATAATCAGAATCTTTATTCTCCATAAAATACATTAATATGTACAGACATGATATAATAGATAAAACATGGCATATAGGAGAATCATTAGAATTTACATAAAGTGTTGAAGACGTCTCAGTTAGTTCTATGTGTGTTTTTACATCGAATCTTTGTGTTACACATACATAACAATTTTTACGCTTTCTAAAAGACATTGGCATAAAATGATATTATATAAACTACCAAAAATGAGTATTATTGAAATTTACAAAATGTGTGTGGAATACCATTCAAGTAGAGCAATATACATACATACATACATTCATACATATATACATACATGTCAGAATCGTTATTATCCAAAAAATACATTAACATGTACTTGATATAGTATAAAAACACCATATCATATCGGATAATCATTAAAAGTCTGCAAGTGTGCCAAACCCCGCCCTGGAAACAATCGACAAACGTTCATAATCCGTTGAATTCAAATCGTACACAGTTTACAAGAAGACATCAAAAGAGAGATGGGTCAACAGCCTTAAGTTGCCGTAGCCGTCTTTTGGAACTTGAGCAAAAACCAAGCATTCACAATTCTACTTGACACACAAGTTGACACACATGTCAACGCCGTGGTCAAATGCTGCAGTTTCTTTCAGCAATGCACACAATTTGTAAGGGTCAGTGAATCTTTCCATTCACGATGAGGGGTGACAGTATCTGGTAGCTATTGCTAACGAAGCTATAGTTTCTTTCCGGTGGCTTCATAAACTAATATATATTCTTTACAAATAAAAATGTCCATTTTAAAGACTTGTTTAATTTTCGTCTTTCACGGATATCCTTAATTTCTGTAGTCATCTTTTCAGGTGTAGTTATAGTCACTGTTATGAATTTCCACTACTAACGTGAGAGCTTCAATATTAATTGTCAGATCAAGTTGGATTGGCATGTTTCGTCACCGGTCTTTGGAACATGATCAAAAGCTGAACCTTCAGAATTCTACGGGACGCATAAGTTGCCACACTTCTCAAATCCGTGGAAAAGTCTCTTTTCTGCTGCAAATATTTTAGCATTGCACAAATTAATAAGGGCCAGTGGAAATTATATATATATATATATATATATATATATATATATATATATATATATATATATATATATATATATATATATATATATATATATATAACAGCCATCTGTGTTCCATTGCTTGATAAAAGCCTCCCCTAATCTCTTCCTCGTATTTATCGGTCCGAATCGTTATTTTATTGAATGTACTTTGATAAGGCACAAGCAAAGAAACAAAGTTACAACTGATCAGAGCATGTATATTCCCAGTAGCAACATACGGCTGCGAGACTTGGACACTCAATAAAACAGTTGAAAAAAAGATTACATCATTCGAAATGAAATGCTACAGAAGGATGTTGAGAATACCCTGGACAGAAAAAAAGACCAACAGAGAAGTACTGCACTCACTAAACGTACAGGAACATTGGCTCCTAAATACCATCGCAATAAGGAAGCTGAAATTTTTTGGTCATATAAAAAGACATAATAGTCTGGAAAAAACAGTGAGGGAAGGCATGGTCCCTGGAAAAAGGGGAAGCGGTCGACCTAGACGACGGTGGACCCAGGACATCACAGAGAGTCTGAACTTGTCTTTGGCTGATGCAGGTCGACTTGCCCAGAATCGTGATGCGTTCATAGCAGCTGTAATGGAGACAATGTTCTGGAAAGAATACGTCACATGATGATGACTTTGATAAGGTATTGGCAGGTGCACAGTGGCTTTTCGAGGAATATCTTCGTGGGTCATGCTTCTAGGTCAAGCTTGACTTCTTTACCCCATGCGCCAAACCTTGCGTCGGCCGACACATTGTCTTGGGGGCGCGTTCCTATAGTCAGTATTGACTGAAAGGGATACTACTATATACAAATATATACTGAAGCACACTAAAAACGACGCACCACCTGTATAATCCAGGAACAGAGTGTGAAATGTAAATATAAGTGGTTACAAGTTTACATATTAGGAATCTTTATTCATTTTCCTATGAATCCATGCTGGTCATTAATTTGTACATTTGATTGTTATGAAATTCATTGCATTCTGTGCAGGCAAGGGAGAAAACCAAAAATGCAACCAATAAAAAAATTCATTCACACTATCCTCAGTATCTGGTATGCCCACCGTGTGCTTGCAAACAAGCTTGGCAGCGGCTCCGCATGGAACGCACAAGTCTCTGATGGAAATTCCGGGGAATCAAGTCCCATTCACGTGTAAGAGCAGCTTCGAGCTGTTGCAGATTAGCTGGAGAACCTTGCCTGTAGACTCTGCGTCCAAGCTCGTCCCACAGATGTTCTATAGGGGACATGTCTGGTGATAGGGCAGGCCAATAAATCGTCACAATGTTCTGCTGCTGTAGATATTGCTGCGTAATGCATGCGGTGTGCGCACGTGCGTTATCCTGCTGGAGAAGCTGCAAGTCTGGATAATTTGTGAACGCAGGAGCAACCAATGCATCCAGAACCTCATCTCGATATGTCACAGGCGCATTAACATTTCTCACGGAAGACGTGAAGAGGCAAGCGATGGTGAAAACTGAATCCTCCCCAAATGTGAATACTGCCACCTCCAAATCGGTTGTGCTGACGAACACAGCAATCTGCAAAGCGCTTTCCACACCGTTGCCAAATCCGCATACGTCCATCAGCAAAAGATATGTTGAATCTGCTCTCGTCTGTGAGCATTCACTGCAGTCTAGTCAATCTGACATGTTGCTATGCCCATTGCAGGCGCTGCTGACGATGTCTGTGAGTCAAGTTTGGCCCAACATAAGGTCGTCTTGCAGTAAGGCCTGTATCTCTGAGTCGTCGTATGACTGTCATTCGAGAGACTTGCCCACGTCTACCCACTATTGCTCTTGCTGTTTGACTTGCCGGGGGAGAACGATTCCTTAGGTGACTCAGCACAATATGACGATCTTGCGCAGGGGTAGTAACTCGTGGTTGGCCACTCCGAAGTCTATCCCGGGCACTGCCAGTGGTTCCGTAACGTTCATTGACACGTACAATAGTGCTGTGGTGGCAATTCATATTTCTGGCAATGGGCCGCGAGCTCATTCCGGTCTCCAACATACCAATGGCTCGTTGGCGGTTGTTTTTAGATAGTCGTGGCATTTCAAACACATGTACTGGGTGTTTTGTCTCAACGGCCTTTTTATACCGAGTATACTGCCACAACGCGTACACATTTTCAGGGTTATAGCGGTTGGGAATCGTGTTGCACGTGTAACTTTCATTGTTTTCATGTAGTCTGTACACAAACCCGTGGGTTGAATCATGCACTTTCGATTCCAGATTCCAGCAGCCATTCGCTCTCTACCTCATGACAAACACAGGGAAAATCCATTTCCACACTTTTTTTTCCCAGCTTCTCGGCATCAGTATATATAATAGTGGTGCGTTTTTAATGTGCTTCAGTATATATATATATATATATATATATATATATATATATATATATATATATATATATATATATATATAGATATATATATATATATATATATATATATATATATATATATATATATATGTATATGTCGCGAGAGGTTTAGATGTTATAGAATTTAATAAGATATCCTGGACATAAAGGTGTATAAGATGATACCAGGATAGTGCCAGATTAGAGTCTGGTCTTATCAGTAATACCCCTTTCTCTGAAAAGAGTAAAGGTGTATAGACAACAAAAGTGGGGTCAAGCTGTATAAGTTCCCAGAGAAGATGGTAATGTAGTACTCTGAGTCCTTATGTGCTACCTCTCCAGATCCCACTCAGTTAATATGGTAATTATTATTAATATTTTTAACTCTGCTAGGGGTAATTATTTAATTAAATTCACCAACAATGAATAAAACTTAACTTATAGAATTTAAGTAAGTCTGCTGGTAAATATTTACAATTTATTTGTATATTTACTCTTTTCTGTTTGAAAAGTTTTAAAAGAACTCATGTTACAAAAGTAAATAAATAATAAAAATGTTCAACAAAGTCTTTCACTGTATTAAGATGTCTATCAATATGGAGACCGTCTTGCTTGGTTGATCTTTCCCTGAATAATTACTAGTGTTATTCTCACAGTCTAATTGAAGAGCTATACTGCTAGATTCATCACAAACTGGTTTGATTTTAATTTTTGGTGATCAGGAATATGCTATACAGTTGCCTTTGTGGGCAACTTATCTGAGTCACTGAAGATGGCTCCCTCTGATACGGGAGAGAATTGTCGGCTGAAATTCTTCCACCTGGTATACTCAAGATGTCTGGCCCTCTAACACAGACCGGCACTGCTTCCGTAGTAACCTCAGTAAGAGATGCCTCTTATATTTGTCGTAGGTTACAGGATAACACCTGAAACGAAGTTAAACTCAATCCCTGCATTTTTCTATCAATATCCCTCTATGACACAGATGGGGATGATAGACAGTTTCAGACTAGAGTGCTAGCAGATGCACAAGATATAGTATAGTAGCAACAATCAATTTAGTTCACTGTGATCATAATTTTCTTCTACATTCTTAATTATCATCCGTTTCCCATGATCTGCCTCCATACAATAATTTGGTCGTGAATAAAACTACTAAGTAACATATCAAATTATACAGTGATCCAATTACTTTCATTCTTTCTTATGTTCCTGGTATGTGTGTCATTCCATTTAAGAAATCCTTCTTTAAATACATTTCCAAACTTACAGACACACTTGGCCATCATTCTCAATATTTTTGAATATTTCCGAAGGCTGGCTTTGCCTCTAGAATTACACACAAGCCTGTAAGTTTCACCAGCAACACACTGTAAATTTTCTAACGCATCTATACACTTCTTTTCGTACAGGTGGATTAATCACTAGAATTACACATAATTATATACATATACATATATATATATATATATATATATATATATATATATATATATATATATATATATATATATATATATAGATTCGTTCTTACCCTCAGGCATACACACAGACGAGCCGTAATGGTTGGTTAAGATCTGCTTTTAGGTACAGAAGGCAAAACTCTTGCATTAACACAGGCTTTCTTTTGCCGCTCGCTGTCGATTCTTCTTCTTCTTCTTCGTACACTCTCAGACGTCCACTTGAATGTTCTAGTTATTGACAATTTGCTTTCGGTGTAATGACGTCATCATGGAGCGGCGTACGTTGTACTGTTTCGTTAGGTCTGTGGCCCAGTACATCCGATTTCAACGGGCATTTATTTCGGGTTGCCTACCTTAGCCTTTGACAGTCCCCAGTCTACCTGCAAGGCAGCAGTGTGGTCTCACTGACTGACTGGATTCTAAAAAAAACATGCAGAGCAAGGCTTGCAGTCCGCCATAGCAGCCAGCCATTGATTCAAATATTGTGACAGACCTGATTCTATTAGGCACGTACTATTTATAGAGTGACCTCGACCGTCCGAGGTGGTATACCCTACTGCTGTGTTTCAAGGTCCGAAAATATTGGTAAACTTTGCCTTTTGTTCAAATCAGGAAAATTACTTTTTTTAAATTATCTCCGTTATTCCTGGAGCGATTTTATTCATCCAGAGCTTAATTTATACCCTGAATTATTCTTTATATATCTATCTAATAATCTTTTAGTCTCCTAAGTGCATTTTATTCTAGCCATACTTTTAACAGCTAAATTAAGGATTAACCTGAAGCTTCAAATGCATTCAACCAGAGATTTCTCCCGTCCTATATTAGTATTTGTAAAAGTATTAGTACCTACGGTTAAAGCAACATCCCTAATATCGTTTTGGTAGCCTCTTTCAGGTGGTACTTCTTTCATACTGATGTAGTTAATTGTCTTCCGATAGTAGTTTGCACAATATATATATATATATATATATATATATATATAGTGAGAGAGAGAGAGAGAGAGAGAGAGAAAGAGAGGCAGAGATAGAGAGAGAGAGAGAGAGGAAAAGGATGATCTAAACGTGAAAAGAGGCAGTCTTCGTTCTTGTGCGAGGTGAGATGCGTTGGCAGTCTTATTATCATTATTCTTCATGAATCCTTTAGCATTGTCTGTCCTCAAAACTGAGAATCATTATATATATATATATATATATATATATATATATATATATATATATATATATATATATATATATATATATATATATATATATATATATATATATATATATATATATATATAGTGAGATTACGAATTTTCTTGGTGTGTACATTACTTTTGTCTGTTATGTCCCTGCGTTTGTATGTCTAGAAATATTACCATCAGCTTTTAGCGAAAATGAGAAAATGGCGATTGAGTGAAAGTTATCTTAAACACCCAGTAGGATCACCCCATGTAGAGGCCAGCAATGTACTGTATTCGGATTTCATAGATATAGTCGCAAATAACCTGCCAGGAAATGACGGAGAAACATTAGAAAGAAAGCGGCAAATATGAGACATAAGTAAAAAGAAAAAAAGATGTATATTCAGATAACAGAGACGAACAACAAAGAAAATTGGCTGAAAAGATGGGCCATGTTAGACACCAGGAGAGAGGTTTACAGATACATGGCTGATGCGTGATGCCATATGATGATGGATGGCATCCGCATGTCTGGTTTTGTGTAGTGTGTAGATGTGTTCAGTCAAAACAATGTTCATGCAACAATAACAGGGCAATCCACATAGGACGTCAGTAAACTCACGACGTATAAAGTCAATGAGTCTTGAAACAGCCGTTGACGTTTTTCTTCATTATTTATTGTGGACGCCACAGTGACAAAATGGTTACGCAAATGTGTAGGCACATCAAACAGTCATTATCACAGCAACATTCAATACAGCAATAAACGGTAGACAGCATTACAATGATGAGTCAGATGCATGTTATATTTCAAAGTGCTGTAAATGTAGTCAGGTGAACAACTCCATCCTTTTCTATAACAGCCAGGAGATAACCAGATGTATGAGATCAGTTCACTCTCCTTAGTTTGACTTCAGCAAGACAGACACGTCTGCCGAAGTATAAATAATGTCCTCAAGAATATCCTCTAGATAATAAAGGTTTTCTAAACCTAGTTCATTTAACAAAGCAGCAAGTAATGGTCCTTGGTACATGCATCAACCGATGCAGTACAATGCAGCGACATGTGAGCTGGGAAAGAACATCTCGTGACGACGACTTTCGGAGACAGGCTATGAATCGAAATCGCTCACGACCCAAAATCGATAGAGTTAATGAAAAAGTCAATTTACCTTGCTTTCATGAAATACACAGAAATATCACGCCTCCCGACATGTGGGAAAACACTAGAGGTATTATCTCGACTAAACGAAATATCCATAAGAGGACTACACATCCCTGACAGAACAAAAAAAAGCGGAGATCCCCTCTTCAACGAGGCATCTCTTTCGCCATTCCAAATCGCTCACTCCCACTAGTGGTGGGCGGAAACCGATCGACCAAACAACAAGACAAGTCATGCGCAGTCCAGCGCAAAAATGACCACAGCTCAAAAGTTAACTGCATTCGATACCAACGCGAGAAGACAAATGCTTACCGAGAAAAGTGACTATAAATTACAAGCAGTTGTTGCCCTTGCGTTATAAAACAGATATTGAAATAAAACGATGTTGCGAGAATTTATCACGCAACATATCACCACCTCCTCCCGATAAAAAAAAAATGTGGAACATATTTTTTTTTCAATATCAAACAGCAAGCGATAAGCGGCTCAAAACGCACGAATTATGCGCTGATAATTAATTAAATTGCCAAACAATAGGCTAATTATAGAGTGTCTGGTGAGGATATACCTCAACAGAAAAATAAATATGTCTCAAAAAATATTCACATCGGGGAGGTGTCACCAACACACATCACGTTAGCATGTAAACACAATATACGTATGCAAGTTACTATAATCATCATTAAACAGCATACTCTAATATTGTCTTTAAAAATGGATGTACAAATCTGATAGGAAAATTTAAATAGTACATTCTTTGACATGTAATGACATAAGTACATAGTAAAGTTAAACTACATGACGATCCAGGACATATGCTCTGGTATTCCGAGGGTAAGTACACAATCTAGAACTCGTCATGCTTGAAACTAATAAGGTAAGTCCTCAGCTCAACAATGACATTCTGAGAAAGTACAAGCAATATAATGCTAATTAATAACTAATATGCTTCATAAGGTACAATACATTATTAATAATTGTGGCTGTTTAGTAAACTAACGGCCCTTATATTAACTACTCAGTCCTCCTCTATCATTTTAAAAAACGAACAGAAGAAGATGACAACAAAGCACGATAGTGTGTACATATAAAGTAAGTACAGATGTGCTAATCTATTGTAGAAATATAGGTGTGTTATGACTCTGTAATATATAGAAATATAGGACAGAAGTATTAGTTGGAGTCATGTGGGCATCTAGACAAAATGTCAGCCATCACATTATCCGCACCACGGATAGCTCGTACCGTGAAGTGAAAAGGTTGAAGAGCTATAGCATATCGAGTGGATCTCGAACTCTTCAAATTCTTAGTCTGAATAGCTGTAAGAGCTTTCTGATCAGTCTCTAGAATGAAATGTGCGCCCAGGAGGAATCTTTGTAGCTTTAGAATTGACCAAACCATCGCTAACAACTCACGGTCTAAAACCGAGTAGTTCCTCTCTGCCGCATTTAGTTTTCTAGAAATGTACATAACAGGATGCAGAGTATTTGCATATTCTTGCATCAGTGCTGCTCCAATCCCAGTGGATGAAGCATCACTCCGAAGAACAAAAGTCCTATCAAGAGTAGGTAATCTTAAGATGGGAGGAGAAGAAAATATATTCTTGATTTGGTCTAGTGAAGATTGGCATTCTTCAGACCAACGGACCAGATTAGGCGAACCTTTCTTCAACAATGTTGAGAGAGGTGCCATGATCGAAGATAAATTTGGAATAAATCTCCCATAAAATTGAATTAAACCTAAGAGACTCCTAACTTGTTTCTTCGTTTTAGGAACAGAGATGTTCAGTATTTTGGAAGTATTGTGGTCTTCTGTCTTCAAGAGACCATGACCAACACGATGACCCAGGAAAGAGATTTCACCAAAAACCAACAAAAGCTTTAGAAGGTTTTGCTGTCAAATTATTCTCACGTAGAGTGGACAGTAAGTCATATAACCCTAAATAGTGATCTTCCCAGGTATCACTGAAGAGACAGATGTCATCTAAGTATGCGATGACATCCGAACGATGTGACAGAATTCGACGCATCATGCGAACGAAAGTGGCAGGGGCGTTCATGAGACCAAAAGGCATAACATTCCATTGAAATAGACCCCTAGGTGTAGAAAAAGCAGTAAGAGGTTTGGCATGCTCTGCTAAAGGCACTTGCCAATAACCTTTAGACAAGTCAAGTTTAGTGAAGAATCTAGAATTAGAAAGTCTAATCAGTAGATCTTCTAACAAAGGCATCGGTTCAGCGTCGAACTTTGTGACCTGATTCAATTTGCGATAATCAACGCAAATTCGTATGTTCTTATCCTTCTTCCGGACAATAACCATGGAAGAAGAATATGGTGAAGTCGATGGTTCAATTATATTTAATTGAATCATTTCATCCAATTCCTTTTCCACTTGCGACTGAAAGTGTATAGGAATAGGATACGGCCTAACCCTAATTGGATTATTGTCGGTAAGAATTATGTCATGTTCTATGACATCTGTGTGTCCAGGAATGTCAGTGAGAACATCCTGAAATGTTTGTAACATCGACGAGACTTGTCGATGTTCGTCACCAGAAAGATTAGGAGAAACAGAAACGTTTTTTCCAAGATTCCGTGGAATGTAATGGAACCACTGGAAGGGGAAGGTTGACATCAGAGAAGGTAGCTTCCTCATCCTGAATGACAGACAGGGATGAATAATGACCGTGAGGTGCAGGAGCATCATCCGTTGCCTGGAAAATAGGCAGCAAATAGTCCGGACGTTCGTGAAATTCCGAAAGCATGTTTATGTGGAAAGTTTTTATGCTTTCCATCAATATCGACCACATAGTCAACATCGGAAATCCGAGAGACTATTGCATACGGACCTTTCCATGCAATAAGAAGTCTATTTTCCCTACTGGGGAGTAGGACGAATGCTTTGTCACCTGGACAAAGTTGTCGTAGACATCTATTCTTGTTAGCAAACTGCCTTGCCTTCTCTTTAGCAATTTCTGATGAAGCAGTTGCTAGCTTACATGCCTCACTGATCTTTTGTCTAAGAGCAATGACATACTCATATGAGGATTGAGTTTCATCGCTAATATCATCGGCAGTGATGAGATCGTGTAATAAAGACATAGGGCCACGCGGACGCGCGCCAAAGACAAGTTCGAAGGGAGAAAATCCTGTGTGTTCATTAGGGACTTCTCTATAGGCAAAGAGAGCCGCGGGTAAAACCCTGTCCCAATCTTGAGGATGATCTTCAGTTATCTTACCAAGCAAAGTCTTGAGCGTTCTATTCAGACGCTCAACTAACCCATTAGACATAGGATGGTAGATACTACTGAGAGATCGTTCAATATGTAAGGTAGACATTACCTGTGACATAGTGTCAGATATGAGTTGAGTGCCATGGTCTGACAATATTTCTCTGGGGAACCCCAAGCGAGAAAATATCAACCAAAGAGCATCTGCGATATCTGTAGTAGATATGCTCTTAAGAGGAATAGCCTCTGGCCAACGTGTGCACATATCGACACATGTAAGGATAAACTGATGTCCTCTGGCCGACTTGACCTTAAAAGGGCCAATAATATCTATGGCCATTTTCTGAAACGGCCGAATAGGAATGTCAGCAGCCTGGATAGGCGCAGCATGTCGTGGTCCTCTAGATTTGACCTCCTGACATACCTTGCATGATCGGCAGTAAATACGAATGTCCTTATTGACAAAAGGCCAAAAGAAAGCCGCAAGGACTCTCGACTTCGTACGGGCAAAACCCATATGTCCCGCACATTGCGAGTCATGAGCATGTTGTAATATTTGGACTCTCATGCTCTTGGGAACAAGAATTTGCGAATGTGCCGACGTAGTCGAATCTTGTACCATACGTACAAGTACGCCGTTTTTCATTGCAATCCAAGATTTTCTATTTGTATCCTGATTCGGATCACCTTTCTTCGCAAGAACGAAGAATTTTTTTAAAGAAGGATCTTCTTCTTGCAATTTTATGAAAGAGTCACGAGTAATTACTAAGTGACTATCTTGGCTATCAACTTCATTATCACTATTCAGTGAAGTTTCGGGTGTTTGTAGAGCTTGTGCTCTTGTAACTACTGCATTTGTAGCTTGCATGTTATTATCTTCCCAAGCAGCAATCTGCTGTGGGGTACACTCCCTAACTCCGTGAATACGACCAATAATAAGGTCCGCAATAGGATTAGGTAAGAGACAAGCATGCACATCTCCAGTAAAGAAAGGAGTGGCAATGCGAATTACAGCAGTAGGATATTTTTCTAGAGTGCCGCCAAATGTGACACATTTAATAACCCTTCCTGTAGCACAAGGTGGATCTACAAGCGATTGTCTAACACCAATAGTGGTGCATCCGGAATCGAAAAGTAGTGAGACCGGAGTATCATTAACAAGACCCTTATGTAGAATTAAAGAACCCCTCCCGTCATGCGCAACAGCAGCAGGAAGAGCGGGAAGTGGGTGACCACAACTCAAAGTAGTTATGGTACCCGGTTCGAATAAAGTACTGCATTGGGGGCATTTGTTTGCTCTTTCAAAGTCAAAAGCAGAACTAGTGACAGCGTCAAAGTTTTTACTATCAACAACATGATTACAGGCTCCCTCAGTTTCCTGTTGTACAGCATTAGCCTGCTGATATCTCTTTTTTTTGTGTTGAGATCTACCCCGACTATTATTACCTCTGAAGTTATCAGAGTTATTATTATCTCTGCAGTTATTATTGTCTCTATTGTAATTGTTATACTGGTTCGAATTCCAGTTTCCACGATTACTATCATGTTCACATTGATGCGAACATCTATTTGTTTGGTTCTGAGGTCTTCGGCAGGAATAACCTCTATTACCATATCCTCTTTTGAAATGCTTATAATTATTAGGGTGATAGTAACGACCACTATCAGGTTGTCTCCAATTCTTCGAAGAAGAATCACCATGAAATTGGTTTCCATGATTTTGACAGAAATTACCGCTGCCCTTTCTATCAAAATTTTGTTGGGATCTACGAGCAAAGTTTTGACCATACGGAGCTGCCGAAGCAACTGCTAAACCTTCTTTCACCTTAGAGTTACCCATGGTTATGTGTGGGTGCGCAGTTACGTATTGGCAACAGAAATCTTCCATTTCTTTTATTGTTTTAGGTTTACGTTCATGAAGGAAAGCAAGGAAAGACTCATTGACAGACGACATGACTTTGTCTCTAAGTATTAAGTCCATAAGTCCTTCATAAGTTTTTTCCGTCTTAGATAGTTCAACCCACCGTGAGAAAGTAATGCGTATTCTTGCAATAAACTCGGAGAATTCAACTCCATTTTCAGGTAACATGTTTTTAAATTGTAGACGATAGCCGTCTTCGTTAAGCTGATATTTCTTTAACAAAGCGGCCCTGACAACCTCATAATTGCTCTTGTCAGGTTCATCCACCATATTTAATATACTTAGAGCTTTACCTGTCAGTATCCCTGATAACTGATAAACATATTTTGCTTTGTCTATGTTATGAGCTGTACATGCTTGTTCAAATCTGTCCAGATAGAACATTATGTCATCACTGGAAGGACTAAATGTTGGTAACTTAATCTTAAAAGTATCATTATTAGCCTTCCCAGAAGATGAACCCTTGTTTGAATCATTACCATTACTCATGCTCGTCAATTTCAATTTCTCCAACTCTAAAGCTAAGAGTTTTTCTTCATGTTCCATTTTTGCTTTCCTCTCATCAGACTCTCTTTGTAACTTCCTTTCTTCAGCTTGAGCCTGCATTTGAAGTCTTTCATTTTCAGCTTCTTTTTCAAGTCTTTTATTTTCAGCTTCTTTTTCAAGTCTTTTATTTTCAGCTTCTTTTTCAAGTCTTTTATTCTCAGCCTCTAGCTGTAGCTTTCTTTCCTCAGCTTCTGATTCCCTTTTTTGTTTTTCCATTTCCATTTGGAATCTCTTTTCATCCACCTGCATCTGCAGTTTCTTTTGTTCAGCTTCCATCTGCAGTTTCTTTTGTTCAGCTTCCATTGCTTTATCATATCGAGCAGTTGCAAATTCTTCTAACTTATCACCAGTCTTGCCAAGCAATTTACCCTGCTCAATAAAGTGCTCAAATGTAGACATGTTGTCTAACATATGAGTCCAAAACCTGAAATAATTAACTAATTTATTTCAAACCTAAGTGTAACAAGTATTAATTAAGCACTTGTATATTCACATCACATTATATTATCCCAGTCTCTGTGGGAAACAAGTCTCCAATCAAAGAACTTGTATATGAAATATCAGCACTCAAATCTTGATCATAAGTGCACTTCTCATTCAATAGTGCACGACACTATTCATCATTCATTTATCATCAGTGTAGTAGTAACAGTGCATTAGCATAGCCCATTAACTAATTACTATAACTGTAAACAATGACTATGTAAACACATGCAGAATGTAAACATTGAAAATGCAAACAATACAAACAATGTAAACATTAACAATGTAAACAATAACAAAGATCAGCAACAATACAAAAACTTTCGCAGAAATCAACTAAAAATAAAGCAGAAATTAATGAAATATCACAAAAAATGTGACGATATCTGCGATAGAATTAAACAAAATACATGACACCACAGTGTATAAACAAAAATGTTGTATGAAACTAAATTATAGACAAGAGTAGGCTAACAAATACAAACAAATCACAACAAAACTAAAGAATGTGAAATAATAACGAAAACAATATTAAAACATGTCATCACAGCTAACATAAATAGCAACAGAAGTCGCTTAGCAAATTCCAGTATCGGAAATTTGCAAACCCTACAGAAAACGCTCACAATAGACGACCTCTATGACGTGGCATAATCTAACGGAGACACCACCCAACCGAGAACCCGCTGAAATATAAACATATAAATATACAAATAACATATAAACATATAACATATAGAATGAGATGATACACAGAAGACTCAGCAGAAGTATAAGGGCACAGTTTACATACAAACAGGCCACTTAACTTAAAGGCTTCCAATCGTAGAACAGCAGAAAAACGGATGTCAATCAACGTCCTAAAGAGCGAAGCTCCAACGATGATGGCACATCTGAACTGCTTCCACTGCTAACACGATGGTACAAGAGCTTCTGAAATACTGTGTGTTGAGTTGTTTCGGCACTTGACCTTCTAATCCAAAAGTAAGTTGATGGAAATCGGTACTTGGCCTTCTTCAGAAAACAACCCGTTTCAACCGGCACTTGACCTTCTCAAAAAAAACGACAGCACTGGAACCTTGACAGCAGCAACTTGCTTGACTTGCGTAAAAGATAACAGCAGTCCGAGTTATCCGGCAACATGTAACAACGCCGGGTACTGTCAAATTCTTGTTTCCGTCAAAAAGTTGAAATTTTGACTTTTACCGGGCAACGCCGAGTACTTTGAAAATTTTGAAGATGTTGACTGTATTGAAGAATGTTAATTTCTTGAAGGATGCTGATGAATTCTTGTTGAAAATGAAGTGGGTAAGGGACCCCGTGTTTGCTAGTACCAGAATCAAACCAGCTTATGGCCACCAAATGATGCGTGATGCCATATGATGATGGATGGCATCCGCATGTCTGGTTTTGTGTAGTGTGTAGATGTGTTCAGTCAAAACAATGTTCATGCAACAATAACAGGGCAATCCACATAGGACGTCAGTAAACTCACGACGTATAAAGTCAATGAGTCTTGAAACAGCCGTTGACGTTTTTCTTCATTATTTATTGTGGACGCCACAGTGACAAAATGGTTACGCAAATGTGTAGGCACATCAAACAGTCATTATCACAGCAACATTCAATACAGCAATAAACGGTAGACAGCATTACAATGATGAGTCAGATGCATGTTATATTTCAAAGTGCTGTAAATGTAGTCAGGTGAACAACTCCATCCTTTTCTATAACAGCCAGGAGATAACCAGATGTATGAGATCAGTTCACTCTCCTTAGTTTGACTTCAGCAAGACAGACACGTCTGCCGAAGTATAAATAATGTCCTCAAGAATATCCTCTAGATAATAAAGGTTTTCTAAACCTAGTTCATTTAACAAAGCAGCAAGTAATGGTCCTTGGTACATGCATCAACCGATGCAGTACAATGCAGCGACATGTGAGCTGGGAAAGAACATCTCGTGACGACGACTTTCGGAGACAGGCTATGAATCGAAATCGCTCACGACCCAAAATCGATAGAGTTAATGAAAAAGTCAATTTACCTTGCTTTCATGAAATACACAGAAATATCACGCCTCCCGACATGTGGGAAAACACTAGAGGTATTATCTCGACTAAACGAAATATCCATAAGAGGACTACACATCCCTGACAGAACAAAAAAAAAGCGGAGATCCCCTCTTCAACGAGGCATCTCTTTCGCCATTCCAAATCGCTCACTCCCACTAGTGGTGGGCGGAAACCGATCGACCAAACAACAAGACAAGTCATGCGCAGTCCAGCGCAAAAATGACCACAGCTCAAAAGTTAACTGCATTCGATACCAACGCGAGAAGACAAATGCTTACCGAGAAAAGTGACTATAAATTACAAGCAGTTGTTGCCCTTGCGTTATAAAACAGATATTGAAATAAAACGATGTTGCGAGAATTTATCACGCAACAATGGCCGGTCCTGCTTTTAATAACAACATGAGCCAACTTACCAGTAGGATTCAGAGCACCATTTTCCGGCTCCGAACACAACATATACCACTCAACAATCACTTGGAACAGAATACAAATACAGGCGCACTCCAGAGTGCCAGCTGTGTACTTATCCAATTGAAACTGTTTACCACCACCTATATGAGTGCCTAGCACTCGATGATGTTAGGAAAATACTCCTTCCTCCAGAGCCAGATAATTGGAACACCTTATATGGTGTAGCGTGCTGTAAACAATGTCTTGTTATGATAGAAAGAAGGGAAATATCGGCCAATCAAATGCATGCAGCTCTCTCTCGTCTGTTTGTAATGGTGTGTAAATAAATGGAGAGATTTGTGCATAGGAGTACGTAGATTTAGTTGAATTTAAAGAGAATGGATGAACGGAAAGACATGATATTAGTCTCGTTTGTCGAAGAAGAAGGCCAACTATAAGCACGTCAAAGGAAAAGATGCTACGTTATTTCGTTTTGGAGAAAATTGAAGGTAAAGTCGCCAATATGATGAAAACTGCTGTGTCGATTGTCTTTAAAAATTTAATATAAATCGAAGTCGGAACCAATTATGGAAAACTTTATATGAAAGGAAAGCAGAAGTTATGGAAAGTAAAAGGAGATATGGATAAAGGTCATGGATAGCAGGGATGAGAAGTATGAAGAAGATTTTTGGACCCAGCTAACACAAACTCGCTCGAAGTCTGCAAAAATACTGCTTTCCGATACGCACGCACGCTCTGTATAAAAAGGCCCAGCAGCGGAATTTTCAAATCTTACACAAACAGCAGAATACAGATAGACGGAGGGAAGAGACGCTCGTCAAGGCTATAATTCTACCATCTGTTGCCGGGCAGCTCTCCATCACCAAATCGAGTCTATTATGTGCTTTACATCTATCCTAAGAGGGTATGTAAATTTATGAATAATAATTTGTTTTATTGCAGCTTATATAAATAGATTTGTATCAGGATCAGGCCAGAGGACTGAACTGAAATTGAGTTGTGAAAGTATAAACGAATTCGATACTTACCAACATTAACAGAAATGTCTCAATTAAAACTGTTATACCGTAATAATGGACGTGGCACTCCAGAATATGAGAGGCGACGGTATCATCATAATCATGTATAAAACTGTATTATATTTATTCATGTATTATATTAGAATGATTTATGCAGATAGACACCTGTCTTGTCTCGCTATTCCTAATCAGAACTTATCCATATATCATTCATATACATGCAAACATCTGAACACTCTCATTCATGTACACGTAGGCTTGTGGACCCTATGACTAAAGGCTAGCCACTTGTCAGGTATTGGCCCTAGGTTCATTTTTGTCATACTACACCAGAGGTCTAGAATCCTAGATCAATAAACGCATTCCTGGACCAACACAGGAGCATCAGATATTGTCCAGGAGGACGTATTGTCGTAGAGGACGAATGTACACTGCAGTGTCAGTTGAAAGTCTTGCACTGGACCACCAAGCACTGATGCGAATCTAAATGACAATATCTGATGCTCCTGTGTTGGTCCAGGAATGCGTTTATTGATCTAGGATTCTAGAACTCTGGTGTAGTATGACACTATCCATGATTTTTATCCATATCTCCTTTTACTTTCCATAATTTCTGCTTTCCTTTCATATAAAGTTTTCCATAATTGGTTCCGACTTCGATTTATATTAAATTTTTAAAGACAATCGACACAGCAGTTTTCATCATGTTGGTGCTTGTACCTTCAATTTTCTCCAAAACGAAATAACCTAGCATCTTTTCCTTTGACGTGCTTATAGTTGGCCTTCTTCTTCGACAAACGAGACTAATATCATGTCTTTCCGTCCATCCATTCTCTTTTAATTCATCTAAGTCTACGTACTCCTATGCACAAATCTCTCCATTTATTTACACGCCATTACAAACCGGCGAGAGAGATCTGCATGCATTTGATTGGCCGATATTTCCCTTCTTTCTATCATAACAAGACATTGTTTACAGCACGCTACACCATATAAGGTGTTCCAATTATCTGGCCCTGGAGGAAGGAGTATTTTCCTAACATCATCGAGTGCTAGGCACTCATATAGGTGGTGGTAAACAGTTTCAATTGGATAAGTACACAGCTGGCACTCTGGAGTGCGCCTGTATTTGTATTCTGTTCCAAGTGATTGTTGAGTGGTATATATTGTGTTCGGAGCCGGAAAATGGTGCTCTGAATCCTACTGGTAAGTTGGCTCATGTTGTTATTAAAAGCAAGACCGGCCATATATCTGCTAACCACAACACTTAAATGTTAAGTACTCTATGTAGAAAATTCCGTCAGCTATTGTGAGGAGTCAAAGCAAAGGGATTAGTGTGTAGTGATGAGAAAAACAGTTCTGCACTACTAGAATAGACAAGAGATAACTTTAGTAATAAAGGAACATTTAGAGCAACGTTTAATATTATTTTGAGGATCACAGAAAGGACTTCTAAGTTGATTACTGAGTGAAACTCAACTATTAAGTAAATATGTAATTAAATTTTATTCATTCACTTTTTCATCATTCCATCATCCATACTTTACACAAGAAAAATACAAAAGATAGATGTGAATAATAAACGATTCATTAATTGTAATCCTCTGACTAGTTGTCGTGGTTGAGTTAAAGTGTAAGAGTATTTGTCGAGTTAGACAATTGTAGTGAAATCGACAATGAGAGTGAACTGACAAAATTATAGATTACATATAGATATTGTGTAAATAGGGTGAACTTGAGACCAACCTGGAAGAGGATTCGTTAAAGTTCTCTCTCTCTCTCCAAGCCTCAACACACACTTAAATAGTCTAAGCACCACCCACTCTCTCTCTTTTCTCTTGTCAAAAACTAGAGAATATAGTAAGAGCTTGTAATAATAATTATGGATGAAGGGTCGTGAACAGCGCGTTAATAAATGAGTAAAATTTATTAAAGGAAGAAATATATGAAAATAATGCATATCAGCACAACAACATAAGAAAACATCAATATCACATCAGGTAATCAATATCCAATTAAACACCCCCGGACACACAAACTATCAACCTAAAACCTGTAGAACACCGAGAAAATAAATAAAGTTCTCAATCAGTCCGCTTTTGGGGAACCACGTTCAGTAACTCCTGTTAGTGTCTTGATATGTATGTATCCTTCTATAGATGATGAAATACACTAATAAATCCACTGTAGGCGCTATCCTTGCACCGTTGGTTAAACCCTAATAACGAGATAGGTTGTAAATTACTTTGTCTATATTCCGCTGCCCACTAACACGTGCGGAGGTTTTGAGTGAACCGAAACACACACAAGACGAGGTCACTTTAGGACAAATTGTCCATTGCTCTATTATCCCGGCGCGTGAAAACTAGGCCTGCGTACTTGGTGTTAAATCCGGTTGGGCTGGCTTGAACTCTTATTCATGACTGAGTGCTCCGTTTAAGCACAAAGTCTGGTGTTTCAATTCTGCTGGAGAGGCTGGGCTGATGGATATACTGGAAACCACAATGCTCTGACTGGTGATAAAGAGGCGAGTAGGAAACCACTACTGCCTAATACTATTTCACATATGCGATGGCTCGTGAAGCACTGTATGAGCTAATTTCCCGTTAGATGGATGGGCGTTAAAAAAGGGTTGTACTTCAGGTATGGGTGACAACTCGTGGTGCTAATTTCTTTCAGGAACTGTGAGATCGATAAGAAAATTACTTTCATCGCCTGACTGGAATCCCACCGTAGCTATGGGTGCCCTGAAACCCGAGATGACGAGGAGCAGGCAACAAAATCTAGTTCTGTGTTAACTTCTGCCTGTCGCATTTGTTCATCTACGGGCAGGAAAATTTTACGAGTGTCCTTGACTGATTAAATCTATCAATATTTATAGTCTACAAGTGACGCTACCCCTGGACACCAGGCATCGCCTGTTCCAACAGATGTTCGGCGTATAACGTAATCAAGAGTAAGACAAATGTTATTGTAGAGTCTACATCAGAAGACAACAGCCGCGAGAAAGTTTAATAGACAATTCATAATATTATTCTGTGAACGAGAAGGGGCCACAACAAAATCTCTCAGAACGAAAAGGAGTTTTGTCTCCCCTTTTCTTCCGCTGCCGACTGTAGGCTAACGGGTCGCTTCAAAGAACTATTTCTCGCTCGTGATCAAACACTGTTACCAGCAGAAAACGTTCCCCTGGTCAGACATACCAGGTGCAGCTTAGGTAATAGTATCTGACCGCGACTGACCAAGTGGGGAATTTATAATGAAGGCCAGAACGAAATAAAACCGCGGGGTGGGGTCTGAGAGTGGAATAATGGGCTACGTAGGTAAAATCCGAAAGAAAAGAAAACCCCAAAAAATGCAAAACGTCGAGGAAACCAGAACATTAAAAGATTAAGAAAAAAACGGGACGTGTTGATAAAATAAATTACACTGACAAGCAACATCTTTCTTTCTTATATAAGAATAAGTGTTCTTAGGTCAGTTTCTTGCGCTGATTTCAAATTTGAAATCCGTTTATCTCTATCACACCGGGTTCTTAAAATATTTGTGAATAAATATATTTTTGGGAAACCGTTATTTGCTCCGTTTCATTTTTACTATATAGCTTATTAAAAATTAATAAAATGCAAAATAATTCTACTTTTTATACTGCTAAAAGATGCATGGCTTATGTTACGCTATTTTTCAAAGAGTTACTGTATTTTGAAATAATTCTGAGCGAAATATGGCTTCTAGAAGTTGTAGAAATTCGGCTGATCTGTTCTGTTACTTGTGCGGATATTTTACCAGTCGTGTTTACCAGAAAAACTTTACACCATTACTAAAGAAAGCATATGAACTTTATTTCGATTCGAAAGTTGATGATGCAAATAAATTTTGGAAGCCAAATGCAGTTTGTTCGACTTGTGCAAATACATTGGCAGGTTGGTTACGAAAATCGCCGAAGCATAAGTCGATGCCTTTTGGAGTGCCAGTAATATGGCGTGAACTGACAAATCATGCTACTGATTGTTACTTCTGCTTGACAAATATCCATGGTTTCACTTTTAAAACTAGAAAGTCTGTGGTTTATCCAAATATTGAATCGGTTTCGAAACCAGTGCCTCATGATCCAATCACGTGTCCGATCCCAGTTCCACCAGAACAATATCCGTTGGACGTGAATGAACCATCAGAAAGTGATAGTTTACCTGCTTTAGAAACTAATTCTGACTCGGATTATATACCGGTGAATGATGGTGTTCACTTAATTAACCATTCAGAACTGTCAGATCTAATACGTGATCTCGCTCTTACCAAAGGACAAGCGGAATTACTCGGTTCGCGACTCAAAGAATGGAATTTTTTAGCGCCCAATACTCCAATATCTAAATTTCATCATAGACACAGAGAACTTGTTCAATACTTTGAGATGGATGTTGGCATTTGCTATTGCAAAGATGTAAACGGTCTAATGGTGCACCTCGGTCATGAGCAGATAGTCAACGAATGGCGACTTTTCATCGACTCCTCCAAGACTAGTCTAAAAGCCGTGTTATTGCATAACGGAAATTTAATTTCATCAACTCCAGTTGCCTACTCTGTTCATATGAAAGAAACTTATGACAATATGGCTATACTTTTGGCAAAAATAAAGTACAATGACTACCAATGGCGGATTTGTGGAGACCTAAAGGTCATTGCAATTCTCACGGGCATGCAGACTGGGTATACTAAATTGTGTTGCTTCCTATGCGAATGGGACAGCCGCAACAGACAGGAACATTATGCAAGAAAGGTGTGGCCTATCAGGGATCGTATGCAGCTCGGGCATAAAAATGTAATACACGAGCCATTAGTTAACAAAGACAGCATCATTTTACCACCGTTACATATAAAGTTGGGGCTCATGAACAATTTCGTAAATGCGTTAGATAAAACGAGCAAAGCTTTCACTTATCTTCGAGAAAAGTTTCCGCAAGTTAGCGATGCAAAGATAAAGGAAGGTATTTTTGTAGGACCACAGATTAGGAAAGTTATTGCAGACAAACAATTCGAGAACTTGTTACATGGTAGTGAACTTCGCGCATGGATGGCATTCAAATCGATCGTCGATAACTTTCTGGGAAATCACAAATCTGTCGACTATGTGCATATTGTTAAGCAGTGCATAGATGCATACAGAATTATGGGCTGTAACATGTCCTTCAAAATCCATTTGCTCGATTTGCATCTTGACTTTTTCCCTGACAACCTTGGCGAAGTCAGCGATGAACATTGAGAACGATTCCATCAAGATATCGCCGTAATGGAGTCACGTTATCAAGGACGGTGGAGTGTGACCATGCTTGCCGATTATTGTTGGATGCTTCATCGCGATGTACCACATGCCATTTACCGACGAAAGTCGACTGCAAAGAAATTCAAGCCTACATAACTGTTGTACTTCTTGTACGAATGATGTTGTAATACTGTATAAGTTGTTAAAAAAACTTCAATTGCGTATTTCTAGAGAACCCGACCTGATAGAGAAAAACGGTTTGCTGATTTAAAAACAGCGCATTAAAATTGACCAGAAAAACATAGAAATGTTAGAGAAAGAAAAAAAATTTTTTTTTGTTAGCCTGTGTTATCAGTCACCGTGACACTAATCACATTTATAATGTTGCAATATTGAGTTTTAATGAATTGTTGATTATCATTGGTTAGTTATAAAGCAAAGGTAGCATGTGAGGCTCTAACTTTCATCTGAATAGTTTCTGAAGTACAGACCTTGACAGCCGTGACTATCCTGTGATACCAGTGCTCTTCTCTGACACTGGGACTACATTCTTGTCAGAGAGAATTATTCTTCTGTTCTGTCAGTAACTACTACTGACTGCTACACTCATACAAACATTTCGCTACATATGGAGCAAAACAAGAAATTGCCAACACAAGTAGACACCACTACATACACTGGGCCAATGGGCGGAAGCTCTAACGCAATGATATTTAAAACAACAACAAGAACAACAGCAACAACAACGTTAGAGATCAGTGTAGCGAAATCTGTGAGATCATCGATAAATTCAGTAAGATTTTAGTCCTACGATAATAAATAAACCCGCCCGCAGGTGTCTGACGATTGTCATCTTCGACGCCAGTAGAGCGCTGCCTTTTGTGCAGTGGAAATGCTTAAAAAATGACCCGCCGTAAAATCTAACACGCCTTTTAGTTTCGGTTTCGAGACGTACAATTAAAATTTTAACATCTTGCCCGATCTGCTGCACGAAACTGAGGCAAGACTTATAATTAACGATCTGCCAGAACTGTGACACCCAAATCCCGTTTGAATTAACGTAGTATTTTAACTTTAACGCTATAATTAGTAGTAACTCGGACATTTTTCAGTAGCAAGAACGAAACGACTGTAATAATTAACGCCAACACTACCAACGTTTTGAAAAAAAACCCTCTTCGCTCTGCACGCGGTTCCTTTACTATAGACACGCTGTGGCCAAAGCCAGCAGATATAAACACACAGACAGTTTAAATTCTCGCCACGTAGTGTATTTCTGACGTCACTCAAACTAGTTGGTTTATTTGAATAATGAAAAAAATGATAGAGAATGAAGGTGGGGGGAGAGATGGCCGACTTGTGTAAAAGTTATATTTGACGATTGACAGTGACAAAACTGAAAATCTAAACCATAATGAAACTGACCATAAAAATCATATATTAGGATAGCTTAGTGTCTCCTGAGAAATAATATGTTTTAAAATATATGGTAGTCCAATTATTAGCCAAGTTATTGAGATAATACTATATATCTACGCACGCTAAGACAGACAGACTGTTGTTCTTGTTCGTTTAGACATAACGTTATTGGGGACGCAAGTTTAAAAAAGAGGCACTGGAGTAATTCAAATCCGATTGGATGGTATAGGAGTATAGGAGTAAAGGGGGGAGGTAGGAAAATGTTAACCAAAACTAAACATCTTTTTGTATTGGCATAACTAACGCAGACTGACCAATGGACTATGAGACACATAGTTTGTTTGGAATTTTTTTTCTTTTTCAAAACTGAATTCAAAATTCGGTAGTTGCCTGATTTCATTGGCCAGCTCTAATAGATATTGGCCAAAGGCTTAGGGGTCTCGTGGCCATTTGACAAGAAATTTTTATATCAACAAGTACGTTGAGAGCAGATGTGATAAATTGTAAAATTAAATACTAAATTCACAGTCTGGACAGGGCAGAGAAAACTGAGGCCATATCTTTTGCCAGTCAACGTTATTTGTGACATATTTCTTTGAATTTGTGGTAAGAATGCTTTATGTATTAACATGCTTGATTAAAACTGCAAAATTTAGATACTGCTATTAGGGAAAGTGAAGGACATGCCGAGAGCAAACATTATTGAGTCCTCACATTGAACTGTATTTGACTGTTGCATATTGTTATGATTATGTATTAATATTATTGTATTAGAAGATGTTAGTAAGCCTCAGTGTGCCATGAACACTCTTCAACATGCCTAGAGCGTTTATAATAAAGAAAAGAAAATCATACAAAAGGAGATGTGGTTACTCCACGTTATTGTATTGAAGAAAACTATGGAAAAGTACAGTGGCGTATCTGCCATAGGGACCTGAGGTGTGGTCACAGCAAGGTGTGAGTCATAAATTAGGGGCTGGTGCATCTGTATGCACAAGAGGCTGACCCCATACCATCATGTGTACATAGTGATAAGAAATTGTGATCAGATGTGAAAAGGCCAGGGTGTCTTTTATTGCAGGGTTTTTATTTCCTGTTACCAGCCGGTGACAGGAAACCTGATGAGTGATTGTAAAGAAAAAAGTCTCCTTTCAAAAGTTTATGCTGTCAGCAGATAGCCTGAAGGAGCTTGTGTGTGCCGATCTATATATTCTCTGCAGCGACATACTGACTTGTTATCTTCATACCAAGAATCCCAGGTAATGTGTTAACATCTGGGACATCTGACACTTCATTCAAATAAAAATTGTTATTTCCAAGAATACACAGAATTATATGGGGCGTGATGAAACAACAGCTCCTCCTAACAAATGACTAACACTATTAGCTATTAAAATTTTAGTCTGTGAATACACCTACAGGAACAATATAGTGACATTATACTTATCGGACAAAGAGTCCAAACATTTTAGTTAATCAGTATATGTAAAATATATTTTCCTCATTTTCAAAGACCTGTCCAAAAGAGAAGGCAGGACAGGCAGATTAAATTGTACAAAGAAAAGAATTCAATTTTAAAGAAAACTGTAACCACAGTCTTATTCATTTTCTTAAAGTGAGTTAAAGTGTATTGTGTTGATGTACCACCATTGTCATTTCACCCCTAGACACTAGTTACATCAGACACCAGCCACTAGAATAAAAATACGGACCGTGTGAGATCTAGGGAGGTAGCGTTAGGTTTCCTGATAATACATCATCATCATCATCATCATCATCATCTTTTAGAGTCAGGGGCCTACATTTGCTTGACCTCACACGGTTGGCACAGACACAGCTTTCTTTCCTTTTAGGTAACATCTTAACCTCCCCGGCAAATTACAATTGCTACATATATTGGTAGGCTTGTCCGGGATTTGAACTTCTAGAACTACATAAATTGAGGTCCTGGTCTGGGATTTAGCAGTAACAACATTTCTATTTACCCAGGGAATCCTTATTGTTAATATTGCCCAAGATTAAGAAATTGATGAAGTGTCAGTGCCGGGAATAATTAATTAGAGTTGTACTTATTTTAGAAATTGAGTTAGAACATTTTAGTATTTATCAGATGGCGGATTTGGCAAAGTTTCGCTCTGCTGCTGTGCAGACTGCCAGAGACATGAACATGGAGGGTCAAGTCTTAATTGACTATGTGACCTCAGAATGTGATAAGTTTATTGCGAGGGAAGAACATAGGTTAGCTGAAGAAAGGAGAATGCAGTTAGAAGGTGCCAGGTAACTTAAGAAATTAGAAGCTGATAGGGAGGCTGAGATCAAGAGGCTGCAGTTGGAGGAGAGAAAAATTGAGGCTGAAGAAAAACGACCGCAAAGGGAAGCAGAAGAAAAGAGATTAGAGGCTGAAGAAAAAAACCTGCAAAGGGAAGCAGAAGCAGAAGAAAAAAGATTACAGAGGGAGCTCGAGCTGCGACTGAGGGAGTTAGAGTTGCAGGGCCATGCTCCTGAAAATGGAAATAGCCCATCCACTTCTGACTCTGCTGCAAGCCAGGGAGCCTCCTCATCAGCTATGGGGTTTCACGTAGATTATTTTGTGGAGAGAGACGATGATATTGAAGCTTATTTAAGTAGGTACGAGATATTAGCTACAACTTATGGGCTAGAAAAAGAAAGATGGGGCCTGAAGTTATCCCACGGTCTTTGGGGAACTGCTTATGAAGTTTTTTCCAAAATGAGCAGGAATGACTAAGACAATTATGACATGGTAAAGCAGGCTCTTTTGCTAAGGTATGAAAAGAACGGAGAATTTTATAGGAAAAAATTTAGAAATGCCAAGCTACTGTCGGGTGAGACCTATCACTAGTTCTCTGCACGTTTAGAGACGTACTTGGAGAAATGGACTGCTCTGGGGAAAACCCAAGATCTTAAAGAAATGATCCTTATTGAGCAATTGAGAGAGTCCATGGCTCCAGACTTGAGAAAGTTTCTCATGGAACAAGGTGCAGAGAGGCTGGGTGAGTTACTTAATGTTGCTGAGAGGTATCAGGCAGCCCAGGCAGAAGTAGCGGGCAGTAAAAGAAAACAGGTGGACAATAATAGAACCCCGCCAGACCAAGGTGAATATTATAATCATAATAGGGAACCTAACCGAGGAAAACCCTATTTTGATAGGCCACGCAATGACTATAAAAACAAAAACCCACACTTCAATGACAGGAATCCATTCAGACAGGAAGGAAAATATTGTAAAATATGCAGGATGAATAATCATAATACAATTGACTGTGGTAGGAAAGTTCCTCCATATAAAGCGGCATGCATGATCACAGTGGACAAGGGGAGGAAGAAACTGACAGAGAATCATATTAATCTTCAACATCCCCCCATCTGTGAAGAAGTGACATGTAATGGTGCCAGAGTCAGGTGCCTTTACGATTCCGGTTTGGAATATGACTCGGTTGTGAGTGCAACCCTGGCGCACCCTAACCAGTATACCACAGAGAAAATGGAGATACAAGGGGCCGTAAAGGGAATAGCCACCATAACACTTCCCGTAGCCAACATAAATGTTAAGACTAGGTACGTGGAAGGAGTGATTAGAGCAGCCGTGTGTGACGACCTTAACTACCCACTGGTGTTAGGAAGTAAGTATGTTTTTCTAGGAAGCCCTGTAAAACCTGTGGTAATGGCCACGCTCCAGGTCAGGTCGACCCCTAGAAAGGAGGATACATCACCACCAAACATTCATCCTAAACAAATGAGAAAGGCCCAGGCAAAGGACAAAACATTACAACATTGCTTTGGCAAATTGCCAAACAGCCATACACACCCTAGAAAAGGGAAATTCTATATGAAGGAGGGACCGCTCTACAGGAAAGCTAGAGCAGGATCCAATAGGGAGGGACTGCTAGTGCTGCCCAAGAGTTATAGGGAACAAGTGATGGCACAAGCACATGTTGTACCAGACGGTGGACTCCAGAAGATGGGTACCACACGCCAAAGGACATCTGTTGCATATTTCTGGCCAGGCATAGCTGAAGACATTGAAAAATTTGTTGAGTCCTGTGACCAGTGCTGCAAGGTAAATTCCACAGGGTGGAAAACTAATAACCAGATGCACGCCAAGCATTCTGAAACACATGGGTCTAAAAATAAAAAAGGAAAGCCCACACGTTGGGAACATTATCAGGACCTACCCAAGTACTCCGGTGAAAGTAGGCCTGAAACTACTAGGAAGAATAAAAAGGAAAAGGTAGATAAAGTGAATAGGAACGCCCTTTTCACAACCCGACTTCCCCGAAAACCTTTACTTTAGCATCTCTGCGTATGGCACCAATAGAACGCATAAACAATGACCAGTCATCCCAGGCTCAGTTTTAAGCCGCTTTTCGTGAACTGGCCAACATTAGCATTGAAGATAATCCGCCAGATTTGAACCCGAAACAAAATGTTAACAGTAGAAAAGTGGGGAGTGGACGAGTGAGCAATTGGGAAAATGCTCACAGCGCTTCACAATATGGCTATTAATTTAGCATTATAAGGGCACAGGTAACATTGGTAGTTAACCGACCCTACACAGTCCACGGGGAAGTATTGTACGGACCCTGGCTGGAGATCACCCACATATTATAACAATGCTAAAACAGGGCGAATTGATTTCTGATGCAGAAATTCATTTCCCCACCTTTTATATTACTTCACCAAAAATTGTTGTTAGGCGGAGAAGACAGTTGGTGAATATGGCCTCCATTTGAGTGGAACATTATAGAATCATATATGAATATTATTAAAGGATGTTTTTTAACTAAAGTCAGCTGGAGCGCAGACAAATGGTTGGCTGTGAACATTTCGGAGGAGCATAATGAATCCCTAGGTTGCCTTTTGGACTTGAGGATACTCCGAGTGTTTTATCCAGGCTGATAAAGGAATTATTGGATCCTCTACATAACTCTGCCATCACCATTTTATAGATTATCTCCTCATAACTATTGCAAACTTGAGGGAGGTCTAGAACTTCTGGACATGTCATGAGACAAAATCAGGAAAAGTAATGGTGAAAAAGTGATTTATAATCAGCATTAGACAAGCAGTAACACTTGCAGCTGTTCTGTAACATAACTGAAATAGATTCTTGGATTGCAGAGGTCTGAGGCAACCTTCGTCAGTAGTGCTTACTTTGAATTGACCCACCTGCATCAATCCATGATAAATATAAAGGCAGAGTATTTATCAGAAAAACGCGTAGGACTTCATGTGCGCTAAGTTATCTCACAGATTGTAACCTGCAATGGATGCATGTGTTAGGAAGGGAGGTGTGTAGCGAAATCTGTGAGATCATCGCTAAATTCAGTAAGATTTTAGACCTATGATAATAAATAAACCCGCCCGCAGGTGTCTGACGATTGTCATCTTCGACGCCAGTAGAGCGCTGCCTTTTGTGCAGTGGAAATGCTTAAAAAAAAAGACCCGCCGTAAAATCTAACACGCCTTTTAGTTTCGGTTTCGAGACGTACAATTAAAATTTTAACATCTTGCCCGATCTGCTGCACGAAACTGAGGCAAGACTTATAATTAACGATCTGCCAGAACTGTGACACCCAAATCCCGTTTGAATTAACGTAGTATTTTAACTTTAACGCTATAATTAGTAGTAACTCGGACATTTTTCAGTAGCAAGAACGAAACGACTGTAATAATTAACGCTAACACTACCAACGTTTTGAAAAAAACCCCTCTTCGCTCTGCACGCGGTTCCTTTACTATAGACACGCTGTGGCCAAAGCCAGCAGATATAAACACACAGACAGTTTAAATTCTCGCCACGTAGTGTATTTCTGACGTCACTCAAACTAGTTGGTTTATTTGAATAATGAAAAAAATGATAGAGAATGAGGGGGGAAAGGGGGGGGGGAGATGGCCGACTTGTGTAAAAGTTATATTTGACGATTGACAGTGACAAAACTGAAAATCTAAACCATAATGAAACTGACCATAAAAATCATATATTAGGATAGCTTAGTGTCTCCTGAGAAATAATATGCTTTAAAATACATGGTAGTCCAATTATTAGCCAAGTTATTGAGATAATACTATATGTCTACGCACGCTAAGACAGACAGACTGTTGTTCTTGCTCGTTTAGACATAACGTTATTGGGGACGCAAGTTTAAAAAAGAGGCATTGGAGTAATTCAAATCCGATTGGGTGGTATAAGAGTATAGGAGTAAAGGGGGAGGTAGGAAAATGTTAACCAAAACTAAACATCTTTTTGTATTGGCATAACTAACGCAGACTGACCAATGGACTACGAGACACATAGTTTGTTTGGAATTTTTTTTTTTTCAAAACTGAATTCAAAATTTGGTAGTTGCCTGATTTCATTGGCCAGCTCTGATAGATATTGGCCAAAGGCTTAGGGGTCTCGTGGCCATTTGACAAGAAATTTTTATATCAACAAGTACGTTGAGAGCAGATGTGATAAATTGTAAAATTAAATACTAAATCCACAGTCTGGACAGGGCAGAGAAAACTGAGGCCATATCTTTTGCCAGTCAACGTTATTTGTGACATATTTCTTTGAATTTGTGGTAAGAATGCTTTATGTATTAACATGCTTGATTAAAACTGCAAAATTTAGATACTGCTATTGGGGAAAGTAAATTAATATTAGACAAACATAAAGGTATGTTTTCAGGCACTCGTAAGAAATAAAGAAGTAGAACACTTGGACAACAGAAAAACCTTAACTACCCACTGGTGTTAGGAAGTAAGCCTGGCCAGAAAAACAGAAAAACAGAAAAACAGAAAAACATACCTTTATGTTTGTCTAATATTAATTTACTGTTTACAGGCCTCGGGTTTCCTTCCTTATGTGTTATTTATATTGGGGAAAGTGAAGGACATGCCGGGAGCAAACACTATTGAGTCCTCACATTGAACTGTATTTGACTGTTGCATATTGTTATGATTATGTATTAATATTATTGTATTAGAAGATGTTAGTAAGCCTCAGTGTGCCATGAACACTCTTCAACATGCCTAGAGCGTTTATAATAAAGAAAAGAAAATCATACAAAAGGAGATGTGGTTACTCCACGTTATTGTATTGAAGAAAACTATGGAAAAGTACAGTGGCGTATCTGCCATAGGGACCTGAGGTGTGGTCACAGCAAGGTGTGAGTCATAAATTAGGGGCTGGTGCATCTGTATGCACAAGAGGCTGACCCCATACCATCATGTGTACATAGTGATAAGAAATTGTGATCAGATGTGAAAAGGCCAGGGTGTCTTTTATTGCAGGGTTTTTATTTCCTGTTACCAGCCGGTGACAGGAAACCTGATGAGTGATTGTAAAGAAAAAAGTCTCCTTTCAAAAGTTTATGCTGTCAGCAGATAGCCTGAAGGAGCTTGTGTGTGCCGATCTATATATTCTCTGCAGCGACATACTGACTTGTTATCTTCATACCAAGAATCCCAGGTAATGTGTTAACATCTGGGACATCTGACACTTCATTCAAATAAAAATTGTTATTTCCAAGAATACACAGAATTATATGGGGCGTGATGAAACAACAGCTCCTCCTAACAAATGACTAACACTATTAGCTATTAAAATTTTAGTCTGTGAATACACCTACAGGAACAATATAGTGACATTATACTTATCGGACAAAGAGTCCAAACATTTTAGTTAATCAGTATATGTAAAATATATTTTCCTCATTTTCAAAGACCTGTCCAAAAGAGAAGGCAGGACAGGCAGATTAAATTGTACAAAGAAAAGAATTCAATTTTAAAGAAAACTGTAACCACAGTCTTATTCATTTTCTTAAAGTGAGTTAAAGTGTATTGTGTTGATGTACCACCATTGTCATTTCACCCCTAGACACTAGTTACATCAGACACCAGCCACTAGAATAAAAATACGGACCGTGTGAGATCTAGGGAGGTAGCGTTAGGTTTCCTGATAATACATCATCATCATCATCATCATCATCATCTTTTAGAGTCAGGGGCCTACATTTGCTTGACCTCACACGGTTGGCACAGACACAGCTTTCTTTCCTTTCAGGTAACATTTTAACCTCCCCAGCAAATTACACTTGCTACAATCAGATATAAAGACAGATTGAAAGACAAACAAAGAAAGACATAAAACAGAATCAAGGAACAATTACATTTTGCCCGCACATTTTCAGAATGACCGAAGAATTACCTAAATTTGATATAGAAAAAGTATATTTGATTTACAAGCGAAATTTTCCAGAGTAATCCGAGCTGCCTTCAACATCACTTTGTACGTTGTGGGTGTAATAGCCCATGCAGGATGGTGGGTAAATGAGTTACCATCCATATTTGTATTCCTTCACTCTGACGACTTGACATCTGGCTCAGCGTTAGTGCAATGTCTTCGAAATTATAACTTCCCTGCAGACGGGGCAAACGTCTCAATTATTCCTCATAAAATATTTACCCTTAGTCGGTACGAATACGATACGGTTTTCTTATTTCGATCGTACATCTATATCAGAGGTCGGACAAAACTCTGTCAGTGTGATATCGCGCCAAACTATTTGTAAAGCGGGAATTTAAAAACAAAATGCTAACATATATGATAGTTTTCGATCTTTTCTGCGAGAGCTAAAATAAATATTGGGTGACAATTGTCAGTGGAAAAACAGTTAAGAAGAAGACGCTGGCAATGGACAAGACACACTGAAAAAACCTATTGATAGCATTACAAGGTAGTTCTTGTTCTGGAATCCTTAAGGGTAAGAGAACGAACGAAGGAACGAACGAACTTTATTTTCAAAGGTTGAGAATTGGGCACGCAGGCCCGTCTGACATTCTGCCTTTCCTTTCTCTCACCTTTCATACGGAATTCGTTTATTCTCATCTGCATTTTATATATCAATTTCAAGGAATTCAACGTTGTAAAGTAAAATAATAATTTAGTACACCCATATTATTCATTTCATTGGGAGCCGCGGTAGCATAGTGGTTATTGCACTGGCTTCCTAGCTCAGTGGTCTATGGTTCGATCCCCAGATGAGGTGGGATTTTTTAAGGCCACAAACGGCTCCTGGGTCGACCCAGCCCCAAATGGGTACCAGAGGAATTCTGGGACGGTTAAGGCAGCCGGCGTAATGCTGACCACATCACCCCTAGTGTGCCGACGGTCAAGAAAATATGGGCCTAACACCATATTCCCAATATGCCTCAATGGGCGTGTAACGGGATCCTTTACCTTTACCTTACACCCATATTAACATTAATTACTTATAAGCTTGACATAAAAATGTTGAAAAGTACAAACATCGTCATTAGAACCTACAGTTGATATTATAAGAAAAGATAATCCGATTAAGGCGCCATGTAATCAGAATTCAGAAAGTTTTAAAAAAAGTCAATGATTGTATCAATAGGGACTGAGGTTGTTTCTTAGGTTATGTGGAAGACAATTCCAAAGATGAGCAGCAGAGTACGCTAAGTTTTTCTTGAATAAGTCAAGCCTAGGCTTGGGCACTTGCAATCTGTTAAAGCGTTGACTGCGTCTTTCATTGCATTTGAACATTGGCCACAGATATGCTGGATCATTATGCGACAGGATTTTGTGAACAAATTTAGCTTTGTTAAACAGAAGTAGAGGTAGATCAAAATACACGGTGAAGAGAGCTGGAGACCTAAATTAAAACTGATGAGGAAGGGATGGCAAAACCAAGAGCTGATGGCACGGGACGGGAGGATTTGGCGGGCGTTTGTTGAAGGTCTGTGCTACTTCTGGAGCTTAAGGGTAATGTACGAATGAATTTTAATGACCGCACTGGTTCAGACGTACCGAGTTAGACATGGAACCAACAGTTGCAACTGTAGCATCTAGGAATCTTGTCATCAGTGCCGCCAAATAACAAATTTGTTTGGTAAGCAGGAACATATAACTTCATAACAATCAGAATGGACGGTAATACATCATCATCATCAGTGGTGGTCATGCGATTGAAGAAGAAACAAAAACTACTATAAGCGCTGTCGTGAGTAGTAGGGTATGCGCAAAACGAGGCGTTTTCTGGAGGAGCAATGGAGGAGCTATGGAGGAGCCGATGGAGGAGCTATGGAGGCGCAAGATGGCGGACTTGAGATAACAAGAAGAGGGTATATGGGGCAAGATGGCGGACTTGAGGTAACAAGAAGAGGGTATATGGGGCAAGATGGCGGACTTGAGATAACAAGAAGAGGATATTTTTAGAGGTTTTTTTAGATAACGATATATATTTAGACATATATATTTAGATAACAAGAAGACGATAACAAGAAGAGGATTATTTTAGAGGTGTTTTTAGATAACGAGATATATTTAGACATATATATTTAGATAACAAGAAGACGATATGTTTTACATAACAAGAAGACGATATATACATATAATAGGGAGATATATTTAGACAATAGGAAGACGATATGTATACAAACAGTTATACAAACAGTTAGACGAATAGTTATACAACAGTTAGACATATATTGAGACAAACAACGGACGATATAGGTAACAAAAAGGCGTTTTAGTTAATATAGTTTTTATTTTTTCAAATACTAAAGGGCAACTCTCAATCGCTTGGTAGATTTCTTCTTCTTCTGTGGTAGATTAGGGACATCGGTCAGGTCTGTGGTGGGAAACCAACTCGGGTCTGGGGATACTGGACAGCTAGACTTCATGTATTCGTCAAACAGGTTAGTGAAGGTGGTAGGTTTCTTCGGGGGTAAATTGGTGACATCGGTCAGGTCTGTGGTAGGAAACAAACTCGGTTCTGTTGGTTGGTAACAGCTGGAGTTGATGTACTGATCAAACGTGGTACAAGTAGTAGGATAGGTATCCGTGCTTGGTGGCTGTAATCGGTCAAATTCGGCGAGGATTTCGCTCTGTAATGTCAATAAATGGTCAAACTCGGATCGAGTTAACGTAATGCCGTGTTTGGTAGGAAATTTGAGGTAGGATTCACCAAAATATCTTCGCACGTGCAGTAAAGGTTGGCCTCGGTAAACACTTACAGACGCAGCCTTCAGACCACTAGCCAAAGGTTTAAGCATGTCATCACTTCTTTTGATGTAGACCCAGTTGGTGGGAGCAGTCATTTTCAACGAGGTGTAGATTATCAACGCTTGAATAAAGTGTCTTCCGTTTATATGCAGGAATACCAGTTCAATCTGGTTTTTTTAGGCATGCCCTAGCTAGGATTTGATTCGTCGAACATCGATCGTGTGTTAGGCAGGACGTGATTTGTCGATGTATTGCGTGGGAACAATGACACATGGCCGTATTGGGGAGAAACCCGATACCAAAAAATACACACACCTGTCTATTGATTTCGTCCCTTGTTTATGAAAGTGTGGTTGAGTTTCGCTAGCCAGGGTCTGACTAAGCGCGTAATTAATCGATCGTTGGCGTGTTGTCTAACCGAAAATGGTAGTAGGACCCGCTGCATAGTACCACCTCGTGTTTTGATCAAGATGAAATAAATGGCGTAGAGCCCGCAAACATTGGTGACTACATCTTGTAAATGTCTGGCGTTGTAGTTAACATGTCGAGTAGAGTTTCTGGCTATAAAATTAATCAAGTCCGAGTGTGTAGGTGGTAGGCCAAAAGAATCAAAATATTCAAAAGTACCAAGTCCGTTATAATATAGAGCGACCCAGTGGTCACCCGGGCGATAGCTAGGATCAGTGTTGATGACGAAAGCAGCCGTCTTGGTCGGATCGATGCGTAGAGGTAATTGGTCACGAGCTAACACTTTAACGAGCCCAGTTCGTTTAACAAATATGTCTGACAGGAGGATGGTGCGTATCTCGTCTGTATTCATTGTCTAAGTGGTGTAGTCTGTGAAAACTTGGCGCGATTTCGAGATCTCCAAGATCGAGTCTTGCTCGGCGTAGACGAGAACCTGTAATGGTTCGGGTGTGACCTCGGCGAATTTAAGTTCTACTGAGACTGGGCCCGACTTGGCCATCTCAAACTGGTCACCGTCTAGTAGACTGGGGGTGAGGTCAAAGGCGTATAAGGCGTAACCGTGCTTAAAATGTCAATACTCGAGGTCGTTGCCGGCGTCTTTACCAACCAGTCCCATAGCTAGATTCGTTGCGAAGAAGGCTCTCACGTACTGGTTGTGTTCATAATCCATGGACAAAGGCTTGCCACTGACGGTTCTGCCGTCCGCGCTGACATTCAAATATATCAGACCAAAGGTAGCGAAATTGAACGGATTAGCCGTGTACGACCCGTTAAAAGCGGACGAAGTGACTAGTCCAATCACGATCCGTGTAGGTGTTTGACTGAGAAATAGATTATCCTGCATGTGCGATAGCATACCTCTAGGGATAGAGAAAGTTTTTAGCACAACTCGTTTCAAGGGGTACTTGGCATTACCTCGCACCAAGGCTTTCTCGTGGGCTAGCGAGACGGCGGGATTTAATTTAGCTTTCCGGACAACCAAGGCCGCATAAGTTATAATAGATTTATATCCAGCGGTGGGGTCGTGTCCCAGCACGTTGAAGGCATATTTAGACGGGGTAAGTTTTACTTTAACTGTCACACCATTTAACAGGTAACGATCTTGAGCAAAGATATCTGAATGTAAACG
Organism: Oreohelix idahoensis; assembly: GCA_024509875.1. Classification (NCBI taxonomy): domain Eukaryota; kingdom Metazoa; phylum Mollusca; class Gastropoda; order Stylommatophora; family Oreohelicidae; genus Oreohelix; species Oreohelix idahoensis. The sequence goes on from JAMPIV010016920.1 coordinate 301,169, forward strand.
ACCCATCATATCAATCTCCTGAGAACCAGCCGCTATATGTCGACGCAGTCTTAACCCGTTGTTATTGTCACCAATTGTGTCCGTAATAAAATTTGGCGTGTCTTTGTCAAACAGAGCCGATGTCAGATGGCCTCGTTTCGGTTCCTCCCCGTAATTCAACGTGGCTTCAATGTAAGCTCTATAAGGGTAGGTGTTTTCGCTGGGTGTAATCAGCGTGTCGTTCAGTGAAACGTCGACTTGGGAGAATAAACTGTGCAGGTAATAGTTGATCGGGGCCACCTCTGCGTCAGCGGGTAATGCGCCGCCATTAGCTAACGTCACTTTGGCGCGCACGTGCAGAAAAGTATTGAACAAATCTAGATATTCTTCACCGTTTCCCGAAATTACAAATTCCACCGGGGCTCCGGGGGCTAAGGCGGCCAACGGATGTATCTCCACAAATTGTCCCTCTTCTACGGCTGTCTGCGTTGGTGGTACGCTAAACAAATCTAGACCACTGTGAAGACACTCGCACGAGCTGGGGTGAATAAGCGCCATCATTTAAATATATCAGAGTACCTTCGCTTCTTCTGGTGAGAATGAGAAGGCCTAGCTCGGTTAGTGCGTTTTATGCGTTTCGGCTCGCCAGGTGGGGCAGCTCTCGTTTTTCTTTTTCTTCTAAGCCCACTACCCGATTGGTTAGTGGTGAGGTGTTCAACGGCTCCCCGTAATAAACGTTGACCCGACTCCTTGGCTCGTTCGCGAAATGCCTCGCCAACATTTCTGCCGGCTAACGCATCGCTCGCGACGTGTAGACCGGTCCCAAGCCCTTCTCTGAGTAAAGCTTTGCCTCCAGTTTTTAACCACGGTAGAACCATACGACCGAGCCCGCCGAAAAAACTACCCAAACCATGTCCTCTTTGACTTCTGCCTCCGATAAACATTGGCATCCCATGGCCAGCTTGGTTGCAGTAATAATCCTCATACATCTTGGGGTTTCGTCGGATGGGTACGTGTCTGACCATTTTTCTAGTCAAAATCAAACCGTCTGTGAGTTCGGAAGTGTAGTGTCAACACCGAAGTTCCGCTAGTGAATGGGATAGTCTTACCCTGATCGTTAGTTAAAAGGATTTCCACCGCGTCAAAAGAAAAACGGCTCAGGGGTACGTAGTGTGGTTTGTCGTAAATCCTAAAAACAGAAGCGATAGTCCTATCCAAAATAGGAACAATCCGTAACAAAGGGACAGAGGCATCTCCAACCGGTCTCGCCGCTACGAGATCGCAGTACACGTATACATTTTTCATGTCGCTATCCATTTGTACTTCAGTCTCGCCTCGTAGTATTGGGTCAATGTCTGTGGCGAGCGAGGCAGGAAAACCTAACATGTGTTTCAACGTCTCGCTAATTCTAACTTCAACCTCCGGATCATACAGATTCAAGGTGGCCTTATTATTGTTAAAATGGAATCTAACTCGGGCTTTTTCATCCACATCCGTGGCTAAAAGCAAACGATTCAACTCGTCGATCAGCGTGTCGGGTGACGTGTATAGACCAGCGGGCAACGTGAGTAGTATAGACTCGTCTTCTTTGTTGGGAAAGTAATGTAGCCATACATCATCCTCTAACACGTTAAAATAACTTTTGGGAAATTGAATCTCAACCAAACCAACCTCGTAACGCGAACTCAAGTCTATAGTCTGTGGCAATTTGACGAAAAAGTGACCGGCGTTATTGTTTGGGTATATTTTCATCGAGGCATTGCTGGGTAAAGTCACGTAAAAACTCATCCTATCTTAGGGTTAGGTAACATGTAACCCAGACAACTGCTCATTAAAGCGATCCAAAACTTGCCGTCTGGTCCCTCTGCGTTGCTCCGACTCAGATTGAATAACGAGACACCGATGACGACATATATAACGATCATCTGACAGATGAAAACGATCTCTAGTCGCGGGACTAGTTTCCCAAAAAAGGCCAGAACGAGGTTCTCGCGGTCTTGGGAGGGGGTGGCCTCAAAACTGGGGTGCTCACGTCTTCTTCAATATCCATCAGTCTCGATATCTCGCTAGTTGTTTGGACGAAATCCAGCTGTTGAATGACGAGTTATAACCGAACCATTTGACTTAATATTCTTTTACACCCCTGACACCACGGCGTTCCTCCAAAATGGACTCGATTCGATAAACTATCTTGTCGCCGACTCGCTGTAGCTCTTCTTGGTAAAAAGAACCTTTCAATTCCTCACCCGAATCATCTTTAAGGACGTACGTGACCGGTCTTGTTTGGTTTAGTCGGCTGATCGTAAACAACTCTTCTGTCCACGCCGGCGTATAACCCTTTTTAAAAGTTTGTCTGGCTTGGGCGATCCGCACATGATCACCAGCTTTAAAATAGACTTTTCTACCGACGACTTCAGGGGTCGAATACAACGTACGCCACACTTCTTCTTGATTGCTCGGGGTAACTTCCACCGGCGCCATCTTAATACTCCGATGATACGAATTGTTGTAGTTGTGGACCAGTTGTTGTATCACGTCGACGTAGCGAAGACTGTTGGTTTTGGTAAAGTAACGCCACGTTTTTTCTTTGAGGGTTCGATTAAACCTCTCGACAATAGCTGCTTTGGTATCCTCATTCTCCGTAGTGAAGAAATGGACCCCTTCGACTTTAAGAAACTTTAAGAATGTTTTGTTGACAAACTCACTGCCTTTGTCTGTTTGAAAATTTATCGGTTTGCGACTGTTAAAAATTGTCTTTACCGCTGCTACTAACGCTGTCCCAGTCTTGTTTTTCAGAGGAACAGCCCAAGCGAGTTTACTAAATACGTCAATACACGTTACTAGATACGAATACCCATCGTTGAATCTTTTTAAACCTCGCAAGTCAATTAAATCAGCCTGGAACTGTTGATCGATACCACCCGCAATGGTCGTACGTCGTTTAAGTTTTCTGCGCACCGGTTTATGTAGGGTGTAGCTGTCCTGATGGCCTAACCACTCTTCAATTTTTTTTACGACTAAGTTTGGTTGCACGTTGTAAGGGGGCGATTCCGCCATTAGCTCCAGGGCGTTTTGGATCGTAGTAATGTTGTTTTAAAATCACTTCTTTGGCCATGGTTCCCACTTTGGCGTCTTTTTCCTTCTTCTGAGCGAATACGACGATGATTCTCGCAATTTACTGGCCACCACCTTTTTCGATTAGTGGGTGTGACGGGTGGGGACTGAGGCGTTTTGTCCACGACCTCCTCTTTAAGTACAGTGGGTTGTTCGTTGGTTTGTGTTGGAGACTTAATATCCACGAGACCTAGAGGTACGTGTCTGTACTGTTCTAATCGAGTTAAATAACGCTGTAATGTTTGTTGATAAAGTCTAGCCTTGTCACCGAGTGGCAGATCTTGTCGATCCAAGACTAGTTGCATTTGAGTATCCAATTCTCCCAAGTTATCTCTTAGAGCGTCGGGTGGTCTATAAGGTTTTTCTAACAAACGAGGATCCATCAAAATCATTTTTTTAGCCATCTAAAAGAGCCCTTTTAGTACAGATAGTATTGGGGTTAACAACGCAGATAAGAAACTTCCAGATTGTAAAAATTGTTTTCGTCTTTTGAGCGACAATTTCTTCTTGGTAAGCGCTCGCAGGGTGTTTTTGTAACGACGCATACGTCTCTTCTGAGGAGGTGTCAGTGTAACGTTACCTTTTAAAACGTTGTGACAACATTCACAGAGTGTTCCTACCAGCTCGGGTGATGCTGTTTTCATAACAGCCTTGATGACTGGTGGTTTGGCTGTACGTAGACATTTTAACATCTCAGCATGTCTTTTTACTTTTTCTCCCATTTCGTTACTTGGATAAGTAAACAATTTGTTGCTCGTCTGGGAATATGCGCGAACGAAGCCTTAAATTGTCTGGTGTGTCTTGACGAAGATCAATTAGCAAATAGCCATGTGGAACCGATGTTGCGTCTTTAAAGCTCTCCTGAACATAGGTAGTTTGACCTGGGTACATCTGTTTGGCTAGATTAACAATCTGCGACCCATCGCGTGGATTTTTGAAAAGTACTATGTAATGAGAATTCAAACTAATGGTTCTGTGTTCTTTGTTCTTGCCAAATAAATTTTGCACGAGATAAAATACGCTTACATTTTTATGATGACTTTTTTGTGAATAATTTAGTTACACGTTCATCTGTTTCGTTCATGAGGTCATCGATAATCACCAAACGTCTCTTATCACCTTCCACTGCTCAATATCGGGCAGTCCTTCAATAAACTGAACTCCAGTCATTGAATTGTATAGAGGTTGCCACTCGCCATAACAATATAAAATCTCATCAGGGATAGCTGTTACCATATCCTTGATATGTGTTAGGAAACGCTGGACAAAAACAGTCTTTCCACTAGAACTAGGGCCTGAAATTAAACAGGTAAAGGGATGTGCAAATCTCGGGTCCATTGTTAAGAATGATAGTTTACACTTACAACCAGTTATTTTATATCAAAGACACAACGTGCAAACATTGTGAGAATAAAAAAAATGTAAGAACTCAACCAACATGTATTGAGAATCACTGTTCAAGAATTTGAGAATCACTGATCAAGAATTTGAGAATCACTGTTCTACAATGTGTGAATCAAAAAATGTAAGAACTCAACCAACATGTATTGAGAACCCCTGATACCAACATGTATTGAGAATCACTGATAAAGAATTTGAGAATCACTGTTCTACAATGTGTGAATCAAAAAATGTAAGAACTCAACCAACATGTATTGAGAACCCCTGATACCAACATGTATTGAGAATCACTGTTCAAAAATTTGAGAATCACTGTGTGGTCAAGAATACGACAATCCCTGGAATATGTTTAAAAGTGTATGTTTTAGATAACAAGAAGCCGCTGGGGATTTGTTTTTTTATACCGGGAGACATTTTTCTCTCTTTTTCCTTTAATGTATATGTTTTAGAAATGAAAAAATATCTCTCTTTCTCAACTTGTCTGTGTTTCTCTATTTATTTTTGTAAAACATTTGTTAAAATGTGTCTAATGCTTTTCTCTCTCTCTCTCTCTCTCTCTCTCTCTCTCTCTCTCTCTCTCTCTCTCTCTCTCTCTCTCTCTCTCTCTCTCTCTCTCTCTCTCTCTCTCTCTCTCTCTCTCTCTCTGTCTCTCTCTGTCTCTCTGTCTCTGTCTCTGTCTCTGTCTCTCTCTCTCTCTCTCTCTCTCTCTCTCTCTCTCTCTCTCCTTGTTTGGTACATTTCTTTTTTAGTTATCAGATATTTTAAAGCTTGCGTTTTAAGCTATCATTTGTATCTTATTAAGTTCTGGATATATTTTTGTATATATTAGTATTATTCAGCACCGGTATTTTGAAACAATATATATTTTTATATACAGAGGGATATTATTCTAGTGTTTTATAAACCGATGTTAAAATGTGTCTAATGCCTTTCTTTCTCGATACATTTGTCTCATGTCACAAATAAATGTTCGCTAATGTTGAAACTCCACAGGGTAATTCAAGTTATTCGCAGCTGTGGCTAGGTAAACAATTGCTAGTGGTTTTCGCTGTGGATCAATACTCGTACGTGCCAAACACGACATTTAGACCAACAGCACTGTTTGTCTACGTATTATATTACAATGTGAAACAAGCTGTTTCAGAACATCTGGACAGTGAGTAAACATTGTTGAGTGGTACGTGATAATTTATAACCAACTGTACACGGGCGTAAACAGGTGGGTAAACATTAAGGTCGTTGAACTCTGTTACGCGCGGGGACTTTTTTGTAATATAATGGGACACATTTTTTCTAGACATCTCATTAATTTATCAGAACCTGAAGCGGACACAGCTCTGACAGACCACTGAAAGAAATCACCCTTCTTATATCAATACCTGATAGTATGTATTCGTTTGTTAAATATTTTTGTTAAATATATGTCTGTATATTTAAATATCTGTTGTTCGGAATATTTTCAGACACGGTGAGGGCTACGCAAAGACCTAAATATGTGTATTCGTCTTAAATATATTTCTATCGTTTTCTGTATTTAAAAGACATATGTCTGTGAATTCGTGTGTTAGGATGTTAAATATTTAAAAATATATGTGTATTCGTATGTTCTGTGTTAGGATGAATATCTTTAAAAATATAAGTGTTTTCGTTAGGATACAATAAATATCTTTAAAAATATCTGTTTTTTCGTGTGTTAGGGTGTAAAAATATCTCTATTTAATAACCTTATAAAATTAAGCATGCTCTGTGTTACTCATGTCTCTATTTAATAAAATTATAAAAAGGTTTTAGTTGATTGTGTATTCGTGTGTCGTATTAAATATTTAAACAAAAAGATATGTCTGTGCAATAGGCAGTGTTGCTAAAGGCTATTTCAGATTAGTCTAACTGTTAATATTTGTTTGTTAACACAGCTCGTCACTTGTTATTTTTATCTGTTAAGATGTTAACTCAGATACTAGATTGTTATTTTTATCTGTTTTATGGTAAATCCGGACATGTGTGTATATTTTTTTTGATAAGACTTAACCGATTATGTACTAGGAAAAAAGACTAACACTTATCCGTGTTTCACCCCCTGTTGGTCATTTATGTGAGATTACTCAGCCTGGATTTCAACTGATGGTGCAATACTTTCTACAAACTAAACTCGAGCGTGAGGAATATTTTTGTGTGTTAACATACTAAAGAAATAAAGAAAATTAAAGAGAATATTTAGAACATAGCATATTTTTTAACAGTACTATACATGTAAAAATATAGAGATAATACAATCAGCATATTACATTAAGTCACCCTGATTGAAACAAGTTCATATTTATATCTCCATTATTTTAAACGACAGATCAGGTCGTTGGCTCACTCACAGGCTGGGTTTTTTAATCGATATCTTTCTGACAGCGCACGCGCGGGGCATTTCTTTCACACAGAATAAGAAATAACACTGTGTTTATTCTCTCTCTTTTCTCTCTCTCTCTCTCTCTCTCTTTCTCTTTCTCTCTCTTTCTTTCTCTTTCTATCATTCTCTCTCTCTTTTTCTCTCTCTTTCTCTCTCTCTCTTTTTTCTCTCTCTCTCTCTCTCTCTCTCTCTCTCTCTCTCTCTCTCTCTCTATTTAACTGATTGATACATATATTTAATTTTATATGTTAGTAACGTTTTCTTGTTTCTAATCAACAGATGTCTTCAATTCAAGGGTACGTTTGTGGACAATGCAATAAATCTTTTACTCGTCAAAGCAACCTAACGAGACATATGCGGACAGTCCACGCTGAACCGACACATCCCTGTCGTGTCTGTCCTCAAATATTTACCAGTCCTGAGGTACTCCAATATCATCTAGAGGTCTTTCATGGCCCAGCGGCCCCGAGATCCCCCATAGTGGAAGCCACTGCACCGGGGGCTGGTATAAACCCCCCAGTGGGGACCACCACTGCACCGGCGGGCGCTACAAACACATCAGTGGGGCACAGTCTCACGTGTGCCCGCTGTGGTAAAACATTTACTCGCCTTGACAATTTAGCACGTCACAGCAAGACAGTGCACTCAACCCCTCTGTTTTCTTGTAACATTTGTGACAAACAATTCACCCGGGGTGATAGTTTACAGACCCATATAACACAAATACACCCCACCCCTAACCAACTTTCGACCTCATATCCCACACCACCAACATCAGGTGCCCCACCAGGCGCCGAATCATCAACCCACCAAGCATCATCATCGGGGCACCAAGCATCATCATCGGGGAACCAACAGACATCACCAACAGACACCACACCATCAAGATCGACGCACCAAGAGACAGTATCAGGCACAAAGACATCATCAGCAGGGACCACAACAGACTCATCATCAACCTCGAGATCGGCGCACCAACAGACACTAACAACCGGTGCCACACCATCAAGATCGACGCACCAAGAGATAGTATCAGGCACAAAGACATCATCTGCTGCAGCAGGGACCACAGACTCGATGAGAACAGCAACAACTTCCACCCCACATACAGGACCCACTTCAAGTCCCATCCCATTCCAGCCACTAAAAACAGGCCAGACCAAAAAACGTCCCATGAACAGTACCCACCAGTCCCATATAAAAAAAACCACGTCTCCCTACTGAAGAAGACAGTTTACAAGACTTACAGGCTGACATAAAACAAGTCTATATTGATAACTGGCAGGCGATCAAAACACACTCAATAAACATAAATATTTATCAACATTCACTTTTTTCCACAGACCAACAGAAAATATGGACTGGGACCGTCTCTTGCTCCCTGTCTTCACACAACAAACAAAAAGATTCAAAATAAACTACAGTTTCAACATCATCTTACGCCACAGAGAAACAAACGAATTAAGATTATTTCACTCTTCCCATAACAATGCAGTCGTCTTAGATCAACCCCACCTAGTCAACAACATTACAGATTTCAAAGCTTTTCTCTTACAATTACACGATAGCGATATTGTCACACAAGCACAGTTAAACAGACCAAACACAAAATACTTTGTCGAAGCCATTCCAGCCACTTCTTTCTATCTATACCATATCCAAGACTTTCCTATCGGCTGCTGCTTGCAAGACATTCCCTCTTTCATCACGGACAATCACCACATCCATACACTACAACAGGACTCAAACTTACAACCATACAGTGATAACTTTTGCTTTTTTAGATGTCTAGCCGTTTTTAGGGGTGGTGCCGTTAAAGATGTTAGAAAACCGACGCGCCGGCTAGTCGAACAGTGGCAAACACAGCAGGGACTTATGTCCCTCATCGATTTCCCCGGGGTTAGTTTAATCGATATGCCCCAATTAGAGATATGTTTTAACGTAAATATTGACATTTTCGAGTTTGACGACGCGCAGACCCTGACCCCCACACTTAGAGGTAGCGACACTTTTAAAGATACGTTGCGTCTGTTAATGTTTAAGAATCATTTTATGTACATAACAGATATCGATAGGCCCAGTAACTCTTTTTCGTGTCCCGAGTGCGGTAAGTTGTGGAAGATTTATAGGGATATGGAGCGCCATGAAAAGCGCTGCACCGGGTCTAAGCGAAGAGAAACATTTAGAGGTGGTGTGTATAATCCACCAGAGACCATTTGGGAATTAATCGAGGAGGAGGGTATAGATGTAGACACAAAATTCGTCTTCCCTTATAGAGCCACGTTTGACTATGAGTGTTTTTTTGAGAACACTGTAGTGCCCAGTGGTAATGCCAATACCTACACGGCCAAACACGTGCCCCTGTCGTGTTCGGTGGCTTCTAACGTCCCCGGTTTTGAAGCCCCCGTGTGTTTTATCACAAAGGGTGATCCACAGGAGTTGGTCAATAGGATGGCTGACCATCTACTCGAAATTGCCGCGGCCTCTTACGAGATTCTGCGTGCGTATTTTGACGGTGTTTGCATGCAACTCGAGGCTTTAGAGACGATCGGTAATTCAGACGGGCTCCTTGCTAGATTAGAGGGTTATTTGGGGCAGCTACCCGTATTAGGTTTCAATTCGAGGAAGTATGACGTTAACGTGATCAAACCGTACCTCATCAAATATTTCATGGGGGAAGACTTCAAATTTTTAGTCAAGCGAAACAATAATTTTATGTGTATTGCCACTAGCGACTTAAAGTTTTTAGATATAGTCAACTACCTAGCCCCCGGATTTAGCTATAGCAAATATCTCGCGGCGTACAATGTTAAAGAAACCAAAGGATATTTTTGTTACGAGTACATAACAGATTTAGCAAAGTTAGACGAAACCGCGTTACCACCCCACTCGGCATTTTTTTCCGCCCTTAAAAATACTAACATTTCCGTCGACGAGTACGCCGAGTGCCAGAAGGTGTGGGCCGAGAACCACATGACCACGTTACGCGACTTTCTGACGTGGTACAACAATAAAGACGTGGTCCCCTTCCTGGCAGCGTTAGACCGACAAGTAAGTTTTTACGCGCACCTAGGTGTAGACATGTTTAAAGACGCGATCTCCGTGCCCGGTGTCACGTTAAAGTACCTCTTCAAAACACTCCCGTCCAACGTCATGTTTTCTTTATGCTCGAAGCAGGAGGCGGATTTGCATAACACCTTGCGCCAAAACATAGTTGGGGGACCGTCAATTATTTTTCACAGGTTCCACGAACAAGGCAAAACCCGCATTAGAGGTGGCAAAACGGTTCAAGCCATTAAAGGTTTTGATGCCAACGCCCTTTATTTGTGGGCGTTAATGCAGAAAATGCCCACTGACTTTCTCGTTAGACGGTACAGGGAGGATGGTTTCAAGCACCACAAACTTCACAAATATACCGTGCAGTGCCGCGATTATTTGGCTTGGGTCTCCCGCCAAAATAAAGTGACCTTAAAAACCCAGTTTAACGGCCGTGAGAAGGCGTTGGGTGATATATGCATTAGGGTAGACGGTTGGGACAGATACTCTCGTACCGCCTACCAGTTCCACGGGTGCCTATTCCACGGTCACCTTAACTGCCCACTAACCGCCGGTCGTGACGTTAACCCAGTCAACAACAAACCTTTGGCTGAGTTGTACGCAAAGACGGTGGAAATAAGTTCTTATTTACGGGACGCTTGCAACGTTACCGTTGTAGAAATGTGGGAATGCGAGTGGCAGGCATTGAAGAAAACCGACCCATCAATCCGTCGTTTTCTGAACGCCACCTTCCCGACCCAGAAACCGTCTTACACCAAATGTCGGTACCCCCTGACAAAAGAAAATATTCTCGCCTCGGTGTTAGACGAGACCTTGTTTGGCCTAGTCGAGTGTGACATCCATGTCCCCGACTCTTTAAAAGAACAGTTCTCTGAGATGACGCCCATTTTTAAGAATGTTGACGTCACGAGGGAAGATATTGGGCCTTTCATGCGGGAATACGCCGAGAAACATAAACTCCTGACTACCCCCAGACGGACGTTGATCAGGAGTTATGTGGGCAAGAAAATTCTCCTGACGACACCTCTGCTTCGCTGGTACCTGACAAAAGGCTTAGAAGTCACCTGTATCTACCAGGTGATTGAGTATACACCCGTGACGTGTTTCAAGCAGTTTGGGGACACTGTTTCGAACGCGCGTCGACAGGGTGATACTGATCCTGCCTACGCCATAACCAGCGAGACCATGAAACTGCTAGGTAACGCGGCTTATGGTAAAACGTTGACCAATAAGGCGAAGCACGTGGATGTCTCGTACACGATGGGAGAGGGTACCTCTGACCAAATAAACTCACCCCGCTTTAGGAAAATGACGTTAGTGACGGACGAGATTTTCGAAGTAGAAAAACTTAAACAGACTATATGTTGGGACCTCCCCGTTCAGATAGGATTTTTCGTCTACCAATACGCAAAATTACGGATGTTAGAATTTTACTACGACTGTCTAGATAAATTTGTAGATAGGTCAGACTTTCAGTAGTGCGAGACGGACACCGACAGCCTTTACTTGGCCCTTAGCGCGAATAACTTAGCGGACGTTGTTAAGCCCGCTATGCGACGAAAATTTTATAGCTCCTACCACCAGTGGTTCCCCGCCGAAGTATGTCCCGACCATAGACCCGACTTTTTAGCTAGCGAGGGTAAAACGCGCGCCCTTTGTCAGAAATGCCGCGAACAAATATTATTCGACAAGCGGACACCGGGCCTTTTTAAATTAGAATACGTAGGCAGAGGGATGGTTTCTCTCTGTAGCAAGACGTATCACTGTTTTGGCGACTATGACAAAACAACCACCAAAGGATTCAACAAACACCACAACAAAGTAGACAAACACACTTTCTTAGACGTACTCAACACACAACAAGCACAGGGTGGGAAAAATATTGGATTCAGAGCACACAAATCCTCCATCTACACCTACGAACAACACCGCAACGCCCTATCTTACTTTTACATAAAACGACAGGTGCATCCCGACAACATCACCACCTCACCCCTCAACATTTAAACTGTCTCTTTCAGATACCACATACACAACACCTCTATTTCTTACGACGTGACGACTCCCCTCAAGGTCTGGCCTGCAGCTGTGATATTTTTATTGTAAATAAATCTGTGAAAATGTATATTTTGTAACAAAACACCACTAATATATATAACAGTACATTCATATGTGATAATGTCAATGTTTGATAATGATATCATATACAAACCGTCTTTCCTATATAATTATTTTACATTCATTTGATAAAAAATTACTGCACAATGTATTATGTTAAAAAAGACTATATATGTACTCTTATATATTACCATATAGGTTTTGATACTACAAAAACACTATTGAATGTAAAATAAAAACTATATTAACTAAAACGCCTTTTGTTACCTATATCGTCCGTTGTTTGTCTCAATATATGTCTAACTGTTGTATAACTATTCGTCTAACTGTTTGTATAACTGTTTGTATACATATCGTCTTCCTATTGTCTAAATATATCTCCCTATTATATGTATATAACGTATTCTTGTTATGTAAAACATATCGTCTTCTTGTTATCTAAATATATATGTCTAAATATATCTCGTTATCTAAAAACACCTCTAAAAATATCCTCTTCTTGTTATCGTCTTCTTGTTATCTAAATATATATGTCTAAATATATATCGTTGTCTAAAAAAACCTCTAAAAATATCCTCTTCTTGTTATCTCAAGTCCGCCATCTTGCCCCATATACCCTCTTCTTGTTACCTCAAGTCCGCCATCTTGCCCCATATACCCTCTTCTTGTTATCTCAAGTCCGCCATCTTGCGCCTCCATAGCTCCTCCATCGGCTCCTCCATAGCTCCTCCATTGCTCCTCCAGAAAACGCCTCGTTTTGCGCATACCCTACTACTGTCGTGGGCCTCTCTATCTCCCGCATTGTCTTCTCTTTACCTTGAAGCTTTGCTTCAAATATCCATATGACCCTGATGTCTTTCCGCCTATGCCCCCCACTTATTCCAGTTCGTTGCTTGCCTCAGCCAACCTTCTTTCTTTATGTGTAATACGTATGTAACTAATTCAGTTCCATCTTTCATTTGTGTTAAGCTGAGGTTTATTCAAGATTTGTGCGTCCTATTAATATTTGTTTTTAAATTCCATGTTTCGCGCGTATTTCCCTATATTACTCCTAATATTTTCATTAAAGCTACGTCTATAAATTCTTTCATTGTGCATTCTACATTTTGTAGTGTTACTATGTATGTATCTAAGCTTGACTACGTTCTCTTCACTCGCACACATAAGGTTCACGATACATACAATAACACTTGATCAGCTTGCCGCCAGTAAATTTTATTTCTTACTGATAGTACGTGTGTTGTTTCGTACTTTAATTTATTAAATTACACATATGTTCTCCATGTTTTTGCTTTATACAAACGAAAAGTTCTTGTGCTGGCCAATACTTCATCAATACCCTTCTTGTGAAGCATAGACATGCAATCAATTTAGGTCAATCTCTCCTGTCCTGTGACTTAAGTTCAAGTTCTTACCGTGTCTTCTTTCTTTGGCGCGTCTCTACTTCTCTTCTATATTTGTAATTTTAATGGGTTTACCTCCACGTTTTTTACCGTAGGGTTCTAGAACAAGGACCGCCTTGTAAAACTTGGGACTGCATGCATGATTCCTTATAAAGTTTACTATAACTTCTTTTCTGTTTTTATTTATGCCTGTCTGCCCGTATTTCCATATGCCTGATTTTATTTCTGTTTTTCTTTCGTTTGAAAATGTAATGATGTTAGTGCGGATATTTCTATCTGAGATTCCATGTTTTTTTCCCCACTCTTTCCATCGTTGTGTTCATATCTCTATGTTAGCTTTCATCGCCACTGTAGATATTATTTTTGTTAATATCTCAGGTAGGTATGCTTTCCTGCTAGTAATTTTATGTCGTAATCGTGATAAATTCACCCGGTCCCACTTTTTATCTTCTGGGTTTTGCTCATGCGTAATTCCATTATCGTCGGTGTGTTATCTGGTCCGGAATGAAAGCGAAGATTCGTAATACTGTACTATACCCTACCAGGCATGTCGTGGTAGGTGACTAAGGTGTGTTGGACACTGGGTCAAGAACCCCATACTGCAGAAATTTAAAGTTGAAAAAAAAACAAACTTCAGCAACATGAACAAGTCCCTAAAAGCGCGTAACTCATCTCAGCCATCCAAGGCTGAAACGAGTCCTGTATCAAGAGGGAACGAGGTTCAGAGAAAGGCAAAAAGCACAACGACTGCTGACTCACCTTCTTCTAAGAAAATCTTCAGACTGGGCACTTAGAATCTTCAAACGCAAAAAGAGCAAGCAATGTCTGCATAGATGATTGCAGAAATGAAAAACTACCAAATTGACAAGCCTTGGCTGCGCGAAGCAAGATAGAAGACATTAGAAACGAAGAAACTGGATGCAGGAGAAATAGTGTTTCCCGCAATACATGACGAAGAAAGAACGCCTTATGGTGAAAGTGTGGCACTATTACAGCCAAAGAAGAGTAGAAGGCACCAAATGTGTGGCACTGTTGCGGTTAAAGAAGAGTAAAAGACACTGAATGAATAGGAAGCAAGGGCATTCAACGCTGCCAAAGAAATATAAAGACGAATATCATCCAAAGAAAAGTGAAGATGAATATCATCCAATGTAATACTCCAAATTATCAAGGATAAAAAGACATTACAATCTTGATGGGTTACCTACAAAGTCAAGATCAAACAATCGAGGATTTGAAGAGAAACTGAGGACAAATAAATGACAGAATATGAACAAATAATTCAGAAATCGTATTTCAATATAAAGGAGAGTTCATGAAGCAAGACGAAAACCACTGGCCAGTTTGATATAAACACAGACCCTACATTAATAAATAAAAAAACTTTCGACAATCTGTACATGATATAAAAGCATACAGAGGAGTAGATGTGGCATCATACAACTAGTTTTAGCCAAACTAAAGCTGGTACCCAGAAGATGTATAACACATAGCCACAGCAATACTTGTATGCGGATAGGTAAAAACGATAGTTTTATGTGGGTAGGTACAAACGATAGTTTTATGTGGGTAGGTACAAAAGATAGTTTTATGTGGGTAGGTACAAACGATAGTTTTATGTCTTCTTCTTCTTCTTTGATCCTTAGCCGCCAACCGTCAAAGCAGTCAGTGGCCATCGCGCCTAGTGGCGTCTTGTAGGGCAACAACAAATTTATTCCACTTTGCTCGGTCGGTGGCCATCCTTAGTACAGTGCCCAACTCTGGTTCATTCTTTGCATCTCAGCCTCCACAGTCCTCCGCCAGGTTGTTTTTGGTCGGCCTCTCTTTCGTTTTCCTTCACGGGTCCAAAGCATAGCTGTTCTTGTGATGGCATCGGGGTCTCTTCTGAGGACATGGCCAACCCAGCTCCAGCGTCTGCCAGCTATGATGGTGTGCATGTCTTCTTGCTTGCTCCGAGTAAGCAGATCTTGGTTGGTGATGGTATTCGGCTAAAAGATTCGGTGAATTTTTCTTAGGCATGTTGTGTGAAAAGAGGACAATTTCAACATTTCCTTCTCTGTAACTCTTCAGCATTCTGCACCATAGAGAAGAACAGAAAGCACACAGCTCTGATATAATCTTGATTTTGCGCTTGTGCTGTATTGAGAGGACTTCCAGATGTTGTTTAGGCTAAAAAAGGCTGTTCTTGCCTTATGTTTTATGTGGGTAGGTACAAACGATAGTTTTATGAGGGTAGGTACAAACGATAGAGTGATGTGTGTAGGTAAAACGATAGTTTTATGTGGGTAGGTACAAACGATAGTTTTATGAGGGAAGGTACAAACGATAGTTTGATGTGTGTAGGTAAAACGATAGTTTTATATGGGTAGGTACAAACGATAGTTTTATGTGGGTAGGTACAAACGATAGTTTTATGAGGGTAGGTACAAACGATATTTTGATGTGTGTAGGTAAAACGATAGTTTTATGTGGGTAGGTACAAACGATAGTTTTATGTGGGTAGGTACAAACGATTGTTTTATGTGGGTAGGTACAAACGATAGTTTTATGTGGGTAGGTACAAACGATAGTTTTATGTGGGTAGGTACAAACGATAGTTTTATGTGAGTAGGTACAAACGATAGTTTTATGTGGGTAGGTACAAACGATAGTTTGATGCGTGTAGGTACAAAAGATAGTTTTATATGTGTAGGTAAAACGATAGTTTTATG
The DNA here is from genome assembly GCA_024509875.1 of Oreohelix idahoensis. Lineage (NCBI taxonomy): Eukaryota > Metazoa > Mollusca > Gastropoda > Stylommatophora > Oreohelicidae > Oreohelix > Oreohelix idahoensis. The sequence goes on from JAMPIV010016920.1 coordinate 317,350, forward strand.
TGTGTAGGTACAAACGATAGTTTTATGTGGGTAGGTACAAACGATAGTTTTATGTGGGTAAGTACAAAGGATAGTTTTATGTGGGGTGGTACAAAAGATAGTTTTATATGAGATGTCTCAGAAATCAGGGAAAACCAGCAGAAAGCTCGTATAACAACAGAAACTATCAGTAATATATAGGAAAAATATAGGAAACCAGTATGTTCCAGAGCCAAAGCTTGTGAAGTATACTTTGAAATAAACAATCAAATGAAAACAAGAATGAAAAGAGATCAAAAGTTACATATAGACGAGAAGTCAAGAGGGAGAGGAAACTGCAGCCTAAAGAAATATGAAGGATCTGTAAAACAGTGCTAGGAATCGATCAATTTGTATTTACAGATACAAAAATTAATAATCAAAGTTAATCATAAAGTAATGTATGAAAATGAAGCACTGATGTTTTCATCACTGGTAGTGACTTTAAGAGGCTATCGTTAGAAAACGATTATTTTGTTGGGCCTGACTATAATACTTGACAAGCCAGGTGTTGACAATGATTTGTTGTTGGTGTTGGGTTCCGCCACTGTTAGTTCCCAAGGGTGTTGTTGACTGTTCCGTCAATATGTGGCAGTAGCATTTCCCTGGCGGTAATGTTAGAGGTAACCACTCCAAGACCTATCTGATGTAGGCTTTGTCACAAGATGGATTTTGTGGCGACCTCTTTCCGATCTCTCTTTCACTAGAGCAGTAATCAGTTACATTTGTTGTACTGATTTTATTGCAATTTTTTTGTGTCGCACCCTCATCTTTCTCTGCTAGGCAGCAGATATTTGATATTGTTAAAATATTTGACACTCCTTGTTGCTGTATAACTCACATTTGCTAGGCGCAGCACAGCTTTGCTGACATTAAGCGCAGACAAACCCATATTGGTCTGCTTAGTTTTCGTGTAGAGTTGTGTGCTTAAGCGAGAGATATTAAAGTTACTCGTCTGTGCAACACATTTTGGACAGATACGTATGACATAATCGCTTCCTGTCCGATTTGTTATGACAAGAGTACTTTAGATAGTAATAATTTGTTACATCTGAAACACTTTGTCGTATGAGTTTACAGATGTGTTGGTGAGTTCGCATGCCAGGGATCGGATATTTTCATACCATATTTGGCATACGTTCAAAATTTTTCCACGTCAGGAATATTTTGAAATTGCCCCCCCCCCCCCCCCAAACCCAACCTCTTTGTTTGAAACGATTGGCTCTTTCTTAGCTTCGTCACAAACAAATGCGAGGGCAAAACAGTGAATATAACCGACACGTTTCAGTGTTAATACATTGTGGAGATCGCTTGCCAAAACGACACAACCAGACCTTGCCAGAGTTAAACCTAGAATTCAGAATTCCACTTTATCAGACCGACCTTTTATTGGAGAATTTATCAGGACTTACGAAACAGCAACACACGAAGTCAGAGAGGGAATTAAAAGATAAAATTAACGACCCCAAGTACACGTGTAAAAAGGCATCGGCTAGTGCCTTAACTTTGTTCATCTGAGCAAAACGTCTGTGAGCCAGTATTGGCGTAAGTTGTAATTTTATATTCTATATATTCATTACTAACATGTGAAATAATATGTATATATTACCATGTGAAATATGTGAAAATCGCTAGTGGATGTCCCAGTCATTTGAGGCTGGCAACCTCAGAGCATGGAATGATGATTTCATGAACCTTTTTCATGAGTGAGTTATGTAAGAGTCTGCCTAAGACAAAATCCAAGTCTGTGTGATGTCAGAGGCAAGACAAAGGTATGAGAGAGGTCTGAGATGATAGAAGAGAAATGGTGTTGATAGTGGATAGTGTGACGTACTGTTATCGAGGGTGAGGACCTATAATGACTGTCCTCTCGCCACTCAGTGACCTTTGGTTCAACTACTGTCACACTGCCTCTTGCTCTGCTAGGAGGTAAGGTTTATTACACTTCAGTGTATCCACATACAACAGTACGAGTACAAGGTAAAGTGTACAGGTACAGATAGGAAGGGAAATCTGATCCGTTAGGTAATTATATATTTTATTAACAACAGTCAAAAAAAAAAAAAAAAACTATGGTAAAATAAGCATGAAAATTTATCACCACATCAAAAAAAAAAAAAAAAAAAACCTCAGTACGATGCAGGTTACGATGTTCGAGACACAAAAAACAAGAAGGTTAGTGTAAAGAGTTGGAACACTCCAGAAAAAAAAACAAGTAGGATTCCCCCCCAACCCACAATTATGGGGTGAGGGTTTCACTAATAATTCTTTGCTGGAAATCATGAAATAAAGAGTCCTCCCAACACACACTAATCCCGCTGACTTGTCCTTGTCAGCGACACTGCTAGTAAATTTCACTAACTGTTCCGGTCCACATTTTTCTTAAAATCTACCCTCGCCTCTATTAATTTGAGTACACTCTACCCCAAGTCCGTCTTTGTTGGCGCGCGTGCGTTGATGCTCCACTGGAATCACTGCTCTGGTTGGCTGATCTGGTTTCCTGAACTGCTAATACATCCGGGAAATAAATGCACCCGGCTGTAAATCCATGTACTCGAGAGGTGCGATGGAAACACTCTCGGTACGCTAGATGCTGATGAATAAATCCACGTTCTGTATTGGCCCACAACTAAGGTAGCAGCCTTAAATAATAGCGGACGACGTAGCTTGATGGAAAAGAAAACTGGTGCGTATGGAGAGGCGTTCTTATTACTTGGTGATGGACTGTCGTGAGAAAATTCTAATCCACATATCTAAATTAGAAAGTAAATGTAAAGCCTAACGAATTAATTCAATAAAAGGAAAGAAGAATGGTAAAAGAACAGTGCGGTCACAATAGCGTACGCCTGTATTATAGAACGTCATGCTAGTTAAACAAGAAATCCCCTTTTTCTGCTCCGTCTGCATAATTGTAACGCTTTCACGTTTGCTAGTAAAGCCTACTGCATAAAATACACGCGTTTCTAAAAATAAAACTGGTACTGTGTTTCTTAGAAAACCTTGAGATAGGCACACTGCGTAAAGACCTAGATTAATATTACATTAATGTCATTTTATGCACTACGTAAACGAAAAGACAGACGGGCTTAGAAGAGAGAGAGAGAGAGAGAGAGAGAGAGAGAGAGACGTACGGAGGAGCGCGTGCAATACTACCACGTCGTCTAGCGATTGAAAATTAATGCCACCCCACGCGAAAGGCATGCAGGCTTGTTTTTTTTTCAAATAAACAGTAATAAAAAACACTACCAATACGAGGTAAGGTTTAAAAAAACATGGTTAATGCTTATTAGGAAACATGACACAATACTGTTTTACGTCTGAAATCCTGACATTAGCCTGACAGTACAGAAGACACCCCATCGTATAGAAGTGAACGGGTGGTAGAAGAAAATACATATTTTGAACGCAGCCACTTGGCTCCATTGAACTTATATATTTGGGTGCCTTAGGACTTGCTGACAAAGAATATGTTAAGTGTTAAGCAAGTAGTCTAATAATTAACAAATTATAGCCAAAATACACTATTTCCTCATAAGTTATCAAGAAGAACAACGTGGCATGCCCCAAAAACTGAGATACATGGCCAAATTGATTTTATTCTTGTATCCAAAAGATTCAAGTCCAGTATTAATAAAGCCAAGACTAGGACTTTTCCTGGCGCCGACATTGGTAGTGATCACGACATGGTATTGATGACGCTCAAGCTTAAACTTAAAAAGAACTATAATCAAAACAGATGTTCTCAGTTAAGATTCAATTTAGACAAACTGAAAGATCCAGAAATCGCGGGAATCTTTGAGGCAACTGTTGGAGGAAAATTCGCAGCTCTCAACTTTTTGGAGGATGATATCAACTCAATCACAGAGAACATGAAAGACGTGCTCATTGAATCAGCAACAGAAATACTTGGTAAAAGAAAGAAAATAATAAACCATGGGTTACAGATGACATTCTGAAGTTATGTGATACACGGCGAGAAATGAAAAAGGTTAAGAAAGAGGTTCCTGAAGCAGCATGGCAATACAGTATGGTGAATAAAAATATTAGGAAGAAAATGAAACAGGCCAAAGAAAAATGGGTAGCTGATCAATGTGAGTCCATTAATATGGGGCTAATAAAAGGTAACAGCAAGGCAGCTTTTGACACATTAAGAAAACTATCAAAACCCCAACAGCCCAGGGTAACTGTCATAGAAGATAGCAATGGGGCTCTGCTCAATGAAAAAACAGCTGTAATGAGAAGATGGACAGAATATTGTAAAGAATTATATAACTGTAAACTTGACACTAACTTAGGCATATTAAACAACATTAAGTGCGAAAACAGGGAACTCGGAAATGCAGCAATATTACGGGAAGAAGTGGAAGAGGCTATATGTTCGATGAAAGGAGGGAAGTCACCGGGTGTGGATAATATCCCAGCAGAGCTCTTGAAATATGGAGGACCAGATATAGTAAAAATCATGACAACAATTTGCCAGAAGATATGGAGTACAAAAAAATGGCCAAAAGAATGGACGCAGTCATTAGTAATACCGCTTCCAAAGAAAGGAAATCTAAAAATGTGCAAGAACTACAGAACCATTAGCCTTATTAGTCATCCAAGTAAGGTGATGTTAAGGATACTTTTGAACAGAATAAAACAGAAATCAGAAGAAATCTTGTCAGAGGAACAGGCTGGCTTTAGACCAAAAAGAAGTACCTCAGAACAAATCTTCAATATTAGATTACTTATCGAAAAACATCTCCAACATCAACACGATTTATACCATAACTTCATCGATTTCACAAAAGCCTTCGATCGAGTATGGCATGAAGGCTTATGGCAAGTAATGAGAAAATTCAATTTTGATACCAACATCATAGATATCATTGAAGCACTATACAAGGACGCAAGCAGTGCTGTTTTTGCAAGCAACGACATTGGAGAGAATTTTTCAAAACAACTGTAGGAGTTCGGCAGGGATGTATCCTGTCCCCAGTGCTCTTTAATATTTATCTAGAACATATTATGCAAGAGGCTCTCTACGATTATAAATCAACCATATCGATTGGAGGCCGACCTCTGTGCAACCTACGTTTTGCTGATGATATTGATCTGATAGCTGGATCAGAATCAGAACTTCAAGACCTTACCTCTAGACTGGAGAAAGTAACAAGAACGTATGGGATGGAAATTAATATAGAAAAAAGCAAGATATTGGTGAATAGCCATAAGAAACATGTTGCGACCAACATTACGTTAAATGGGCAAACGTTAGAAGAAGTTAACACCTTTAAATATCTCGGGTCCACTATATGCAGTGATGGAAGATCAATTAAAGAAATCAAGACAAGACTTGAGATGGCCTCAGCTGCCATGACAAGGTTGAATGTGATCTGGAAAAGTAACATCAGTTTTCCTGTGAAGATCAAATTATACAAATCACTTGTATTATCTATTCTCTTGTATGGGTGTGAGAGCTGGACACTCACTGCAGATACGGAGCGAAGGATTCAGGCTTTCGAGCATAAATGTTATAGAAGAATTTTGCGCATTTGCTATAAAGAGCACAAAACAAATGTCTATGTTAGAGAGAAGATAAACACCTATGCAGGCCACCAAGAACCACTTTTGTCAACAGTGAAACGTCGAAAGCTTGCCTGGTTTGGGCATGTAACTCGTCATGACTCCCTTTCGAAAACGATCCTTCAGGGAACAGTCGAAGGTAAACGGAGAAGAGGAAGGCAGAGAAAATCCTGGGCTGATAACATCAAAGAATGGGCAGGACACGGTTTTTCCACACTTGTACGCATTGCTGAGGATAGAGAGCAGTGGAGGACCCTGCCTGCTGATGCTTCCACCATGGCACCCCTACGACCCATGACGGGTTACGGGCTGAGATGATGATGATAGCCAAAATATTATAGTGGTGTTGTCTGACAACACAGAATCATATTTGCTCATAATGGCGTGTTTGGACACTGCTTTAGAGGAAATGAGGCCACCACGTTAAATCCGATTTGATTGGCTAGAATAATATGTAAGGCGAAACATGATTAGTCGACTGCTAATACTATTTTTGGTTGTTAATGGAAACGGTAGGAAGGGTACATTTTTTCAAAAGCTTTTGTAAACATGGTCTCATTGGCTAGACCATTTAATATAGTCAATTAGGAGCGTCAGTTCAGTGCCACTTTTTGAAAATAAACTTTGTAGAAGCAAGTGCGTTGAGAACCAGCTCATATTTTTCTAATAAAAGCCTGGGACAGAGGCAGATCGGAATTGTGCCATAACTCATCGCCAGTCAACGTACTTGTTTAATATTTCCTTGAATTGTGGTAAGCTAGACATATTTGATATCTTTTTGATGAAAATTGAAAGTGAATTGATAATTTATGTCTATATGTGTGTGGTTCAGTAACAAACATGAGGCAAAGCCTAGATATTGCTCCACCATGAACAAAACTTGTCGGAGAGGAGTATAACGGCATGGGATTGCCAAATAGTACTATGACACCTATCTTATTGAATAGAAGGAAATAATGCTGGAATTGCAGAGGCGTTGTAACCATTAGGGAGATGAATACTGGTGTATATTGATACATGAGACGCTAGCAGTTGGCCTACCGCGCTGAATTCGGTGTTTGTTATGTATTGTGCTTCAGTGTGGAAATAGATTATAAATTAGTTCTGAAGTAGGAGGTACAACCTTCTTGTTTCAGGGACCGTGGTACTAAAGTATTAAAGCAGCACCTGGTCTGAGTTGTGCTGGATCCAGAGGCTGGTAGCATACTCCTTGGTCAAGATATCGACCAGTGTTGTTTCTCAAGAAAATGGTGAAGCAAGCGAGCAGTGAAGACTGTTTCCTGCCGCCCACACAGAAGTTAAGATTTCGTTGGCCAGAGCAGCTCAATCTTGTGTATACCCCCCTCTAAAATTGACTGTACATTAAATCAAGAGGGACAGTTATTTGTTTCAAATAAAAGAAACTGTGAACCTTTCCAATATTATTTCCACCAGAAACAAACACTTGAAGTCATGATGACAAACAACAACCTAGCTTGAAAAGCCAGTATTACCTCATAGTACTACATCACAACTTACACACATATTGTAATAATAATATATGGCAATACAAAGATCCTATCTATAAATTGTGTACATACAACTTGTGATTACATTTGAGTGTGATTCCTGGTTCACTTTGTAGTTGAATCAGGATATCTATTATTGAAAGGAATTAATACATATTTTAAAAGTTAACACTTGACTTATTAAGATAGTCTTATAGAGTGTTCTATGTATGTGAGTGTCACAGTGTTGTAAAGTATTGTGGATTAAATTAAATTGTTTATCTGTCTGTTGGTTGTTGTGAACATACACTTCATCACTATCATAACCATAGACATTCAACGTAGTCATCACAATATTCCAGAATAAGTCTGACTGAGGTCTACATGTGGTAGCAAAGTAGGGTCATCTGTAACACACCACACTTATTAGATACAGATACCTTCACAGCTGATCTCAGTCGGTACACTAAGTCCCCTATAAATATTTATATCATCCCACTTTACCACATATATTGGGGTCCTGTCCGGGATTTTGAATCTTCTCCTATTATATATATTGGGGGTAATTCACTTCAGGGAATAATAAAAAATTAAAAGGTATCCTTGGGTGGAAATAAATAAGGTTGAGCTCTCAGTGGTTGTGGTTGTCCTTAGATAATTAGTTATAGATTGACGTGTTTAAGTTAGACATTGTATAAATTTGCCTGTTAGAAAATTGCCGACCTGGCAAAATTTCGATCTGCTGCTATGCAGCCTGCTAAAGAGTTAGGAATGGACGGGCAAGTTATGATTGCCTATGTCACTACTGAATGTGACAAATTTATTGAACGCGAAGAAAAAAGATTAGAAAAAGAAGCTGAAAGAAAGTTAGAGGCTGAAAAAGAAATTAAGAGGTTGCAGATTGAGGCTGACAAAGAGGCTAGGGCATTAGAGGCTGAGGCTAAGAAGTTACAAGTGGAGACAGAAAGAGAAGAAAAGAGACAGGCTGCAGAAAGGGAAGCAGAGGAAAGAAGGCAAGCTGCTGAAAGAGAAGACAAGCGATTGGCTGTAGAGGGAAGCAGAAGATAAGAGATTACAGAGGGAGCACGAATTACGACTAAGGGAGTTGGAATTTCAAGGCCATGCTCCTGAAAATGGTGCCAGTCCCTTTACCTCTGATGCCTCTGCTAGTCAGGGAGCCTCAACCTCAGCTATGAACTTTCATTTAGATCATTTTGTTGAGAGAGACGATGATATTGAGAGCTATCTAAATAGATATGAACTATTAGCTACCACGTATGGGTTAGAGAGAGAAAGGTGGAGCTTAAAGTTATCTCAAGGGCTTCGTGGTACAGCTTATGATGTTTTTGCCAAAATGAGCAGAGATGATCAAGAAAATTATGACATGTTAAAGCAGGCTCTTTTGTTAAGATATGAAAAGAATGGAGAATTTTATAGAAAAAATTTAGGAATGCTAAACTACTGTCAGGTGAAACCTATCACCAGTTCTCTGCACGGTTAGAGACATACTTGGAGAAATGGACTTCTCTGGGGAAAACCCAAGATCTTAAGGAAATGATCCTTATAGAACAACTAAGAGAGTCCATGGCTCCAGACCTGAGAAAGTTTCTCATGGAACAAGGTGCAGAGAGGCTGGGTGAGCTACTAAATGTCGCTGAAAGGTATCAGGCAGCTCAAGCAGAGGTAACAAGTAATAAAAAGAAACAGGTAGATAATTTTAAGGCACCACAGAACTTTAATAAATTTGATCCTAGAGATCAGAACAAAGGTAAGCACCAGTTTGATAGGCTACGGTATGACAATAAAAATAAAACCCCACAATTCGATGAAAGGAAATTTGATGAAAGAAAATCTTTCAACCAAGGAAGGAAGTGGTGTACAAAGTGTAAGATGAACAATCATACCACTGAAAATTGTAGGAATAAAACTCCTCGTTTTGCTGCTATGAAATCTGGGAAGAAGGGAACAAAGGTCAAACCTGAGGAACTACAGGAGCCGTACCACCCCCCCAGTGTGTGAAGATGTAATCTGTAATGGTGTCACCATAAGGTGTTTATATGATACAGGTTTAGATTATGATTCAGTTGTGAGTTCTCACCTGGTGCAAGCAGATCAATACACCACAGAAACAGTGGAGATTCAAGCTGCAACCAAGGAAGTAGCGACCATGACACTCCCTATCGCTAAGATACATGTAAAAACGCGATATGTGGAGGGAATAATCAAAGCAGCAGTGATAAATGAACCAATCTACCCTCTGATATTGGGGTGTAGATATGTCTTCCTGGGGAATCACAAGAGACCTGTGATATTGGCAACGGTGCAGACCAGATCACAGTCCAAAAAGGAGGAGGAAAATCCAATAAATACTCATCCAGATGAGATGAGGAAGGCACAGGCGGAGGACAAGACACTCAAGCCGTGTTTCAAGAAGTTGCCCAAATGTCATACACCTCCAGGCAAGGGAGAATTTTATATGAAGAACAAGTTGATTTATAGGAAGGCTGGATCTGAATCCAATGGTCACGGACAGCTGGTCCTTCCCACTTCATATAGGACTAAAGTGTTGGAACTAGGGCATGCGATTCCCTTCAGTGGTCATATGGAGATCAGCGCAACAGGACAGCGTATAGCTTATCACTATTTCTGGCCAGGGATAACTGAAGATATCAAACGATATGTAAAATCCTGTCCAGAGTGCCAACGAGTAGCACCTAAACATTGGACTGCACCAGCAACTCTGGGGGAAATGCCCATAGTGGGAACACCCTTTGAGAGAGTTGCCGTGGACCTTGTGGGACCTCTCACTCGAACCAAGAGGAGGAACAGCTACATTCTGACTCTGGTGGACACTTGTTCTATGTGGGGAGAGGCGGTAGCCCTGTCATCGATTGAATCTAAACATGTGGCAGAGGCATTACTCACAATTTTCACATGGTTAGGCTTTCCCAATCAAATCTTGACTGATAATAGCTCTCAGTTCAAGGGGAAACTAACAGAAGAAGTTTTCAGGATCTTCCAGGCCAAACACTTCCATTGTAGTGTGTACCATCCCCAAGGGAACGGCCAAGTGGAAAGATTTAATGGCACGTTGATGTCGATCCTGAGAAAGTTGGCACACGAGAAACCAGATACATGGGACCAGTACCTCCACGCCGCCCTCTTTGCTTATCGGGAGGTACCAAATAGTTCAACCGGTATGGCCCCGGCAACATTACTATTTGGAAGGCCAATAAAAGGTCCACTCGAAGCTCTGTTAAGAACGTGGACTGATGAAAAGGCAGAGGAAAATATTACATCCTCATACCAATATGTGAATGAGCTTACCACTCGTTTAAAAACTGGCTGGAAACTTGCCAATGAAAATTTGAGACAAGCCAGGAAAAAACATGCTGCCTATTACAACAGGAAAGCTAAAGACAGAGATTTGGCTGTGGGAGAGAAGGTACTGCTTCCTCTACCCGGTAGTCAGAATAAGTTACAAATTGGATGGCAAGGTCCATATACAGTTCTAGAAAAGGTGTCTAGAACCAATTATAAGATAGATAAGAAGGGGAAAGAAAAAATATATCATGTGAATCTCCTGAAGAAATATTTGGAAAGAGAAAATCAGGAAGAGACACACTTGTTGACCTTGTCCATTGCAATGGAGATGAAAAAGGAACCACTTTCATCATTTGAATATCCATTACATCCCTGTGAGACAGCGGCACAGGTGAAAATCAGTACACATTTAACGAACAATCAGAAGGAGAGAGTGCAACAGGTTCTAGATGATCATACAGAGTTGTTAACGGACCGACCGGGGCATACAAACTTATTTTAATATGATATGAAACTGATAGACCCCACACCTGTCTGTATGAAAGCCTATTCGATTCCTTTTGCTAAGGAGAAAGCCTTGAAGGAAGAGATAGACTATTTGTTGAAGGAGGGAATAATTTCACACAGTGAATCTTCGTATAGTTCCAGTGTGGTGCTCTTAAGGAAACCCTCTGGAGAACATAGACTCTGTATAGATTACAGGAGACTGAATGCTATCACAGAAAGTCAGGTGGATCCATTGCCGGATACAAATCAGTTGTTTGCCAGGCTAAATAAAGCTAAATATTTCTCAAAAGTGGATCTGAGTAAAGGATACTGTCAGATTCCAGTAAAGCCTGAGGTTAGACCGTACCTAGCTTTTAGTACCTCAGAATGACACTATGAGTTTAACAGATTGCCATTTGGATTGAAGAATGCGCCTAGTGTCTTCTCTAGAATGATGAGAAAATTGTTGGATCCTCTGAATAATCCATGCATCACAAACTTCATGGAACATTGACTCTCTGAACATGCTGTTTAATCGACTTAGAGAAGCGAATTTAACAGCCCGACCAACGAAATGTTGCGTTGGATGTAAAGAATTAGAATTCTTGGGACACACAGTCCATCACGGAAACATGACCCCTGACCCCAAGAATTTAGAGAAACTAAAGAAAGCCCCGAGGCCACAAACCAAGAAAGATATGAGATCCTTTGTCTCATTATGTGGTTTCTACCAACAGTATATCAAAAACTTTAATTCCATATGTGCACCGTTAACTGATTTGACACGCAAAGGAAATCCAGATCGAATTACCTGGACAGCACAGTGTGAATTAGCATACCAGGAATTGAAGGAAAAGCTCACAAGCAAACCTATTTTGAAATTACCTGACTTAAGTCAAGAATTCATTGTGAGAACGGATGCAAGTAATATCGGGTTTGGCGCGACCCTGTTACAGAAATCAGATGCACTTGATGGGGAATTAACCCCAGTGGCATATGCTAGCAGAAAGTTGAATAAAGCTGAAACCAATTACTCAACTAGCGAAAAAGAATGTCTTGCAGTAATATGGACGATCAAGAAATTCAATATTTATCTGTATGGGAAGGCATTTAAGTTGCAAACGGATCACAAACCCTTGTCGTTTCTAGCGCAGGCTAGGCATGAAAATTCGAGGTTACTCAGATGGTCCTTACTTTTGCAGCCATTCCAGTTCAGCATAGAGTATATCTCTGGAAAAACTAACCTGGGTGCGGATTTTTTAAGCCGCCATCCGTGTGATGAGAATCACCGTAAGCACCAGGAATAATATTAAATTTCTCTATGTGTATATAGAATTATAGACTGACATATAATGTCTGTTTTAAGTGGGGAGAATTTGTCGTGAGAACATTCTAATCCACATATCTAAATTATAAAGTAAATGTAAAGCCTAACGAATTAATTCAATAAAAGGAAAGAAGAATGGTAAAAGAACAGTGCGGTCACAATAGCGTACGCCTGTATTATAGAACGTCATGCTAGTTAAACAAGAAATCCCCTTTTTCTGCTCCGTCTGCATAATTGTAACGCTTTCACGTTTGCTAGTAAAGCCTACTGCATAAAATACACGCGTTTCTAAAAATAAAACTGGTACTGTGTTTCTTAGAAAAACTTGAGATAGGCACACTGCGTAATGACCTAGATTAATATTACATTAATGTCATTTTATGCACTACGTAAACGAAAAGACAGACCGGCTTAGAAGAGAGAGAGAGAGAGAGAGAGAGAGAGAGAGAGAGAGAGAGAGAGAGAGAGAGACGTACGGAGGAACGCGTGCAATACTACCACGTCGTCTAGCGATTGAAAATTAATGCCACCCCACGCGAAAGGCATGCAGGCTTGTTTTTTTTTCCTTCAAATAAACAGTAATAAAAAACACTACCAATACGAGGTAAGGTTTTAAAAAACATGGTTAATGCTTATTAGGAAACATGAAACAATACTGTTTTACGTCTGAAATCCTGACATTAGCCTGACAGTACAGAAGACACCCCATCGTATAGAAGTGAACGGGTGGTAGAAGAAAATACATATTTTGAACGCAGCCACTTGGCTCCATTAAACTTATATATTTGGGTGCCTTAGGACTTGCTGACAAAGAATATGTTAGGTGTTAAGCAAATAGTCCAATAATTAACAAATTATAGCCAAAATATTATAGTGGTGTTGTCTGACAACACAGGATCATATTTGCTCATAATGGCGTGTTTGGACACTGCTTTAGAGGAAATGAGGCCACAACGTTAAATCCGATTTGATTGGCTAGAATAATATGTAAGGCGAAACATGATTAGTTGACTGCTAATACTATTTTTGGTTGTTAATGGAAACGGTAGGAAGGGTACATTTTTTCAAAAGCTTTTGTAAACATGGTCTCATTGGCTAGACCATTTAATATAGTCAATTAGGAGCGTCAGTTCAGTGCCACTTTTTGAAAATAAACTTTGTAGAAGCAAGTGCGTTGAGAACCAGCTCATATTTTTCTAATAAAAGCCTGGGACAGAGGCAGATCGGAATTGTGCCATAACTCATCGCCAGTCAACGTACTTGTTTAATATTTCCTTGAATTGTGGTAAGCTAGACATATTTGACCAACGGGCTGATCACCCGTTTGCCAGACACTTCGATTACGGAAACAACGGCAAATGGGTTGATTTGCCATTGCCCTAAAGACGCCACTAGGCGTGATGGAAAACAATGGCAAAGAAAACCTATCTGCTGTTGCCCTAAGACGCCACTAGGCGTAATGGCCACTGACTGCTTTGACGGTCGGTGGCTAAGGACAGAAGAAGAAGAAGACATATTTGATATCTTTTTGATGAAAATTGAATGTGAATTGATAATTTATGTCTGTATGTGTGTGGTTCAGTAACAAACATGAGGCAAAGCCTAGATATTGCTCCACCATGAACAAAACTTGTCGGAGAGGAGTATAACGGCATGGGATTGCCAAATAGTACTATGACACCTATCTTATTGAATAGAAGGAAATAATGCTGGAATTGCAGAGGCATTGTAACCATTAGGGAGAGGAATACTGGTGTATATTGATACATGAGACGCTAGCAGTTGGCCTACCGCGCTGAACTCGGTGTTTGTTATGTATTGTGCTTCAGTGTGGAAATAGATTATAAATTAGTTCTGAAGTAGGAGGTACAACCTTCTTGTTTCAGGGACCGTGGTACTAAAGTATTAAAGCAGCACCTGGTCTGAGTTGTGCTGAATCCAGAGGCTGGTAGCATACTCCTTGGTCAAGATATCGACCAGTGTTGTTTCTCAAGAAAACGGTGAAGCAAGCGAGCAGTGGAGACTGTTTCCTGCCGCCCACATAGAAGTTAAGATTTCGTTGGCCAGAGCAGCTCAATATTGTGTATACCCCCTCTAAAATTGACTGTACATTAAATCAAGAGGGACAGTTATTTGTTTCAAATAAAAGAAACTGTGAACCTTTCCAATATTATTTCCACCAGAAACAAACACTTGAAGTCATGATGACAAACAACAACCTAGCTTGAAAAGCCAGTATTACCTCATAGTACTACATCACAACTTACACACATATTGTAATAATAATATATGGCAATACAAAGATCCTATCTATAAATTGTGTACATACAACTTGTGATTACATTTGAGTGTGATTCCTGGTTCACTTTGTAGTTGAATCAGGATATCTATTATTGAAAGGAATTAATACATATTTTAAAAGTTAACACTTGACTTATTAAGATAGTCTTATAGAGTGTTCTATGTATGTGAGTGTCACAGTGTTGTAAAGTATTGTGGATTAAATTAAATTGTTTATCTGTCTGTTGGTTGTTGTGAACATACACTTCATCACTATCATAACCCTAGACATTCAACGTAGTCATCACAATATTCCAGAATAAGTCTGACTGAGGTCTACATGTGGTAGCAAAGTAAGGTCATCTGTAACACACCACACTTATTAGATACAGATACCTTCACAGCTGATCTCAGTCGGTACACTAAGTCTTCTATAAATATTTATATCATCCCACTTTACCACATGGACAAATTATTATGTTTTCCAAACAAGGGAAATCACCAATGGGCCCGTAATAGGGTGATGATAATAAGCACTACTATAGTTGGTGTGCAGCCCAGCTGTGCATGGGTCGAGGACTTCCCCGTTATTCCAAGAAGTCAAAGTCAGGCTGATGGCTCAGCGGTCTACCGGAGATGACAGGGGTTGCTGTAACGAAAACATAATCAACCCTATTATCAACTCGCTAAATTAAATCATAAACATTACAACACGGCACAACAAATAAACAGGGTCGCAATAGGTACAGATAACATAAACCTATCCCATCTCCCCCTTTCAGCTGGCCAATTTTGACCTGGTGGTTCGCCGTTTCTTCTTACTCTCCCCTGCTCACCGTCCGATCAGCAGACATCAAACAATAAGTGCAGGGCCGGCTTATTGTAGCTTTTGCGTAATAATACAAAGACCAGGTTCCCCGCGACTAACGCTGGGATGGGTTTTAGGCATGTATACAAGGCTGCCCTCCCCCTCTCTCTACCAGGCGAGGCGTGACCTTAAAATCAGTCAGGTCGGCTAACCCACCGGCAGATACACAATTCGCCGACCAGTCTAACTGGTAGCACTGGCGTTCAACACATTTAATAATTACATACAGCATCTGACAACAATATAAGTCTGCACTAGGAAAGCATTATAAATGAGTTTAAAATAATCAACTAATGTACAGGTGCTTACTTAAATTAAAGTTACATGTGGGGAAAATATTATATTTACACAATCCGCCCTTGAGGCTAAAAGATTTCAATTGCTTAGGTTAACCTTTTTGTGTGTTAAAGACTCAATTACATAGTTATCCATATATAGAGGAAGCCGAGTATTCCTTTTAATGAACTATATCAGACATCAAATCACACAACCATTTGGCTCTTATAACTAGTAGCAGCATGAAATCACAATTCCCTAAGATTTCGGGTTGAATGATTGCTGTAATTTACCACATCACTAAAACCCTTTATGAAGGCTTACTCTGACTTATTACAAATCCCAAGCACAAATTTATACTAATTACCAAGTACTAAACTTGCTTACCAAGACTGTCAGAAGCTTCCACTCTATAATAGCAGGCAAGCTGGCGTTAAGTCTTCTAACTTCTCATGGCAGGAATTTTTTGGGACTGAAGCAATTAGAAGCAGAAGTAGACGGTATATATATTAATAGTAGGGTTGCAGGTGTGCGCGCGTGGCTAACACGTGCATAGAGAACAACGCGTAACTATTACCAGAGAATTATCCTAACGACAAGCTACAAAGAATTAGCGTAACAGAATAAAGATTGTTATGCATAGAGATTCTCAGCATTCCTGGCATCAAACACAGGGAAGTTTAGGAGACCGTCATCTCAACAGCGCAGGTGTCTTCGAACAAGTCGCTCCTTCGTCTGGACTGCCACGCAACATGACAAAACTCCAGGAACAGTTTCCCGTGTTTACGCGCAGGAAAAAAGAGAGAAACCGCCAATAGATGGCGCAATAAGTTCTGCACGTAGACAGCGAGGCGGTTAATCTTGCCTGGTCTAAAAAAAACAATACGGATAGTTGTAACTACTTCAACGATTACTCTGACCAACTTAACAGGCAAGGGGAGGGAACCTGTCCTAGTAAGAGTGACAACGAGCACTCCCCTTTCAGCTACAGAAGAGAAATTAGAGAAAGAAATGCGAGTGGTAATAACAGTCAAGAAGAATTGAGGGGTGGGAGTTTAGCTCCACCCAGTTCCCAACAATTTCTTACGCAATTATGTCACAACTACCACTGCACGGGTTGGCGACTGCTTTATTGTTAGTTTCTTAAGCAGAATTAAATGCATCAGTAGTCTCAAGTTCCATATGGACCAGGGAGGGAAAGATAAAAGAAATGATGTATATTTTAATTATAATACTTACAGTTTCAAACCAGTGTAAATGTCGATGTTAACATATTCACTTTAAAATTAATGGAAGTTTCAAACTTTTCAAATCAGTGTAAATGTAAATGAAAACATATTCAATTTATATTGTGAACACCTTTCAATCAGTGGAGATGTAAATGTAAACATATTCTAGCTGTACTGTTAACCGTTTCATTTAAATGTAAAGTCAATATAAAAGCTATTCAATTTAAATGTAAAGAAAGATTTCTCTCGAGGGATTAAAGTTAATTCTCATCGAGGGTAAATTCTGAGTAAATGGGTTGGTAGAATAGGAAAAAAGGGACACATAAGTATGAGCCGGGAAACGCAATACTCAGGAGAGCGTTTCGTTTCTATTCTTTTACTATAATTGTTGGTGGTGGTACCAGTTGAAGGGTACTATCTCTGGAACAAGAAAGGAACAGTGTCCAAAGCCTTAAGACGAGGGACCAACTTTGTAGACTCTCCCTGATACTCCTGAGAACGAGCTGCATCCTACATCCTTGACCAGCGACGAGCGTGAGCAGTGTAGAAAGAACCAACCCAGCGGGAGTAGAAACAACCACTGGCAGCTAAGTGCAATATATAAGCTGCCAAAGTGAACCTTTTTTCATATAACCTACTATCCATCAATGATGAACCTTTTCTGTTAAACTATTCAATTATCTTCCAACTGTTATAACTTAAGGGATTATTAAATTTTGTTATTTGTAATTTTACAAATTTAACTTCGATTTAATCATTTTAAATGTACTGCACGTTTGTCTCAGTCAATTTACTAAACACACTCTAAACTGAGCTTTACCAGAATAATAAGAATTCCACTGAGCAAAATCAGAGGTGGAGGCTTGAACGAGCTAAGATTAATCATTGCTTAATTCTTCACAAAAGTTGTCGGCAGATTCTAGAATTAACGTGCTCAGCCAAAGCAGCATTGTTTTCGTTTATCTGAATATCTTGTGGACACTCAATTGAGATAGAAACGTCATTACCCTTCTATTTACAAATCTGCCAAGAGTAATCTTGTGCGAAGGTAGACACATTTGAAGCCCATATTAGATACTCTTGAGTTTTGGCCACTGTTGGACCACTACTGCAAAGCATGGGAGGCAATACCGTCACAGGCTTTTATCGTAGACTGCTGGCAACTTGAACCACAGACTTGTACCACAAACGTATACCACAAACCGAGAGAAAACAAATGTTTCTTCCAAGTATAGGGTCTCCTGACATGAGAATCAGGCGCCCTCCGTTTCCATTCCACCATTTCATCATCCCCTGAAACTTTCCACTCCCTGCGCATTAATGTTAAACACAGTGAGCCAGATTAAAGTGCGTTAGGACAGCAGAAAACTACAATTGCATTATTTAAGCTTGCTTGAAAATACACATAAACGTATTAAAGTGTTAATATAATAAATATGCACACCACTAAATCATCACGTTCCACTCCCTGCTCCACATGGATCATGGGCTATCTCTGACTTTGGCTTCTTTTGAGGAAACCCGCACGAAGCAGTCATCAGCTCTTGCAGTGTTTATTCATGTATCCAATTATTTTATATGCCGATGCTGCCGGCCTCGTATGAACCTATTCATCCTAAAGCAGTTTACCCATTTTAACTGCAAAAATATAAATTGATAAAATGTACATATTCCAACTTACCCCGACTATCGAGAATGAATTTACGGACTTCTTGCACAGTTAAACTTCCAAATATCGTAGGGCCACTGTTTTAAGAGGCCGTCTTACAGGTGGTCGGGGTATTACTTTAATTATTAACCCAGTGTTATTCTGTATGTAGGTTCCTAGGACTCGGGGTTTCCAGTACTACAGTCGAGTTTTTTCCGTCTAATATCAGAAGACCCTCTAACACTTGGTCCTGTCCTTATGTTGGAATCCTGTGTCTATTTGTTATCCTGGCTGATTGAAATTTCTTTTTGACGGGACGGAAATGCAGTGAAGTACTTAAAATGTTGCACATTCTATAGGACATTTGCGCCCACACATCCATGTGATTTCGTTGGAAAAAAGCTCCAATCAGAAGTGGTTGATTTTAGCACTTCCATGCAAATACAACCACGATATAGTGTCTGTTATCGGTAGAGGTCTCTCCCTCCCCCTCCCTCCCCCCCCCCACGACTACCCTCTTCTGTAGAACATTCCACATGGTATCATAAGATATTTTCTTGACAAGTCATTCACGTATTTCATCTGCCTGTCTTTCATGACCATATAAGGTCTTACTTCTTCTGTTTCGCCTGTCCTGTTTACAAACTCACTACTTCACCGATCTAACACTATAATCGTCTCCAAGATGTTATTTCCTTGTAATAGTTTATCACAGCATAGTCCATCTGCCGGAAGTATTACGTCATTGCCCGTGTCGTAATCTTCAGCGAGATGGTCATTTCCTACATCCCAGTGAGATCTGCGTTATTATTTATCATGTCATGTTTGCGAGCTCGCACCATATTGTGTAAAAAACTGGTAGCATGTACCGTCCCCAGACAGAAAGTTGGAGTTAACAATAGTAGTGTAACTCAATGTAGACTCTTATTCTGCTTGGAGATAGCGATAAGCGAAAAATCAATTAGGCAAGTTCACCCCTTCGCTACGCGTCTCCGATAACAAATATGGGTTTTCACCGTATGCGATCTTGTGCAAAGGTAATCACGGCTTATCTTTTTGCCATCCTTTTCTGTCTTGGCGGAAGCACTTACATAACGTAAACAGCTTCACCCTACACAAACAGAAGTCAATGTTGCTTCAAAACAGGTCAAGCAATCAAGGTAAAAGTAAGGGAGTAACAAAGTAGACCAAGATTTTATAAGAAAACCTTGAACGAAGAAATAGAAAACAACGACATGGAGCGGGTGAGAAAAAGGAAAAGGAAGGGCACAGAAGAAAGTTATAAGATGTCACAGGAAAATGTAACAATCGAAGATTTGACTTGTCACAAGCAGACTGGAAGAAAGTGTACATTGTTAAGCTGTATAAGAAGAGGGATTCACAAGAATGCACGAACTACAGAGGAATAATGTTGCTATTGGTATCTTGAAAAATACTGAACAAGGATCGAGAGATTAAAAAGGACATATACGAGTATTAACAACAGAGAAGAACAAATACGTTTTCAACAAAACAGATATTGTACCGACCAGATAGCCACACACACGAATATTAGGCTGAAAAGAATTCGAAACTGAATTTTAGCTACACACGAATATTAGCTCTACATAATTCGAAACAGAATTTACCACCTTAAATTGAATTTGTGAACTATAAAAAAGGCATTCAACAATTTAGATGACAGAGAAACACTTTGGAAACTGATCAGGCAGTATGGAGTTTCCATAAGTTCATTAACGTAACGCTGTCTCTCCCAAGGGCCGTATAGCGTGCCAAGAAACGGTACATTATTCACCCAGGAGCTGTTTAATACGTCGTTCTGTTATATTCACATTTTATCACGTGTGCACTTCACACGGTATAAACCAAAAACCTTTTTTTTAAATTTATGTTATTTTTTGTTTGTTTTTTGTATTAAGACGTAAAACGTTTGAATATATTCGTTATCAAGTTTACATCTTCATGAGCTGCCTTCTCCACATCGAAAGTCGTTTGCTACCGATCTCCAACGTCTTCTGTCTGTTATCTTGATGGTGCAATCTAACAGGGCATTTCCTGTCCATCTCTTGATATTATCTTACGATCTCCAGTATCTTCTGTCTTGTCTTTATCATGCACTCTGATAGGCTCTTTTCTTTCCTTCTCTTGATGTTATCTTCCTGCTTTTAGCGCTGTCTTCCTCTTGCACGTTTGTCTTTAACTCTACCTTCTATTATGGTCTTCAGCAAGGTGTTATGTCTTTTTACATGACCAAAATGTTTCAGCTGTGTAATTTGGATTTCTGTCATTAATTTCCAATTATAACGGTTGTGTACATTCATCTTCATCATTATTTTATTGTCGCTCCTCATGGAGCATGGAACCACTCGTGCAGGAAGCCTGGCACCAAGCATTCAGATGTTCCTGCAGCTGTGGTTTCTCTTGTAATTTAAGCATATTACGTGATATATTCTCATGGACGACTGCACTGCTTGTTTTAAAACAGCACTTGTAGAAATCTAAAAACTGCCTTGGACAGAAAGATATAATAAAGAATGCATAAGAAGACATACGCCCTGTGTAGTTTCCCGGGGGGTCTCCGATGAGGCAGAGACAGAATATGACTACTGTTCCCTCAAGCATGTCGTACTCATGTGGTGGGTGCTGGCAGACTCATCATGTAAACACATTTCTATATAAACCACCACTGCGTAAGCATGACAATGCTATGTGCGGGCTTCCTGTAAAACGACTGACTCCAATGATGATTTCATGCTCCGTACGTAGCGAAAAGGAGAATGATGATAAATGAAGGTGACATAAAATTTAAATTTGGTAAAGGAAGATTTACAAAGCCCTTTGAGGCAATAAATGGAGTGCAGCAGGGATGCCTCTTTTGCACAATGTTTCTTCTTACTGGCCATTAATGTTATCCCACATAAACGTATTTTATATTTGGACATGCGCCCTAATATAACTGACTAGGTTGAACGGGACGCGCCTTGTCAAACCGAGGCAAAAGTTTATCTTAAAAAAAAAAAATGAAATTAATCGTACTCTGTCAAAACAGCTTGACAATCTAAATTTTAACCAGTCTCAGCGCTGTTTTGTCTCATAACCGTAACTAGATGCATGCATAAATGAGACTTCTTGATAAGTGGTTACAGGAATCGGGTCTGAAAGTATCCAAAGAGAAAGATTATGAGAATGATTGTGATTATGCACTTGGAGTAACGCAAAAACATTCTTACAAGATTAGTGTAAAAACCCGTCATAAGACGGGAATTAGATTCAAAAGCAGCAATATCTAACGGCAATTTTACTTATTCAAAAGCACCAATACCTAACGGCAATTTTACTGATTCAAAAGTATTTTAAAAACCACTGTGCATCACCACTGTACACGAACTACGTAGCAGCAGCGAGGATCCCAATGTGTGTATATGGGATCATACATTCTATAAATATATTTTTGTGCACACCGTCATTTGCTATTCTTCTTTGGTAAGTGTTACTATTTTCGGGAGAGTACATATAAGGGAAACAATGCAATTAATGTCTAACTTTCAACCAAAGTTGCATCCCTTAGCGTTACGTTCTGACAGAAAAAGCTGGGATGTTATATATAGGATTGGGCCTCGTGTCTTGGCTGCAAATAGACAACATTGGAGTAACGGACTGTCATATTAAAATAAAGATACGAGAGGCAACAGGAGCGTTAATTACAATGACGAAATCAAACTGTCCTCAACCTACTACATTTACGACTTACGACCACTCGTACTTACATCCCATTAATTCTATTATGGTATAATTTGTATATTTAAATATGTTATTTTATTTTACATGTTGTTCATTATTGTTAACTCGTATAATTTGAGTATGTGGTGGGGGGTGCTTGATCACTACTGGCGAGGGTGATGCCAGAGACGTCGGGCTTATAATGGTAGCCGACCTGATGTTAAATAACGCGAATTATATTGATGTGGGCCGTAAGGATAGGCCAATGTTAATGAAACACCAACAGCTGGGTCACGAAGTTGACCAATTCATAATGAAGTAGGCTGGACAGGTAGTTAAAGTACATCTTCGACAGAGACATTTATTTGACGAAACGAAGTTCAACATCATGGGTATATATAGTATACATCGTAGAATACATATCAAGGCAGCCGTTTGATTGACGTCACCGATTCTTATGAGATGAAGGTCAACGGCTTGACAAAAATACATGGTCATTACGAAGGGACCATGTTTTAACTTCCTTAAGCATTATAAACCAATCCTGAACATCATCGTGCCTGATGCTAGAGGGTCACACTAGCCATTGAACATAATTGGTGCAATGGAAGCTCTGCCATAGCAAAACATGGCCATTCGTCTCTGAGGCATGAGAGACTTAGAAATCAGCCGTATTCTGGCAATAATGTATTAACGTAAACGAATTCCTGGCATAATCCCTCAGGAATAGAAATCTTGGGTATTTCAAGATAAGTATGGGTCTTCTCTTTACTTTAGAGACAGAACACCACAAAATATACGTCCATCAACAAGGACCGAAATATTACAATGCCTCTAGAGTATCGTTAGTATAGCAACAACTTCACGCAACAAAAGCGCGTCATCTGCATTCAACGAAGATGCAGAAAAGTACGTATAACTATTTAAGATAAACGTTTATTAAAGATGCGCTCACATGTGCGTCTATCAAAACTAGACGGGCATGTGAGATTCTCACACACTTAACTCCCACGCGTAAAAAAGGACTTAAAAATTATATTAATTCATCATGTGACATATTCTTTCCAGAACGTTGTCTCCATTACAGCTGCTCTGAACGCATCACGATTCTGGGCAAGTCGACCTGCATCAGCCAAAGACAAGTTCAGACTCTCTGTGATGTCCTGGGTCCACCGTCGTCTAGGTCGACCCCTTCCCCTTTTTCCAGGGACCATGCCTTCCATCACTGTTTTTTCCAGACTATTATGTCTTTTTATATGACCGAAAAATTTCAGCTTCCTTATTGCGATGGTATTTAGGAGCCAATGTTCCTGTACGTTTAGTGAGTGCAGTACTTCTCTGTTGGTCTTTTTTTCTGTCCAGGGTATTCTCAACATCCTTCTGTAGCATTTCATTTCGAATGATGTAATCTTTTTTGCAACTGTTTTATTGAGTGTCCAAGTCTCGCAGCCGTATGTTGCTACTGGGAATATACACGCTCTGATCAGTTGTAACTTTGTTTCTTTGCTTGTGCCTTGCCATAGGTTTTTCATCTGTATTAGCTTATGTGAAGCAATTGCAAGTCTTCTTTTAATTTCTACTGCACAGTCGCCAGAGCTGTTAATGATTGATCCTAAGTATTCGAATTCATTGACACTTTCCAGTTCTTCGTTATCAATTTCAATTTCTGGTTTGGTCTTTACTTTGTCTGTTGTCAATACTTTGGTCTTCTTGGTGTTTAGGTATAGATTCTGGGCCTCGCTGTGTTTTTTGGTGGACAGAAGTAATTGTTCAAGTCCTTTTGGGTTGGTCGATAGGAGGACTGTGTCGTCAGCATATCTGATTTCCGGGATCTGGTACCCGCCGATGTTAAATGAGTCAAACTCTGTGTGTTCTTGGTCATCTCTTACGTTTCTCATGATATTCTCGGCATAAATGTTAAACAGGTAAGGGGAAAGGGTACAGCCTTGTCTTACTCCTTTCTGTACTTCAAACTATTCTGATGTTTCCCCCTCTATTCTTACGGCTGCCTGTTGTTCTTGGTACAGCAGTGCGATGAGTTGTATAAGGTGGTTTGGAAATCCCATATTTTTCATAATAGCCCATAACTGCTGATGTTGTACACAATCGAAAGCTTTGGTGTAATCAATGAAACAAGTATGTAGGTCAACGTTGAATTCTCTACACTTTTCTATGATGATCCTTTTCTATATTAATTAACAATAAAAAATAGAAAAAATTTAGTTAAAATATAGCACAGCAGACCTACACATGTTAGCATTCCGGCATGTTAAATTATAATATATTTTTATGGTTTATATATAGTATAGGGAGCCGTGGTAGCGCAGTGGTTAGTGCACTTGGCTTCCTAGCTCGGTGGTCCATGGTTCAATCCCCAGTTGGGGTTGGATTTTTTTAGACCGCAAAAGGCTCCGGGGTCGACACAGCCTCATGAATTGGGTACCAGAGCAACTATGGGAAGGTTAGGCGGCTGGCGTGATGCTGACTACATCACCCATAGTTTACCGATGGTCAAGAAAATATGGGCCTAACACTATATTCCCAGTATGCCTCAATGGGCGTGTAACGGGATCCCTTATAAAGTATACAGTGATTTCCGAATAACACAATATTGACTTACTACGGGGTCGTCGGAACGGTAGCAGGTCTCGGGGTCTCTGGAAGATTATGCCCACTGCACCTTAAGGCACGTCGAACAAGGCGATGAATATGAGGTTGTGTATGGGATTGGTAACCTCATCGCGTAAAACAGATTGCTACCGAAACCACCACGGCAGGTGGATGTATGGTACGGGCCTCCTGCTAGATGACTCGCTGCAAGGGTGGCTCCGTGCTCCATGAGGATCAAAATAGAAAATGATGATGATACTGACACATTAGAAAGAACACAAGATGACGAGGATGCCAGAAAATATCGAAGTTGTTGTTGTTGTTGTTAACTAGGGCTGCTGAGTTCGTCACTCTTTAGCAGTCAACGCCAAGCTGAAGAATTTGCATATGTTCTGCAGCTGTTGAGTGGTGCTGTATAGAGTGTTTGTGATTGTTGGGGAACCCGGCAATAGCTGTCGTCTCTCTGTAGAGAGTCCTGGGCAAGTGAGCAGCACATGCTGAACTGTCTCATACGGATGGGTACAGTTGTGGCAATTAGGCTCATGTGTGGGGTTTAATTTGTTTAAGTGCGGGTTGAGTCTGGTGTGTTCTGTTCTTAGTTGGGAGATTGTGACCTGCTCCACAAGTCGTAGGTTATTAATGTTGTAATTTTTATTGGGATGGGCCATTTCTTTATACAAGGCACGTCCAGAAGACCCTTTTGCCCATCGGTTCAGCCATTCCTCTTTGAAGTTGTTTTGGAGTATTCGTTTATCTGTCTGCATGTTTGCTGGAGTGTTTGTTTAAACCATGCTTGCTCCTAGTTTTGCTAGTCAGTCTACTTTATGATGTGGGTGCGAGTCGTGGGCAATGACTGCGGCCCACAGGGGCCAGATCCAGGCAGTAAGTAAGTAAGTCTACTTTATGGTTGCCTGGTATGTCAGTGTGTCCTGGTATCCACTGGAGAGTGACTCTGATGTCGTATTTTGTTAGCAGGTTGTCGATTGTTTCGGCCAGCTGTATTATTTCTTTATTTTCAGATTGAAGGTATTCTTCTAAAGCCTGAAGTGTTGATTTTGAATCAGTGAAGATTAAGATATCTGAGGGCTTATAGATTTCTTGTTTGAACGGGCAGTCTATTGCTGTAAGGGTGGTGTTTATTGCTGTAATCTCTACTTGGTAATTATTACAGAATTCTCCGCACGGTTCATATATTTCAACATGTAAGCCTACCTTGCCGATGGCTGGAGAGCTTGAGTGCCCCAATGATCCCGGGAACAATACCGGCGGGAGTTTTACTCCTGGCAGGGTCACCCAAGCCGGACAGGTCCTTGGTGAAGGGTCAGACTAAATGGGTTTAGAAGCAGGTGGAACCCTATAGGTGTAGATGCAGAACCCACCGGTGAGTGGTACATGCTCTGGTCTGCACTAATCCAACCCCACTTCATGGGTTAAATGCTTTCTTGCCTTATTCTTCACTGTTTGTCCTCTATCCTTTAAAGCCAGGGAGTAAACCCTGCACACAAAAATCAGTGCAGGAGGAGCACGATAGTCTTGGTTGACAATCCACCTAAGGGAAGGACAACTTCACACAAACCCGGGTAGGAAAGACTCGTTAGTCCTGAAAGACAGCTTTACTAGGAGAGACAACTCTGATGTCAAACAACTGCTGCCTTGCAGGAAGGTCACGGAAAACCAGAGGCTAGGGAAGCAGTCCCGAACAAATGCATGCTGAAGACGGATGAACTGGGCCGCATGGCGCACAACATAGTGCAACGCAAACCGCCTTGAGATGACAGATACAAATATGACTCAACGAGACGGTGCTCGACCCAAGGAGACCCGCCAGGTGGGAAGAGTGCCGGACCCCTTGCCTCGACGGGGTCCACCCAAACCAACTGGTGGTCACCTTTTTCTGCATCGTGCAGCCAGGGCGCGGAATATTAGGGAAAATGCGACTGGCCAAAACACCCAGGAAAGAACACTCAATATACTCCAATGGAATGCAGAAGGTGTCCTAAAGAAGAAACTACCGCTCGCCAAAAAATTACACGATGAACAAATTGACATAGCTATTTGGCTGGAAACACACTTAAACTCAAACCACAGATTTTCTGTAAGAGAATATGAAACATTCCGGCTTGATAGAGAGGGACACAATGGATGAGTACTCATGTTAATCAGAAACTCCTTGCCTAGCAGAGAGCTTTATGTTGCTACAAACGGTCAGGCGGAAATTATAGGAGCTGACATCACGATAGATGACCAGACCGTTAGAGTGTACAACCTATATGCCCCCCCCCCCAGATAGAGATCTTTCACTAGCCACAATGGAGATTAGGCGCACCAACTGCCTGGTTGTTGGTGATTTCAACAGCCATTCAGAAAGGTGGGGTTACAAAGAGGCCGATACCCGTGGCATTGAGGAAGAGGACTGGGAGATTGACTCAAATCTGCAACTCATCAATAGAGCAGATGATACACCCAGCTTCTACTCAAAAAGATAGCAATCAACCTCAACACCCGACCTTGCCTTCTCAACAGGAGACGTCAACCATAAGATCGAACGCACTGTGCTCAACCAATTGGCAGGCAGTGACCACAAACCGATCAAACTAATGATTAATATGGAACATACACTCAACTTCCATAAGCCATTACCCCCCTGGAACTACAAAAATACCAACTGGAACAAGTTCTCAGCACTGACAGATGAACACTGTGGCTTGATAAACACCCAAAACAAAAGAATTAGAGAAATAGCTGACGGATTTAATAAAGCAGTTCTGAAAGCTGCCCTAGAATCAATACCACGAGGGGCAAGAAAAGATTATAAGCCGTACTGGACAAAAGAACTCAAAGAACTGGAAGAACAGGTAACAGAGGCCAGACATGTAGCAAAAAAGGACAAAATAGTTGAGGCAAACATCGTCTACAAAGCTATCTCTCCAAAATACACGAAAAACGTTAAACTGTTCAGCCAAAAATAGCTGGATCAAAACAACAGAAAGTCTTAACCTCGACAAAGATGGAAGAAAATTATGGAGTCTCGCCAAAGCCTTAAATGATGAGGAATGCAAAAATAAGGAAATAGCCCTACAACAAAATGAGAAAATACTCACAAAGAAAAAAGCAGCAAATGTCTTTTCTCAAAAATTCTCACATGAGAGCCAGATAAATGTTCCACTGTTACGGTATATGATATTAACGCCGTCTGCTAAAGGTTATCAGACGTGCAATTGTAAAAGGTTAAGGCATTTAATATATTGCGATAGAGGTTTCAATTTTGAACGCTCCATGCACGATCGATCATGACGTGTATAGCGTTGTTTAGGACACAGTCGGTAACTAAGAAACGTGACCCTTTGTTACTTCAGAAGGAGAAGAATAATCGTCAAATTCGTATGAAGATATTCAGACTCGCAGTCTCACTGTCGGCAGGTAGCCATGTCTAGCTGCGCGTGCATATAGCTGTGATGTTCTGACGACAATTACTGCTCTGTATCCTTAAACGGACATTGACACGTAAAACAGCAGTCTACGCCATTGATTAATTTATGCATGACTCATGTTCTGTCCCTATTTGAAATGTGTACATGTGAATTAAATGTACGGACTCAATGAAATGACTTATCAAATCAATCGTATTCCAAAGTTCAAGTATTGTTTGGAATCTTCCACCCCCGCATTCGCTTAATCTTCCATCAAAGGCACGATGCACTAAAACTAACATATCAAGGAAGAAAACAATGGCCAGAATTTTATAATTGTTTTATTCATAACACATGGAACATTGTTCAGAGCAAATCACACACCACGCAACAGTGGTGTCCGGTGTCTGGGGACGACAAAAAAAAAAAAAATTTCTTCATGACTTTCGAATGAAATGTTTACGATCAAGTTTCGATCACATGACCAGTACGAGGCTGACGTGACGCAGTACTCATTATAATACCTAACAACGTGACGTCACTGAAAATCGTGTAGGTGATCGGTCGAAGAAACCAGCCGTTTCTAAGTCTAACCAAAGGAAACATGAGCCATTTGAAGCCAACACATGATATGGACTATAGGAGCAGACAGTCAGGGGCTTTAGCCTAGCTGTTGACGACCGCTAGCACTGATCGAAGCAACGGTAAAGATAAATCTAGGTGTTTAACTGTTGGTATTGCAAACAGTGCTAACTAAGTCCATTGTCCTCTGCCTACATCGGCATGTTTTTTATCTATGTTTAATGTAATTTTTGTTGTCTTAATGTGTTGTTAATTCGTGGGAGGTAGGGAGGATGAACTGAAATTAAATTCTGTGGCTCTCACGATGCCTGAATTAATTTCGGTCGTTTCTTAGGGCAGTTAAACGATCGCACCTTTGGAAACCCCATTGAGGTTTGACATTGGACTTGTTGTCCAAATCTGCTATCGTTTGACGATTTGCGTTAGCTGTACTGTCCCGTAGATAATTGGTGTATTTTATTCGTACTCAGTTAATAATTTTATTCAGTTCTGTACCATGTTCGTTACTATTCGTCCAGTCTCCTCTGACTATCATTTATTTTATGATTGTTAAATTTTCGTCCGTTATGAGTCCTGTGACGTCATCATTTTTCGCAGTCATTTTTTTTTTGTGTGTACCTTGAATATTCAGTTGACCTCCGGTCAAACCTTGACCCTTCATTTGGTCTGTGACATTTCCGCTTATTTTATTTAGTTCATAAATTCATTTTTAATTGTGAAAATGTCTTGTTTGCGTCTTGACATTGGTTGTACCCTTTAGTTGCATCATTGTTTTGTTTGTCCTCATGATATATATTAATATTACATTAATAATATGCTATTATATGCAATAATACACTTGTAATTTAATTTAATTAATTTTTTCTGATAATTAAGGTTAATATGGGACATTGCATAATTATGCAGTGATAGTCCAAGAAAGTAGCACTACAATTTATCATAGATGCCTAGGGCATAATAATATAATATATATATTGACAAAATAAAATAATCTTATAGCTACCTTTGAGGTAATAGACCCATTGTATATTATTTAATATACTTTTCTGGTACTAAGAGAGTGACTTAGTACATTGAACAATATAATTACTAGGAATTATACCCAACATTATTGGATATTGAGATTAATTGTGTGATATAATTACATTATATTTAACAGATATCATAACTATTTATGATATAGTATTATTTAGATACAATATTGTTACAAAATATTGTCTATTAGTTGAACTTAGACATTAAGTTCAGTACTATTGTGATTACTTATATTGAATATTTCTAAGTTGAGTAAGTATAATAATTACTCTGAAGCTACTATTGACTAATTTAATCAGTAATTATCAATAATTACTTACAGATAAAAGTCAAAATGCTTACTATAGACCATTTCGTTAAAATTGGTCGTGATTACGGTTATAAATCTCAAGAACTTCGTCAGTTTGCTGAGTCAGAACTGGAAAAATATGAAAGAAAAGAAGAAGAGAAAAAGGCTGCATTAAAGAAAGAGGAAGAGGAACAAAAGGCAGCATTAAAGAAAGAGGAAGCAGAACTTGAGATGAAGCAAATTGCCAAGGAAAATAGGTTGAGAGAGATTGCTCAACGTGAAAGAGAAGAGCAAAGAGCAATCGCCAGGCAGGAAGAAGAGAATAAATTGAAACGAGAGGAAATTATTTTACAACAAGAAATGGAATTGGCGCGTATTAAATTGGAGACAGCAAGATTACAAGCACAAAATGCTGATGCAAACCAGAATAATAACGCACAAAATGGATCATCATCCAGCCAACCTAAACATTTCTACAACTTTAAATTACCCATTTTCAACTTGAACGTCGACGACCTTTCATCGTTCCTGGCACGTTTTGAACAGACTTGCAAATCTAACCATTTGCCTGAAGAGTCATGGGTACTCAAATTAAATGAATTCTTGGTTGGAGAACCACTGACAGCTTCTCAAAATGCTGACCCATCAATAGCTAATAACTACGGTGCTATTAAGTCCTTGCTTTTACGAAGGTTTCACCTGGACGAGGAACACTGTAGGTTAAAATTTAAGGGAATTTTACCTGAATCTCCAAAGGATTTTGCAGGATTCATTGCGAACATACGCAATACATTTAATAGATGGGTTGAACTGGCAGAAGTCAACAAATCATACGACAAATTAGTTGATTTACTACTGCGGGATAAGGTATTATCTTCAGTTAGCCAGCCATTTTTTGCATATTTGCAGGAGCGTAAACCAGGTACCATGGACGAGTTAGAAAAAATTTCTTTAAACTACTGTTCGGCACACCCGAATGCAACCATTTCTAACTCCTCATTAAGAGAACCTCTACCTGTGGCGTCTAATATGGCCTACAATCACCATAACAAACAAAGACATCACAGTGTAGACAGAAGCAGGTTCCAAAGAAATCACAATGTTAACTTTCAGAAGGGACATAATAATGATTTCAACAATAAAAATGAGTTCAACAGAGGTAGATCACGAGATAGAAATTATTCACCTCAAACAAACTACCACAATGGTCAACATAACACTCATTATAATCGATCACATACTCCCAATAATAATAATAACTGGAATGGTAATAATCATGGCTCGAGACATCGAGATAATAGTTACTATAGAGGACGACGAGATAATTCTAACAATTATACTCGGAATCGATCTCATTCTCGGGGATCATCTCATTACAACCATAATACAGGGGCGGCAGTTACAAATAATACTACCCCTATAGCTCAGGTCCCACTAGACACTAATACAACACAGTCTTCTGCTGCATGTTTTGCTATTAATTATAATGTGGCAAATAGCTGCCAACAATGCAATCTTATTTTTCAGAAGGCAAAAGAAACAGTGCTTAACTGCGGACATATTATACCACAGGTAGGTCTTGCAGTCAACGATGGAACAGGCCTACTAATTTTTAACAGAGGATTAGTTAATGGATCCGTCGTCTCAGTGTTGAGGGATTCAGGATCCACAACGATTGGTGTACGACAGTCGCTGGTACATCCTAGCTGTGCAACGGGGGAATATGTCCGTTGCATGACTTTTGGTGGAACAATAGAGTTTTACCCCACAGCTATTATTCATGTTAACACACCTTTCTTCACAGGAAACGTAAAAGTATGTATGCTAAAGAAGCCTATAGCTGATCTGATGGTTGGTCGTATACACGGCAGTAAAGATTGTACTCCAGATGAGATTATAGAATGGGAGAAACGTAACCTATGCACTGGAAACGCCGTGACGACTAGAGCACAGACTCAACTCATGGAGAAGGTTGATGATGATAAAATGGAGGCAGATAACCAAGAGGAATTTGTAGTCAATTCACCTATTGACAGGGAAACATTTGCAACCAAACAAAAAGAGGATAAATCTTTAAAAAAATTTTTTAAGTTGGTTGATAAAATTGACAATCTATCCTCAGGTAATAATAACAAACATTGTTTTGTTATTAAAAATGACATATTGATTAGATGTTTTCATGACAAATCACAAATGAAACAACAAGTTATGGTCCCATATACTTTTAGACGGTACATTCTTCAACATGCACATGACTCACATTGTGCTGGACATATGGGATATACTCGAACACGATCTCGAGTACTGTCTTCATTCTTTTGGCCAGGAGTGTCAAGAGATATTTCGCAGTATGTACGTTCCTGTACTACATGCCAAGAAGTGAAAGCACGTGGAGCTTTTCACACGGCGCCTATTCAGGCTTGCGATATCTCAGTAAGACCTTTTGACAAGATGGCCATAGATATCATTGGTCCATTGCTACCATCGGCCAGAGGACATAGATTCGTCCTTACGTGCATTGATTTGTGCACACGATGGCCAGAAGCTATCCCATTAAAGACCACCACTACCACAGATGTAGCTGATGCACTACATCTCATCTTTTCTAGAATAGGGTTTCCTAGAAAACTTTTATCAGACCATGGGTCACAGTTTATATCTGACACCATGAAGGAAGTCATGAAAACTTGGGACATTGATAGGAATTTAAGTAGTATTTATCATCCGATGAGTAATGGTGCGGTTGAAAGACTTAACCGTACACTTAAACAACTACTACATAAGGTTACTGCTAAGCACCCTCATGACTGGGACAGAGCACTCCCAGCTGTTCTATTTGCTTATCGGGAGGTACCGCATGAACAAACTGGCTTCTCTCCCTTTGAATTAGTTTTTGGTGCTCCCCCAAGAGGTCCTATGGGACTAATAAAAGACTTATTAATTGACGAGGAGATGACTCAGGACACTCAGTCATCTTACGAGTACGTGATTAATCTTCGGAAGAACATTATTGAGTCTTGCCAGTTGGCAACAGCTTCTTCTGAGGCTGCAAAAGCTAAGGCTCGATCTCTACAAAATAGGTCTCGACGATTACGCCAATTATTCCCAGGCGACGAGGCTTATGTGTTACTTCCTCACAATAACAATAAATTATTGATATCTTGGAATGGTCCTTACAAAGTCATTGATAAAATTTCCGACGTTGATTACGTCTTAGATATCAAGGGACACAAAAAGATATTTCATATTAACATGCTCAAGCAATTTCATACACGTCCTGAACACTTACAGTCAATTTTTCATGAACTAGATGACAACACAGTATCCACTTGTCATTATACTAACTTATCTGTCATCCAGGAAGAAGAATCTTCTTTTCCTGAGGTACAGTTACCGTTACCTGTACCAGTAGTTCAATCTACTGAATCTTGGCGGGATGTAACCATCTCTTCAACGGTTACACCGCAACAGCGTCTACAGATTGCTAATCTATTACAATCTTATCCAGATGTATTGACCGACGTCCCGGGTCGCACATCGGCTATCAGTCATGACATTACTCTCAATGATGATACACCTATTCGTGTACATCCCTATTCTGTTCCTTTACATTTCCTTGCTAAAACTACTAAGGAACTTGAACAGATGTTGTCTCTGGGAATCATTGAGACTAGTAATTCGCCATTCTCTTCTCCATTAGTGATTGTCCGGAAGAAGGACAATAACATCAGACTCTGTGTTGATTATAGAAAATTAAATGCTAAGACTATAGTTGACAGCGAACCACACCCACTTATCGACGACTTACTGCCACGTCTATCCAATGCAACTATATTTAGTAAGATAGACTTAACTAAAGGTTATTGGCAGATACCACTGACCGAAAAGGCTAAGTACTACACCGCATTTTCCACTCCACAAGGTCTATACCAGTGGAATGTGATGCCTTTTGGGCTTGTTAATGCGCCAGCTACCTTCATTCGCCTGATGCGACAAATTTTATCAGGTAGACCAGACGTTATTACATATATTGACGACATATGCTTGTTTAGTTCGTCGTTTGAGGAACATGTTTCGGGACTCAGATATGTTTTTGACACTCTAAGGAATTATCATCTAACTGCTAAACCTACAAAGGTGCAAATCGCGTGTAATGAGATAACCTTTTTGGGACATATCATTGGATCTGGATATATCCGAACGTTACCTAGTACAGTCTCCAAAATTCTAAACATAGCAGTTCCTCAGACGAAGAAACAGGTCAGGAGTTTGTTAGGACTTGTTCAATATTACAGTAGATTCATACCAAACTTGTCATCCATCACGGCTGTATTGTCTTCATTGTTAAAAAAAGATATGCCGGTGAAGGTGACATGGACTGGTACATGCAATGAAACTTTCAACAAAATTATAAATTTGTTCTCGCATGAACCAATTTTAAGACTTCCCGATGCTTCCAAAAGATTTTTCTTACGAACAGATGCTAGTAACTACGGCATTGGTGCATGCCTGCTCCAGAACCATGACGGCATTCTACATCCTACGTTATACATTTCAAGAAAGCTGAAGCCGGCAGAAACAAAGTATTCAACAGTCGACAAGGAACTTTTGTCTGTGATCTGGGCAATAACGAAGCTTGAAAAATTCTTACTCGGTGCTCCCTTTACCATACAGACGGACCAACGTGCTGTAGCATCCTTGCGTCGATCAAATCATACAAGCCAGAAACTTGCCAGATATTCAATCATCCTACAGCCATTCGAGTTCTCCATTGAACATATTCCTGGCACTGAAAATTGTGTGGCAGATGCATTGTCACGTAATCCTATTGACGACGAATAATCAACATTGACACTCTTAAACTACATCAATCAGAACTACATTGGATTGAACGAAGTATCAACTATAAAGGAACTAACCTTGCCTTCAATTTAAACTTTATAAACACTATATGCATCACAGAATTGAACTAAAAGACATATTGACATTGGAACTTCGTCTAACGTCCATACACGATATATAAATACTGTTGAACAATCATGGAATAATATCTGACGACAAGTCGAACTTATTATCCTATGGACTCTTAATTCTTGGATGCAGTGATAAATGACATTTCTTTCCGACGTGAACGTTTGAACACTTTTGCCTAAAAGAATTCATCAGGATCAAGACTACGGATGGATCATCATATCCTATACTAATTAATTAGTTAACTTAACTTCTTAATTGAATTATTATCAATAAAATGAAAGGTGAGAAAAAAATTTAATGAAAAAAAAAGAGAACGAAATACTAAAAGAAGAAATTATGAAAAGAGAAAATAAATCTCACACAAGTATTAGATTAATAATTTTTTTTTTAATGTACCTATACATTATTTAGTTAGTTAAATTAGATAGTTATTATTCACTAACACTTAACACACACAATTAAGTTAAAACTTATATTCGAATTTCTTTCTATTTCTTCTCACTTATTTTGTCTTTTTCTTCTCTCATAACATCGCGTGACATTAGAATCTTAATAATTTAACTTTTAGTTTAATTAATTAATTTAATTTTAATTAGTCAAATTAATTCTTATATGACATACTAATACGACAGACCTTACGTTAATTAACATTGGACATTTTATTTAGTTGATATAATAATATGTATAATATTGATACACAATGTGCTTAATGTTAGATAACTATGACAAATAGTTAGTTGACATGACCGCGACACGGTTCTACTCAGAACATCGTCGGCCATATGTCACAATTGTGTTAAATATTTTTTGAAAAAATTGTTAAGTCGGATAGATCTTGAAAAAAAATCTATCGATTTTTTTTCCCCGGTGTACAGGGAATTGTTACGGTATATGATATTAACGTC
This sequence comes from Oreohelix idahoensis, assembly GCA_024509875.1. NCBI lineage: Eukaryota > Metazoa > Mollusca > Gastropoda > Stylommatophora > Oreohelicidae > Oreohelix > Oreohelix idahoensis. The sequence goes on from JAMPIV010016920.1 coordinate 353,386, forward strand.
GTCTGCTAAAGGTTATCAGACGTGCAATTGTAAAAGGTTAAGGCATTTAATATATTGCGATAGAGGTTTCAATTTTGAACGCTCCATGCACGATCGATCATGACGTGTATAGCGTTGTTTAGGACACAGTCGGTAACTAAGAAACGTGACCCTTTGTTACTTGACCGCCAAGCTGAATAGCTGCGTTGTTCTAACCTTCCAATGCAATGGCATGATATAGCCATTTATATGTGTATTTTTTGATGGACCAGGGTCAGTCCTAGAAACTCTTTATGAGAGGAAAATTATGGAGGTTAGTATTTTAACTAGAATTCTCAGAAGGAGAAGAATAATCGTCAAATTCGTATGAAGATATTCAGACTCGCAGTCTCACTGTCGGCAGGTAGCCATGTCTAGCTGCGCGTGCATATAGCTGTGATGTTCTGACGACAATTACTGCTCTGTATCCTTAAACGGACATTGACACGTAAAACAGCAGTCTACGCCATTGATTAATTTATGCATGACTCATGTTCTGTCCCTATTTGAAATGTGTACATGTGAATTAAATGTACGGACTCAATGAAATGACTTATCAAATCAATCGTATTCCAAAGTTCAAGTATTGTTTGGAATCTTCCACCCCCGCATTCGCTTAATCTTCCATCAAAGGCACGATGCACTAAAACTAACATATCAAGGAAGAAAACAATGGCCAGAATTTTATAATTGTTTTATTCATAACACATGGAACATTGTTCAGAGCAAATCACACACCCACGCAACATCCACCTGACAGAAAACAGGAAATTATCAAAGAGCAAGAACTTTACCCAAATATACCAACTGTTCAAGAAGAGCACATGACAGCAAACCTCACCATGAGAGAACTAGAGGCACCCATTGTATCCCTTAAACAAAGAAAGTCACCTGGAAAAGACGGGGTAACAAATGACATGCTTAAAGGGCTAGGGCCTAATGCCAAGAAAGCCCTCCTCAAGATTATGAACTATAGCTGGAAGCGTGGAATTGTACCACAGTCCTGGAAAGAAGCAGTACTAGTTCCAATCCTTAAAAAGGACAAAGACCGAATGGACCCCAACAGCTACAGACCCATCAGCCTTCTAAGCTGCGCGGGAAAGCTTATGGAGAGAATGATCAATACCAGATTAAGTTGGCAACTCGAAGAAAAACAAATTCTACTGCATCAAAAAGCAGGCTTCAGGCAACACAAGTCACCTACATTGCACAGGAAGTCGAAGATGCTTTCGAAGAACGAAAGCACACATTAACAGTCTGAGTAGACATGGAGAAGGCATTTGATAACGTTTGGAAAGATGGGCTAAGAGTTAAAACGCTTAAATATGGAGTCTGTGGAAGATTGTATAACTAGATCAGTCACTATCTAACAAACAGAACAGCTAGAGTGCGGGTGCACGAACAATTAAGCAAAAAGGCTACAATGGAACATGGAGTCCCACAGGGTGGGGTCCTTTCCCGAACACTCTTCCTTATATATATATATTTCCTTTTTCTGCTCCCCAGCTAGTGCTTGCAAAGTGTTCAACTAGGTTTAGGCGTCTAGTGGCCTTATCTTTCATTTTGTGCATGAAGGTATTGAGATGTAGCTGTCTATCAAGTAAGCTGGATTTTCATCTCTGGACAGTAGTTGTCAATTCAGATTTTAGTTGGTGCACTTTCTTGCTTTCCTTGATGCTCCTGGCAAAAATTGTGTATACAGTTTTCTGGGTGCGTATTTTTAGCCACAGGAAAGACCTAGGTATGTTTTGAAAATAATATGGAAGCTAAGGAAGTAACAGGCACTCTAGAGATTTTATAAGAACGAGTTTCGCGCCTCGCTGCGAGAGTGATCGTGTTAAGACAGATGACCAGACAGGCGCTTTAAATACTGAATGCAGGTTACTGGCGAAAAATAACGAGTAACTTTTCACAACCCTTGACTGAAGTTAACACAACACACAGATTGGAGAGTCAACAGAAGAAATACACGATACACATACAAAACAATGACTCTGACGTGAATCGGAAAAAAAAAACTCTGCTGATTTATTACGTCAGCATTCTGCTGCCACTTAAATTCGTTATGTATTGGTATAATATTCGGGAAAATCCGTTTGACAGAAATATTCCTTATTTATTTATTTCCTTATTTGAACCATGTAAATAGCTAGCAAAACACCCGATTTAGCACATATTTAGGCACATATCTAAGTGAAACTGCTTGGAATGGAATCATGGTTTTACACAAGAAGGCAGAACTGGTACTGAATCTATGGAATATCGTTAGGAATCATTATATGATGTTATTCTAGAGATATTGTAAACTGGCGTTTTCGTCCGACAAACATGAGACGAACAGAATTTACGCAGCATACTCTCCGTGTCACCAGCTAAGTACTATAAGGACGCAGGGAAATTCAATAATAAAAAAAATAAAATAATATAATAAATGACATATAAATACACGCTAGAACAACAGTCGACATAGAAGGAAAGCAAGATCGATATTAGCATCGAAGCCTCTACAAGTACTGAATAGAAGAAATTCAGCCAATTGAGTGCATGCTACTTCTAAATCTGTTCCAGTCAGCGTCGTGGTTGTCAAACTGGGGATATGTTTATCTGCAGTGAGCAGAATCTGATCATTACAAACACAAAGTTCCCCCATAAGCGCATACATGCATACACTAAATGTGAACCAACAAAGAATGAGAAGTCAGTGATCGACTATGCCATTGTTAGGAGGAGCTCATTCAAATATGTCCGGGATGCTAGAGTCTGGAGGGGGCCAGAGATTGGAAGTGATCACTACCTGCTTACAATCAAAAGAACAACTGAAAGAGTTGCTCAGCCTAGGAACTGCCCAACATCACGCAAGAAACCAAGTAAACGAACAGGAGAAATGAGCATTAAGACCTACAAGCTGAGAGAGCCAGAAATTAAGACCAGATATCAGGGGCTTATAGCTACAGCGGTTAGAAACACAGAAGAACAACCTGACGACTTGGAAACTTCTTCTTCTTCGATCAATAACCACCAACCGTCAAAGCAGTCAGCGGCCATCACGCCTGGTGGCGTCTTGTAGGGCAGCAACAAATTGATTCCACTTTGCTCGGTCGGCGGCCATCCTTCGTACAGTGCCCCAACTGTGGTTCATTCTTTGCATCTCAGCTTCCACAGTTCTCCGCCAAGTTGTTTTTGGTCGGCCTCTCTTTCGCTTTCCCTCGGAGGTCCATAGCATAGCTGTTCTTGTGATGGTATCAGGGTCCCTTCTGAGGACGTGGCCAACCCAACTCCAGCGTCTGCCAGCTATGATGGTGTGCATGTCCTCCTGGTTACTCCGAATAAGTAGTTCTTGGTTGCTGATGTTGTTTGGCCAAAAGATTCGGAGAATTTTCCTTAGGCAGATTGTGTGGAAGGAGGACAGTTTCGACATTTCCTTCTCTGTTACTCTCCAACATTCCGCACCATAGAGAAGCACAGAAAGTACACAGCTCTCATACAGTCTTAATTTGGTGTTTGTGCTGTACTGGGAAGACTTCCAAATGTTGTTGAGAACAGCAAAGGCTGTTCTCGCTTTATTCATTCTGTTGTTAATGTCCTTGCTTGTTCCGCCGTCAGGTGTTACTATGCTTCCTAGGTAAGTAAATGTGTCTGTCTGTTCTAACTTCTGGTTCCTTACTGTTATTGGCTCAGGATTGTCCACATTTAGTGTCATGACCTCTGTCTTCTTCAAATTGATGTTCAGGCCAACCTGCTGGCCATACTTATTCAGTCTATCGGTTTTGTCTTGAATGTGTTGATGTGAATGCGCGAGTAGTGCAATGTCATCTGCATATTCCAAATCTTCCAGTGTAGAAAACGTTGTCCATCTAATTCCTATTGGACTGCCCTCTGTTGTCTGGCGCATCACCCAATCTATGACTGTCAAAAATAATGTTGTTGATAAGGGGCATCCCTGTCGTACTCCTGTTTTCACTTCGAAAGTTACATTACTCGATCCAACACTGCACGTAAAGTTAGAATAGAGACATTTTATAATGGAAACAATGCGGCTGGGAATTCCATAAGCCCTCAGAATTTTCCATAGGCTGTCCCTGTGTATGCTGTCAAAAGCCTTTTCAAAATCAACAAAGTTAATGTACAGCTGTCTCTGCCATTCTGAGCACTGCCCTATGATGTTCCTGAGGGCAAATATATGATCTGCACATCTTCTGTTCTTTCTGAAGCCCGCTTGTTCTTTCCTCAGTTTATGGTCAACTGCTTTTGAAATTCTCTGGATGATTATCCTGCCTAGTATTTTGCTGGGAACTGAGAGGAGGGTAATTCCTCTCCAGTTGTTGCAGTCTGCAAGGTCGCCCTTCTTGGGCAATTTGACAATTATTCCTTTACTCCACTCTGTTGGTGTTGTCTCAATTCCCAGACTTGTGCAAATAGTGGTTCTAATAGTTCTGCTGCTAGTTCAGGGTCTATCTTGAATAGCTCAGCATTTAGATTGTCGTGACCAGGCGCTTTTCAATTTTTTAGCCCTTTGATAGCTGTGTTAATTTCTTCTTTTCGTGGAATGTCTGTATTTACGTCTAAGTCACTTTCAGCCTCAGGAACATTCAGCTGAGTCTCTGGTGGTTCCTTATTCAGTGTTTCTCTGAAGTGCTCTGCCCATCTTCTTTCCTGCCCCTGTGCTGTGGTGATGAGATTTCCTTGCTTGTCTCTTACTAACGTTATGTGGTTTGCACCTCGTTTTCCACTGATAGCTTTAGTTATTTTATAAACTGTGCTTTGTTCATTTCTCAGTGCTGCATCTTCTGCCTGTCTTGCAAGGTCATCCAGAAATTCCTTTTGTTAGCACGGGTTTGACGTTTTACTTCCTTGTCCAGCTGACTGTACTGTTCACTATATATTGCCTTTAACCTGGGAGACTTAGCTTCTGTTTTCTTTCTTTTCATTTCCTTTCTCTTCGCTATGGTGTTTAGCGTATCTGGTGTTATCCAGTCTTGGCTCTTTCTTTCCTGGAATCCCAAGCATGACTTGCTGCTTTCTTTGTATATTGTTGAGATGGTGTTGAATTTCTGGTCGACATCGTCGGTCTCTGTTCTTTCCTGGCTTTTGGTAATCAGATATCGTCTCTTTACGTCGACCACGAACGCTTTTCTGGTGAGGGGGTCCTTAAGTTTCGTGATGTTATATCTTTTCTGTTTGACTGCAACTGGTCCAGCAGCTCTGAGTTTCACTTTCAGTCTTGCTACTACTAGGTGATGATCACTTCCCACATCTGCGCCTCTTCTTACTTTCACGTCTTGTAGTGCATGTCTCCATGTGCCATTGATCATTATGTGATCTATCTGGTTTTTGTCTCGTCCGTTTGGTGATTCCCATGTTAACTTGTGCACTTCTTTGTGTTGAAAAAGTGTTCCTCCAATGACCAGGTTGTTAATACTGCAGAAGCTTATTAATTTGTCCCCATTCTCATTTACTGTTCCACTGCCGCATTTCCCCATTACTCTTTCGTTATAATTATTGTGTGTTCCAACTTTCGCATTTAGGTCTCCCATTACTATAATAAGATCGTACCTGGGTACGGTTTCCATTTCCTTTTGTACCTGTTGATAGAACTCGTCCTTGATCTCTTCATCGCTGTCGTTTGTTGGTGCATAGCATTGTATAATTGTGGTGTTGGTGAATCTCCCTCTCAGTCTTGCTCTTATTAGTCTGTTGTTAATGGGTTTCCATTCCTGTAGAGACCTTTCCATTCCTTTCTTAAGGATAATGGCTACACCTTCGTTGTGCTGACCGTCCTCTCTACCAGAATAAAGTACTGTTTCCCCTGTAGCTGTTTTTACTCTCCCCATCCCTGTCCATCTGCTCTCGCTTATTCCCAGGAAATGTAGTTTGTAATTCCTCATCTCTGCTGTGATCTGTCTCAGCTTTCCTGCCTCATTCATAGTTCTGACATTCCAAAAACCAATTTTGGTTTCGTGTTTTGCGGTCTGGGCATCCGTTTTCATGCCAGTGGCTTCCTTTCGGCTTTCACGACTGTCAGTCATACGAACCTGAGACTCCGGATGTCCGTCCCGCATCAACGTTTTTTCATCTATTGCCGTTTCCGTAACGTGTGCGATTTTTTTACACAGACAGGGGTGTCGGCCCTGTGCTAAAACCCCCAACCTGGAGGACCAGGGTACCAGCTTTTGTCTGACCCCTACCCACGCAGAAGAGTCCAGCTTGGTTGAACCTACCAGGAGTAAAACTCCCACTGGCATAGCTCTGGGGATTGTCAGGGTACGCAAGCTGCCATACCGCTACAAGGTATAGGTACCATTGATGGCAGGACTTGGAAACCCTCTGGCTTAAATTCAAGGACATCATAAAGACAGCTGCTGCAGAAGCATGTGGTGAAGTCCGACTTGGGAACAAGAGAAAGAGGACACCTTGGTGGATAGAGGAAGTCAAAGAGAAAATAAGAGAGAAGAAAATGGCATGAAAACAATACTTAAGAGCTAAACACACAGCGGGACAAATAGAGAAATATAGAGAATATGTGATACTCAGAACAGAAGCAAAGAACAAGGTGCTGGCAGCAAACTAGAAGTCCTGGGAAGAATTTGGAGAAAAGCTAGAAAAAGATGCGCAAGAAAACCAGAAATTGTTCTATAAGCCCCTAAAGGAAATGAGGAAGGGAAAACAATGCCCTCTCAAATTTATAAAGGACAAGCAAGGTAAATTGCTTACTGCCCTGAAGGAAGTAATGGAAAGATAGAAAGAATATTTCTCAGAACTCCTTGATGGTGAGCAAGGTCACTAATCAGAAATGATAACCTGTAACCGCGTATACCGTAAGTTTTCAGATACAGGCTATATTAACATATAAAATAAATTTTTATAGAAACAGAAGATTAAAAAAAAGTCTTGGCGCAGATGTTTAATTAAACCAGGTTAGCTTCGAAAAGCCACGCATTATTTTAGGCTAAGCTTCGCTTCGTAACGCCAAGCATTGGTCACGTGATTTCCCACCAATGGTGAAGCTCAGTCCTTTTTTGCTTCCCCCGGAATGAACGAGAGATGAAGCCATTTTTTTTAGTCAGTATGAATTTAGAGCGGTGGAGACAAGACGTAATTCTCTTTGCTCAGTGATATTCTATAGAGGAGATTGACTTCGCACAATTAAAGCAACTGTGTAATTTCGAAACGTAGAATAATTTGTTTGTGAATTCATGAAAACTGTAAGTAGTGCTAAGAATTGCATGCAATAACTGTTAGAGCCCGCAGTCATAACTGAAACGGAGCTACGCTCGAAAACTGGGTAAAGAATTGTAAACCCAGGCATATATCTGAACCTTTTACCAAGAATGAAGGTCCTTAAGCTGAGAGAAAGTCAAACTAAGGAATACTAATGAATAAGAGAAAGTTTGGCTCTTCATTGAAATGAAGAGATAAGAAAAACGTGAAATCTAGACCACATTAACAAATAAACGAAGGAACACTAGAAGGATAGAGGAGCCACGCCATGTTTTAGCAACTTGAAAAGATTACGAGATGCAATAAGGAATATTGCATCATTAAAATAATGCATTGACTTTTTATGCTTGTTTATTAAATGTCAACATGCTATTATGCAAATTTGGTGTGGTTACCATTTGACTTAACCCAGTTCTTGTTGGAAATTGAATAAACATTTGTTTCATTGAACACAAATGCTGTTGACGAATCATATGTTTGCAGTTAGCCATCATACCAATTATTAAAGGATCATGCCAAAGCTAATCGTTGCAGGTGCAACACAAATAATAACCATATGCTCTAAAAATAAAACATCATAGAGGATTGTCCCCGAACCTGGTAAATTCCTGTAAGTCTGTAGAGAGAAATCATCACCTCTAGCAGGCTAGCTAGTAATCAAAATCTAATACTCTCGAGTTAAACAGCAACCCCCACTACCCTGCCCGGCCACACATCTCAATTTGGTGCCGTATGACCAGTCCTCTAAAAAAGAGCAGAAGCGAAGATGGATCAATTAATGGAAAATTTTCAACAGCTTGGTGTGGACCAACAACAACAACAACCACAGAACCAACCTGTAAATGCACAACCGTTGCAGCCCCCAGTCAATCCAAATATGGAGGAACCCACATTGATAGCGCTACAGCGCCTTACTGAGAACTTAGAAAAGAATAGCAATTATGCAAAATTATCCCAAGTTAGGTCCATAGTACAACTGATGCGTGACACCATATGATGATGGATGGTATCCGCATGTCTGGTTTTGTGTAGTGTGCAGATGTGTTCAGTCAAACAATGTTCATACAAAATAACAGGGCAATCCACATAGGACGTCAGTAAACTCACGACGTATAAAGTCAATGATGCTTGTAACAGCTAGACGTTTTTCTGTATCATTTATTGTGGACGCCACAGTGACAAAATGTATACGCGAATATGTAGGTACATCAGACAGTCATTATCACAGCAACAATGTCAGTATAGCAATGGACGGTAGACAGCATCATAACAAAGGTGATTCACAGACATGTCAATACATTATAAGGCTGTAATGTAGTCGGGAAAATTCTCCATCCCTTTCTATCTTAGCCAGAAGGTAACCAGATGTATGAGATCAGTTCACTCTCCTTAATCTGACTTCAGCAAGACAGACACGTCTGCCGAAGTATAAATAATGTCCTCAAAAATATCCTCTAGTTAACAAAGGTTTTCCAAGCCTAGTTCATTTAACAAAGTAGCAAGTAATGGTCCTTGGGACATGCATCAACCGATGCAGTACAATACAGCGACATGTGAGCTGGGAAAACATCTCGTGACGACGACTTTCGAAGACAGGCTATGAATCGAAATCGCTCACGACCAAAAATCGATAGAGTTAATGGAAAGTCAATTTACCTTGCCTTCAGGAAATACACAGAAATATTATGCCTCCCGGCATGTGCAAATACACTAGAGGTATTATCTCGAATAAACGAAATATCCATAAGAGAACTTTCACATTCCTGACAGAACAAAAAATAGCGGAGATCCTCTTTCAGCGAGGCATCTTTCTCGCCATTCAAATCGCTCACTCCACTGGTGGGCGGAAATCGATCGACCAAGAAGCAAGACCAGTCATGCGCAGTCCAGCGCAAAATGACCACAGCTCAAAACTTAACTGCATTCAATACCAACGCGAGAAGACAAATGCTTACCGAGAAAAGTGACTATAAATTTCAAGCAGTTGTTGCCCTTGCGTTATAAAATAGATATTGTAATAAAACGATGTTGCGAGAATTTCTCACGCAACATATCACCACCTCCTCCCGATAAAAAAAAATGTGGAACATATTTTTTTTTTTAAATATCAAAGAGCATGCGATAAGCGGCTCAAAACGCACGAATTATGCGCTGATAATTAATTAAATTGCCTAACATGAGGCTAAATATAGAGTGTCTGGTGAGGATATACCTCAACAGAAAAATAAATATGTCTCAAAAAATATTCAGATCGGGGAGGTGTCACCAACACACATCACGTTAGCATGTAAACACAATATACGTATGCAAGTTACCATAATCATCATTAAACAGCATACTCTAATATTGTCTTTAAAAATGGATGTACAAATCTGATAGGAAAATTTAATTAGCACATTATTTGGCATGTAATGACATAAGTACATAGTAAAGTTAAACTACATGACGATCCAGGACATATGCTCTGGCATTCCGAGGGTAAGTACACAATCTAGAACTCGTCATGCTTGATACTAGTAAGGTAAGTCCTCAGCTCATCAATGACATTCTGAGAAAGTACAAGCATTATAATGCTAATTAATAACTAATATGCTTCATAAGGTACAATACATTATTAATAATTGTGGCTGTTTAGTAAACTAACGGCCCTTATATTAACCACTCAGTCCTCCTCTATCATCTTAAAAAACGAACAGAAGAAGATGATAACAAAGCACGATAGTGTGTACATATAAAGTGAGTACAGATGTGCTAATCTATTGTAGTAATATAGGTGTGTTATGACTCTGTAATATATAAGAATATAGGACAGAAGTATTAGTTGGAGTCATGTGGGCATCTAGACAAAATGTCAGCCATCACATTATCCGCACCACGGATAGCTCGTACCGTGAAGTGAAAAGGTTGAAGAGCTATAGCATATCGAGTGGATCTCGAACTCTTCAAATTCTTAGTCTGAATAGCTGTAAGAGCTTTCTGATCAGTCTCTAGAATGAAATGTGCGCCCAGGAGGAATCTTTGTAGTTTTAGAATTGACCAAACCATCGCTAACAACTCACGGTCTAAAACCGAGTAGTTCCTCTCTGCCGCATTTAGTTTTCTAGAAATGTACATAACAGGATGCAGAGTATTTGCATATTCTTGCATCAGTGCTGCTCCAATCCCAGTGGATGAAGCATCACTCCGAAGAACAAAAGTCCTATCAAGAGTAGGTAATCTTAAGATGGGAGGAGAAGAAAATATATTCTTGATTTGGTCTAGTGAAGATTGGCATTCTTCAGACCAACGGACCAGATTAGGCGAACCTTTCTTCAACAATGTTGAGAGAGGTGCCATGATCGAAGATAAATTTGGAATAAATCTCCCATAAAATTGAATTAAACCTAAGAGACTCCTAACTTGTTTCTTCGTTTTAGGAACAGAGATGTTCAGTATTTTGGAAGTATTGTGGTCTTCTGTCTTCAAGAGACCATGACCAACACGATGACCCAGGAAAGAGATTTCACCAAAACCAACAAAAGCTTTAGAAGGTTTTGCTGTCAAATTATTCTCACGTAGAGTGGACAGTAAGTCATATAACCCTAAATAGTGATCTTCCCAGGTATCACTGAAGAGACAGATGTCATCTAAGTATGCGATGACATCCGAACGATGTGACAGAATTCGACGCATCATGCGAACGAAAGTGGCAGGGGCGTTCATGAGACCAAAAGGCATAACATTCCATTGAAATAGACCCCTAGGTGTAGAAAAAGCAGTAAGAGGTTTGGCATGCTCTGCTAAAGGCACTTGCCAATAACCTTTAGACAAGTCAAGTTTAGTGAAGAATCTAGAATTAGAAAGTCTAATCAGTAGATCTTCTAACAAAGGCATCGGTTCAGCATCGAACTTTGTGACCTGATTCAATTTGCGATAATCAACGCAAATTCGTATGTTCTTATCCTTCTTCCGGACAATAACCATGGAAGAAGAATATGGTGAAGTCGATGGTTCAATTATATTTAATTGAATCATTTCATCCAATTCCTTTTCCACCTGCGACTGAAAGTGTATAGGAATAGGATACGGCCTAACCCTAATTGGATTATTGTCGGTAAGAATTATGTCATGTTCTATGACATCTGTGTGTCCAGGAATGTCAGTGAGAACATCCTGAAATGTTTGTAACATCGACAAGTCTCGTCGATGTTCGTCACCAGAAAGATTAGGAGAAACAGAAACGTTTTTCCAAGATTCCGTGGAATGTAATGGAACCACTGGAAGGGGAAGGTTGACATCAGAGAAGGTAGCTTCCTCATCCTGTATGACAGACAGGGATGAATAATGACCGTGAGGTGCAGGAGCATCATCCGTTGCCTGGAAAATAGGCAGCAAATAGTCCGGACGTTCGTGAAATTCCGAAAGCATGTTTATGTGGAAAGTTTTATGCTTTCCATCAATATCGACCACATAGTCAACATCGGAAATCCGAGAGACTATTGCATACGGACCTTTCCATGCAATAAGAAGTCTATTTTCCCTACTGGGGAGTAGGACGAATGCTTTGTCACCTGGACAAAGTTGTCGTAGACATCTATTCTTGTTAGCAAACTGCCTTGCCTTCTCTTTAGCAATTTCTGATGAAGCAGTTGCTAGCTTACATGCCTCAATGATCTTTTGTCTAAGAGCAATGACATACTCATATGAGGATTGAGTTTCATCGCTAATATCATCGGCAGTGATGAGATCGTGTAATAAAGACATAGGGCCGCGTGGACGCGCGCCAAAGACAAGTTCGAAGGGAGAAAATCCTGTGTGTTCATTAGGGACTTCTCTATAGGCAAAGAGAGCCGCGGGTAAAACCCTGTCCCAATCTTGAGGATGATCTTCAGTTATCTTACCAAGCAAAGTCTTGAGCGTTCTATTCAGACGCTCAACTAACCCATTAGACATAGGATGGTAGATACTACTGAGAGATCGTTCAATATGTAAGGTAGACATTACCTGTGACATAGTGTCAGATATGAGTTGAGTGCCATGGTCTGACAATATTTCTCTGGGAACCCCAAGCGAGAAAATATCAACCAAAGAGCATCTGCGATATCTGTAGTAGATATGCTCTTAAGAGGAATAGCCTCTGGCCAACGTGTGCACATATCGACACATGTAAGGATAAACTGATGTCCTCTGGCCGACTTGACCTTAAAAGGGCCAATAATATCTATGGCCATTTTCTGGAACGGCCGAATAGGAATGTCAGCAGCCTGGATAGGCGCAGCATGTCGTGGTCCTCTAGATTTGACCTCCTGACATACCTTGCATGATCGGCAGTAAATACGAATGTCCTTATTGACAAAAGGCCAAAAGAAAGCCGCAAGGACTCTCGACTTCGTACGGGCAAAACCCATATGTCCAGCACATTGCGAGTCATGAGCATGTTGCAATATTTGCACTCTCATGCTCTTGGGAACAAGAATTTGCGAATGTGCCGACGTAGTCGAATCTTGTACCATACGTACAAGTACGCCGTTTCTCATTGCAATCCAAGATTTTCTATTTGTATCCTGATTCGGATCACCTTTCTTCGCAAGAATGAAGAATTTTTTTAAAGAAGGATCTTCTTCTTGCAATTTTATGAAAGAGTCACGAGTAATCACTAAGTGACTATCTTGGCTATCAACTCCATTATCACTATTCAGTGAAGTTTCGGGTGTTTGTAGAGCTTGTGCTCTTGTAACCACTGCATTTGTAGCTTGCATGTTATTATCTTCCCAAGCACCAATCTGCTGTGGGGTACACTCCCTAACTCCGTGAATACGACCAATAATAAGGTCCGCAATAGGATTAGGTAAGAGACAAGCATGCACATCTCCAGTAAAGAAAGGAGTGGCAATGCGAATTACAGCAGTAGGATATTTTTCTAGAGTGCCGCCAAATGTGTCACATTTAATAACCCTTCCTGTAGCACAAGATGGATCTACAAGCGATTGTCTAACACCAATAGTGGTGCATCCGGAATCGAAAAGTAGTGAGACCGGAGTATCATTAACAAGACCCTTATGTAGGATTAAAGAACCCCTCCCGTCATGCGCAACAGCAGCAGGAAGAGCGGGAAGTGGGTGACCACAACTCAAAGTAGTTATGGTACCCGGTTCGAATAAAGTACTGCATTGGGGGCATTTGTTTGCTCTCTCAAAGTCAAAAGCAGAACTAGTGACAGCGTCAAAGTTTTTATTATCAACAACATGATTACAGGCTCCCTCAGTTTCCTGTTGTACAGAATTAGCCTGCTGATATCTCTTTTTTTTGTGTTGAGATCTACCCCGACTATTATTACCTCTGAAGTTATCAGAGTTATTATTATCTCTGCAGTTATTATTGTCTCTATTGTAATTGTTATCATGATTCGAATTCCAGTTTCCACGATTACTATCATGTTCACATTGATGCGAACATCTATTTGTTTGGTTTTGAGGTCTTCGGCAGGAATAACCTCTATTACCATATCCTCTTTTGAAATGCCTATAATTATTAGGGTGATAGTAACGAGCACTATCAGGTTGTCTCCAATTCTTCGAAGAAGAATCACCATGAAATTGGTTTCCATGATTTTGACAGAAATTACCGCTACTCTTTCTATCAAAATTTTGTTGGGATCTACGAGCAAAGTTTTGGCCATACGGAGCTGCCGAAGCAACTGGTAAACCTTCTTTCACCTTAGAGTTACCCATGGTTATGTGTGGGTGCGCAGTTACGTATTGGCTACAGAAATCTTCCATTTCTTTTATTGTTTTAGGTTTACGTTCATGAAGGAAAGCAAGGAAAGACTCATTGACAGACGACATGACTTTGTCTCTAAGTATTAAGTCCATAAGTCCTTCATAAGTTTTTTCCGTCTTAGATAGTTCAACCCATCGTGAGAAAGTAATGCGTATTCTTGCAATAAACTCGGAGAATTCAACTCCATTTTCAGGTAACATGTTTTTAAATTGTAGACGATAGCCGTCTTCGTTAAGCTGATATTTCTTTAACAGAGCGGCCCTGACAACCTCATAATTGTTCTTGTCAGGTTCATCCACCATATTTAATATACTTAGAGCTTTACCTGTCAGTATCCCTGATAACTGATAAACATATTTTGCTTTGTCTATGTTATGAGCTGTACATGCTTGTTCAAATCTGTCCAGATAGAACATTATGTCATCACTGGAAGGACTAAAAGTTGGCAACTTAATCTTAAAAGTATCATTATTAGCCTTACCAGAAGATGAACCCTTGTTTGAATCATTACCATTACTCATGTTCATCAATTTCAATTTTTCCAACTCTAAAGCTAAGACCTTTTCTTCATGTTCCATTTTTGCTTTCTCTTTCCTCTCATCAGACTCTCTCTGTAATCTTCTCTCCTCAGCCTGAGCCTCTATTTGAAGTCTTTCAGCTTCTTTCTCAAGTCTTTTATTCTCAGCTTCTTTTTCAAGTCTTTTATTCTCAGCTTCTTTTTCAAGTCTTTTATTCTCAGCTTCTTTTTCAAGTCTTTTATTCTCAGCCTCTTTTTGAAATCTTTCAGCTTCTAGCTGGAGTTTTCTTTCCTCAGCTTCTGATTCCCTTTTTTGTTTTTCCATTTCCATTTGGAATCTTTTTTCATCCACCTGCATCTGCAGTTTCTTTTGTTCAGCTTCCATTGATTTATCATATCGAGCAGTTGCAAATTCTTCTAACTTATCACCAGTCTTCCCAAGCAATTTACCCTGCTCAATAAAGTGCTCAAATGTAGACATGTTGTCTAACATATGAGTCCAAAACCTGAAATAATTAACTAATTTATTTCAAACCTAAGTGTAACAAGTCTTAATTAAGCACTTGTATATTCACATCACCTTATATTATCCCAGTCTCTGTGGGAAACAAGTCTCCAATCAAAGAACTTGTATATGAAATATCAACAATCAATTCTTGATCATAAGTGCACTTCTCATTCAATAGTGCACGACACTATTCATCATTCATTTATCATCAGTGTAGTAGTAACAGTGCATTAGCATAGCCCATTAACTAATTACTATAACTGTAAACAATGACTATGTAAACACATGCAGAATGTAAACATTGAAAATGTAAACAATGCAAACAATGTAAACAATAACAATGTAAACAATAACAAAGATCAGCAACAATACAAAAACGTTCGCAGAAATCAACTAAAAATAAAGCAGAAATTAATGAAATATCACAAAAAATGTGACGATATCTGCGATATAATTAAACAAAATACATGACACCACAGTGTATAAACAAAAATGTAGTATGAAACTAAACTGTAGTCAAGAGTAGGCTAACAAATACAAACAAATCAAAACAAAACTAAAGAATGCGAAATAATAACGAAAACAATATTAAAACATGTCATCACAGCTAACATAAATAGCAACAGAAGTCGCTTAGCAAATTCCAGTATCGGAAATTTGCTCACCCTACAGAAAACGCTCACAATAGACGACCTCTATGACGTGGCATAATCTAAGGGAGACACCACCCAACCGAGAACCCGCTGAAATATAAACATATAAATATACGAATAACATATAAAAATATAACATATAGAATGAGATGATACACAGAAGACTCAGCAGAAGTATAAGGGCACAGTTTACATACAAACAGGCCACTTAACTTATAGGCTTCCAATCGTAGAACAGCAGAAAAAACGGATGTCAATCAACGTCCTAAAGAGCGAAGCTCCAACGATGATGGCACATCTGAACTGCTTCCACTGCTAACACGATGGTACTTGAGCTTCTGACATACTGTATGTTGAGTTGTTTCGGCACTTGAACTTCTAATCCAAAAGTAAGTTGATGGAAATCGGTACTTGGCCTTCTTCAGAAAACAACCCGTTTCAACCGGCACTTGACCTTCACAAAAAACGACAGCACTGGAACCTTGACAGCAGCAACTTGCTTGACTTGCGTAAAAGATAACAGCAGTCCGAGTTATCCGGCAACATGTAACAACGCCGGGTACTGTCAAATTCTTGTTTCCGTCAAAAAGTTGAAATTTTGACTTTTACCGGGCAACGCCGAGTACTTTGAAAATTTTGAAGATGTTGACTGTCTTGAAGAATGTTAATTTCTTGAAGGATGCTGATGAATTCTTGTTGAAAATGAAGTGGGTAAGGGACCCCGTGTTTGCTGGTACCAGAATCAAACCAGCTTATGGCCACCAAATGATGCGTGACACCATATGATGATGGATGGTATCCGCATGTCTGGTTTTGTGTAGTGTGCAGATGTGTTCAGTCAAACAATGTTCATACAAAATAACAGGGCAATCCACATAGGACGTCAGTAAACTCACGACGTATAAAGTCAATGATGCTTGTAACAGCTAGACGTTTTTCTGTATCATTTATTGTGGACGCCACAGTGACAAAATGTATACGCGAATATGTAGGTACATCAGACAGTCATTATCACAGCAACAATGTCAGTATAGCAATGGACGGTAGACAGCATCATAACAAAGGTGATTCACAGACATGTCAATACATTATAAGGCTGTAATGTAGTCGGGAAAATTCTCCATCCCTTTCTATCTTAGCCAGAAGGTAACCAGATGTATGAGATCAGTTCACTCTCCTTAATCTGACTTCAGCAAGACAGACACGTCTGCCGAAGTATAAATAATGTCCTCAAAAATATCCTCTAGTTAACAAAGGTTTTCCAAGCCTAGTTCATTTAACAAAGTAGCAAGTAATGGTCCTGGGACATGCATCAACCGATGCAGTACAATACAGCGACATGTGAGCTGGGAAAACATCTCGTGACGACGACTTTCGAAGACAGGCTATGAATCGAAATCGCTCACGACCAAAAATCGATAGAGTTAATGGAAAGTCAATTTACCTTGCCTTCAGGAAATACACAGAAATATTATGCCTCCCGGCATGTGCAAATACACTAGAGGTATTATCTCGAATAAACGAAATATCCATAAGAGAACTTTCACATTCCTGACAGAACAAAAAATAGCGGAGATCCTCTTTCAGCGAGGCATCTTTCTCGCCATTCAAATCGCTCACTCCACTGGTGGGCGGAAATCGATCGACCAAGAAGCAAGACCAGTCATGCGCAGTCCAGCGCAAAATGACCACAGCTCAAAACTTAACTGCATTCAATACCAACGCGAGAAGACAAATGCTTACCGAGAAAAGTGACTATAAATTTCAAGCAGTTGTTGCCCTTGCGTTATAAAATAGATATTGTAATAAAACGATGTTGCGAGAATTTCTCACGCAACAACAACCATTCGAGGGAGATAAGAAGAAATTCAGGAGATGGTTGGCCGACATAGACAAATTTGCGGCAATAGCAGAAACAACAAATGATGAAGAGAAAAAGAAAATCGCTCTGTTAGGTTCTGATTCGTACGTGACTGATTTTTTAAGAAGGAGGTCCCAGCAGTACCCCACAGAAACCTACGAGTCCCTAAAGAAAGAGCTCACCCAGAGATATGGGGAAATAATAGACAAAATGCATGCTTGGTCAGTCCTTAGAAGCATGAAACAGGAAAGAGATGAATCGGTACAACTTTTTGGAGATCGATTCCTCAATATGGCAGAAGAGGCATTTTGCGGAGAAATCCCTACCACACCTGATGTAGAAATACAGTTAGTGGGGATATTTGCCGATGGCCTTAGAGCGGAAAATATCAGAAGGCATCTTATTAGAAAAGACACCAAGACTATTGCTGAAACAATCCAAGCAGCAATACAGGAGGAAAATCTTCACCGAAGGTTCCAACAAAGAGCAGGTAGGGAACCCCGACCAGAATATAGGGACTATGATGAGCATGAGCCTATGGAAGTTGACCATACCAGGAGGCAATGGACTTGCCCACGAATACGTGATGATAGACCCCGCAATTATAGACCCCCCACACAGAGGCAAAACGACGTCAATAATGTCAATACAAACGGATGCTTTACATGCGGTAGGCTCGGACATGGTTACAAGTCCTGTAGAGCAAATTACAATCATGCACCACCCAGAAGAGGAGGTTACCAACCACAACAACCCGCACCACCCCCACGTGATTACACCAGAAATCAGTATATCAGAGGCGCACCTCAACCCCTCATGCGTCAGGGAAACGGCCGCGCCACTCACTAAACAGGACCGTTAGTGAGGGCAACAATCACAGAAACTGGTCCAAAACAAAAGAAACAACACAGAACAGAAATTGTCAAGTGGGCCCATCCAGTAAAATACAATATGAAGAAATGTTGCATGATGGAACTAAAATACATCCGGACCCCAGTTCCTGCATCATGTCTATACAGGGCCAACAATATAGGGCACTGGTAGATACAGGAGCATCCATCAGCCTTATTAGGTTCCAGCTGTTCAAGAGGATCCAACACTTAGTACGATTTCAACCGTCCAAAACACACCTAGCTTCAGTCACGGGACAAAGACTAAATTCAGTTGGGACAGCATGGCTAAAATTTTCCTTAGGCGAAACAAATTTTGAACACCCATTTGTCATTACTAAAGGAATGTCTAGAAATCTTATCCTAGGGAGAGATTTTTTTAACAAACACAAAGTTCGAATATACTATGACCTCCACAAAATCAAAGTCAACAATACGTACATAGATCTCCAGGACGATATCCACATAGCGCACTTGGTAAGGATTACAGCTCCCATAACGGTGGCTCCAAACTCCCTGGTCATAGCAAAAGGCAGAGTAAAAAAAATTCTGAGTACATAACACCAGGGCAATCAATTCAAGTACAGCCCCTAGCAGAAGAAAGCATTATTGATGACCCATTGTTGCAAATTACAGAGGGAATCGCTGAAGTCTCGAAGTCCAGAGATTTCCCCATCATGATATTGAATATGTCAGGAAAAACTACCACTATAAAAAGAGGCACAGTTGTAGCGCAAGTGGATACGTCAACAATAAGACAAACCAAAACCAATAGAGACCATCCACAAATTGTCTCAACCACTCCCACTGGACATAATGCACGAAATCGCAGTACAAATAACCATAGTACACGGAAAGTAAACAGTTTTAAGGCAGAAAAGGCAGTAACATCAGTCACAGTCATGTTACACCACAGCATACCCTACCCAGATGGCAGAAACGAACCAGTCCATACATAAGAAGAGAAAGGCCACAGTATGAAAATGACTATAATTACTCATTCTTGCGCCCCAGCACACCAAGAGAAAAGATGAAGTGCTGTATATCACAGAGTAACAGAGAAACAGAAATTGTCTTGCCAGGAGGATATCCAAAGCGACAAGACAGTGATACATGCCCCATGGAGTATCAATATAACTCAAAAACAGGTGGATATGATAAAGTCCCAAAACCAATTGAAATTTCCGAAGAAAAGGAAGAATTCTTATATGACTATACCACAGGAGGATACTATAGCAGCAAAGTTGGAAACAGAAAGAATGAAAAATTTTCGCCCAGGGAAAGAAGACAGCCCTATAGCACAAACAGAAGAAATACAGTAACGTACGCGGATAAGCGCAGTTACGACAGAAATAATCAGAAAAAATGGCACAACAACGACTACCCCAGAAATATAATAAGAAATGAATATACAGTAAATGCAGTGACAAATGGAAATGCACACAGTACATGGCAGAGGAGACAGTACCAAGCACAGCCCAATGAACGGCAAAGAACTACGCAAAAGAAAGCCACATACCAGGAGCAGAGATTTTCACAAGATGCAAGAAAAATGTCCCAAAATTATGGGAATGAAACGGAGGCATCAAGACAGACCAGAGATATCATAGCAGATCATAAATACAGAGAGAGAATAGCTCAGTTACTTGCAACCCTGAATGCCACAGAAGATAATAAGCAACGTTTGAAAACGTTTGTAGAAAAGCACCAAGATGTATTCGCACTCAATGACATGGAATTAGGCAGAACTAACACTGTCACAATGGACATTCAAACAACCACAGAGGAGCCAATACATATGAAACCCTATCATACGCCCTTGAAAAATAGAGAACTCGTGGAAAGGTCTATAAATGAAATGCTACAGGCAGGAATCATCGAAAGATCCCGTTCCCAATGGTCCTCACCCATAGTGATCGTAACAAAGAAAGACGGCTCCAGTCGCTTTTGCTGCGACTACCGTGCCCTTAACAAAATCACAAAAGTCATTTCCTACCCCCTCCCCCAGGATAGACGATCTACTTGCGACGTTAGGAAAGTCTACATACTTTACCACACTTGATGCAAGGTCAGGCTTTTGGTGCATCCCCATGACACCTGAGGCAAAACAGAAATCCACATTCTGTTCACATATGGGAAGTTTTTTTTGGAATGTTATGCCATTTGGTCTAAAAGGATCTCCAGCAACATATATGTCACTCATGGATGAAGTGTTAAAGGGTCTACATCCATTTGCCCTGGCATACATAGACGATATCCTGATACATACCGCAGGCACGATGGAAGACCACCTCCGCAAGGTTGAAACAGTGTTTGATAGACTCAGGCATCACCAAATAAAGTTAAAACTGTCGAAGTGTGAGTTTCTAAAGACAGAAACAAAATATTTAGGCTTTGTCATCAATAGACATGGCGTCAGACCTGATAAAGATAAAGTCAAAGCCATAAGAGAAATGCCTAGCCCCAAGACGGTGAGACAAACACGCTCATTTATTGGTACAATAGGGTACTATAGACGCCACATCATCAATTTCTCCAGAGCAGCAGAGCCTTTGATAGCCCTTACCCGCAAGTATGCACGCTTCAAATGGACAGAAGACTGCCAGAGATCCTTTGAGTATCTAAAAAATGCCCTAACCACCATCCCACTGCTTGGACATCCAGATATTTCTCAGCCCATGATACTATACGCGCCGATGCCTCAGATAACGCAATTGGTGCTTGTTTGGTCCAACCTGTACTAGAAGATGAAACACCCATCCTACCAAACATTCCAAATGAGAAACCCATTGCATTCCTATCCCACGCATTGTCAAAGTCACAA
Source organism: Oreohelix idahoensis (assembly GCA_024509875.1). Taxonomy (NCBI): domain Eukaryota; kingdom Metazoa; phylum Mollusca; class Gastropoda; order Stylommatophora; family Oreohelicidae; genus Oreohelix; species Oreohelix idahoensis. Next base: position 374,634 of record JAMPIV010016920.1, read on the forward strand.
AAACAGTGGACCACCACTGAGAAAGAAGCATATGCTATTCACTATGCAGTACAAAAGTTTGACTTTTACGTCAGAGGAACTAAACTCATTATAAGAACTGATCATCAACCTTTGGTTAACTGGCTCACCAAAAAACACAAGAACAGCCAAAGAAGTTACAGACATGGGCAATGAATTTACAGTCCTACGACACCACTATCGAACATATCCCAGGCGAAATGAACACCTGTGCAGACCTCTTATCCAGGATTAAATATGATGATGAAACTGAAGTGAAAACAAATAGAGTCAAAAATGATGGCACATCCTCAGAGATTGACGATAATGCTAAAGAAATTAATGAAATTACTTCATCAAGTCGAAGAAGTACCTCAGATTCCGCCACTCAAGTAGAAGAAGAAAGCCAAGAGATGTTTGACATGAGAGTAGAACAAGCGAAAGATGCAGAAATTGTCAAGCTGCTCACATACGTGAAAGAAAACCCAACAAAAAGTAAAGATTTTAAGTACACCCAACGGATGGAATTCTATACTATATTGATCAGAAACAAGAAGGGACACTAAGAAAAGTCATTCCAGCACATCTAGTCCCAGAAGTATTGCTACAGTTTCATGATAACAACGGGCACATGGGAAGAGACAAAACAATTGATGTCATAAAGAAAAGGTATTATTGGCAAACTTTCTACAAGGACATTACAGAATATGTAGCCACCTGTAGAACATGTAAATTGAGAAACATGAAGCCACATTTAATTCCCCTTCAAGAAATGCAACCTTCCCATTACCCCATGCAAACAGTGAGCATTGACTTATCAGGTCCTTACCCACTCACCCAATCAGGCAACAAATACCTCCTGCACATAGTTGACCAATACTCTGTTTGGCCAGAAAGTTACCCACTCAGTGATGCCACATCGCAGTCCATCACGCAAATTTTTTTACAAGAATTCATTCCCAGGCATGGCTGTCCAAAACGAATCATTTCAGACAACGGTAAACAGTTTATAGGTAACCCATTTAAAGCCACCTTACACCAGCTGAATATTGAGCATACTACAACCACTTATTATTGCCCAAATGCAAATGGCAGAAATGAACGCATGCACGCCACCCTACATGATATTATTAGCAAATATATCAAGGGGAACCACCAATACTGGGACCTATACATTAACCAAGCTCTTGAAGCCATCCGAGTAAACGTGAACGATACCACAGGAATGTCACCCTTTCTCATGCTATACGGAAGAGAACCAAACTTTCCGTTAGACAACCTACTTCGCCCACAAAGAAAATACATGGGAGAAGACCCCATCGAAATAATCCTTCAAGAAAAGTATAAAGCTCACCAGATTGCACAACGAAATACGCAGAAGGCATTTCACAAGAAACAGAAACAACATGATAAATCAGCCAAGCTACCAACATACAAAATAGGAGACAGAGTATACTACAAGAAACATGTACGCAGTTCAAAATTCGATGACCGATGGTTAGATGGCTACAAAATCATGAAACAAACTACGCCTGTAAACTTCATTATTTGGAATGAAGAGAAACAACACCAAACAAAAGCTCACGTAAAACAAATAAAAATTGATAATCACCGGCCCATTCCGCCTCTGACGACAAATACAAGACCAGTCAGAAAAGCCACCCTAAATTATAATCCATCCAGCACAGATTCGTCTGACATATCAGAGTCAGAGACGACAGACTCTGAATTTTACCAAGACGACCACATACCCAGACCACCCACAGATGAAATACATCGAGCAAGACAACAACGAGACTCGTCCGAAAGCGAAGAAGATATCCCACCACTTGAATTGCGTAATCGACTCCAGGACAGAGACCTGCGCATTAGAAATGAAGAAATAATGCCTCAGACGTCACACGATGACAACAACCAAGCACCTTATATCCACACTCAAACTTACTCCCGCAGTGATAAATCGTCAGCTGATACCTATCACACCCCCAGTTCAGGCAGTTCTAGTTTTAACACTAGTGAAAACCAAACACTGCTATACCACAAGAACAAGATTGCTCGTTCAAAACAATCAGATCCTGAAGAAACTATACCCAAGCAGATTGTTGAACCATATACCAGCGATCTTTATGGAGACGAAACAGAACAAGACAGCATAGATTTGTCAGACCCCAACGAACATAATGACAGAAAAATGGTAGAATTATACCAACAAGAAACAGACATTGATACAGCTAGTTCCATTGAAACCAGTGATGCGGATAGTACATTATTTGTACCAGTCAGCTCCAGCGTCAAACGCGCCTATAAAACAGAATCTGATGACTCAATCCCTAGCAACAAAATTCCGCGTATACAGCACAACTATATCAGACGAAAGATTCTGAAGAAACGCAATCATGTTCCAAAACCAAGCCGAGAAGTGTTAGCCTCATCTCAACTAGTCAAAAACAACAGTGTGCAAATTACTGTGCCCATTGTAACCGGTGCTAACGTTCAGCACAACCAGGTCAGAAGAAAAATCAAGGCGAAACATATACCTGCCTCAAAACCAACAGATGTTCCAGCCATACAAACCCCTACCACAGTGAAACCATCACCGCAATCAAAAGATGTTAAGCCATCACCGCATTCGTCAATGTCCTCAGTGTCCCAACAATCAGCAAATGCAGTGTCGTCGCCTATCACACCCGTCACCACTGCTACTCAGTATGATGCTCGCCTAAGCAGTCGGGACATTGCAAGGTTAGAGATGGCAGAGAAACTGAAGGAACTACTAAAACTTTGCTGAGACACGCCCCTCAAGTCTTCAATGTACATGCCATCCCATGTACCGTCACCGCGAATGTGCACTTAATTTTTAACAATGTACTAACTCTCCCCATGTACTCTATTTTCAGTCTTGGACAGTTCAAATGACTTGCTTACAGACTAAGATGTCAAAGCCTCACTGAGAAAGTTATTTTTTCCAGCCTTAGAATAATGATGCCCAGAAAGAAATCAAGACCAGCCCACGGAGGATTCTAGTTAGACATTTTATTTGGATTATTGAAATAAAGATGACACAGATGATACAATGTTCTTTGTTTACAGACACCCTTATTAGTCAGACAGTTTTTGATATTCAGAATGTTACACAACTTTACCTATAACACATGTGTCATACTATTCTGTTGTAACATTGATCTCTACTTTTGAAACGAATCATATTCCATGTTTCATTCACCAGACTTCTTGTCCTTGCAGATCCAGAGTCCTGTATTTTCATGCAGACACTGTACACCAGTAGTTTTGTTTTCTTACCCCATACTAATATTTCTTTGATCTATATTATGCTAAACTCCTTTATATCTATCACCTTGATCAATCATACTGTTCATACTATGACATCTCTTAACAGCACATAATTCATACCCAAAACTAGTATTGTAGGTTATGCTATTTTTCTCCACAGGATTATTTCAAATGTACATTATTATTTTAGACCCAGATGTATATTAGTACTGTCAAAAATTTTACTGCCTATCACAAATACCCCAATGACATTTGCGCATGCTGAATTTCTGCAAATGAAGAATCCCTTGAGAGCATTAGTATATGCTAACCCCAGATTGAACAAATTGCACCTATTTGTTGATGATGCCTTTGCCCATGTTAAAGAAATAGCATTTGCACATGCTGACCTAGCAAATGAAATACCCCATTACCGCATGATAACCACTAATGACACATGAGATGAAGAAGCAACAGGTTATGTATGATGAAGATGACATTTTATATTAAGGTGAAACTTTATGTTGTCACAGCTGAGATTTTGTTGAAATGTTGATGCACAAAATCCCCCACATTAACATTGGAGGAGGAATAATCTTAGTCTTTCGTGGTTACGAGATAAGACAAGGATATAATAGAATATTTGATGAATACCATGGAACAAATCAGAGCAGATGATTGTTGCACATATGAGGACCATATTTGAAGTCATTATTGAAGGATTATCAGTAGACAAGAGACATAAATGAATTATGATAATCCCATGGAACCACAGGTACTAAGGACACAAAATGGAGATTAAATAATGGAGAAAAAAAAATAATGACTGAATAATTGCTACACCCAGAGGTAAAGGAAATAGAGATACATCCGCATTTTTGGAGAAGATATCTTTTTTTTTTTTGATTTTTGCTCATTGCCTTTGTAATATGAACATTGTTGTATAACAAATGACTATTCCTTATCACGAATTACAGAATGTTGTAAGATAGTTAGAATAAATTGACAATGTACTATACTCATAACATACCCAGAATTACAGGAGAGAAAATAAATAAATGGTTGATGAAATTGGACATACTGAGATTTGCTCACCCCGAGGATATTGGATAAGAAAATAACGTTATCCCAAGGACAGACATGTCACAGATATAGTACATGGACAATTAATAAGGATATATTTCCAGTACAGAATAAGAGGAATAGGAAGGATCCACATTTTAAAATATTGGAGCACCATGAGCGATGAATTGGACTTATAAAGGAAATGGAAATGGTACACTGTATGCAAGGATAACCAGAAATAATATGGTTAAATTTTAGTCAGAGTGCAAGGAACTTTGTCTTATAAGAATATTGTAGATTCCTCACGATCAATTGAATATTTTTTCTTCCTTTCTATGTCACATTTTTTGAGTGATGACCCCAAAATTTTTTTTTCATCTCATATTGTCAAAAGTTCTTACATCTCAGTTAAATGTTTCCATAAATAATTGTTTGATGTGTTTTGCATAAATGTATTGCTAGATAAGGTACATAGGGAGTTACTAAGGATGAATTCTCAAGATAACAGGAGGACTAGAATAGATACAATGATATTGGTACACCATAAATGATACATTGGTGTTATGAAAAAAAAAAAAAAAAAAAAGGAGACAAATATAAATTGTATACAAGGATGCCTCGAGAGTGACAACATGGATACATATTGTCAAAAGTATAAGCAGTTGTCTTAAAAGAGAAAATAAAGTAATACGGAACCCAATGTAGAAAATTCATGATGATTTGGAAACTATATTTTTCTTTTCCCTTATATTTCATAAAATGATAGTAACACATTCGTCTGTTGGTTGCTGAATAATTTGATGTTTGAAAATTGATGTATGGTAAGTCAAAGAAGATCGTTGAAGAATAAATATATATATAAAATAATGTTTCTAGGGAAGAGTTCAAAAAAAAAAAAAAAAAAAATACTGTATTGACAGAAAAGAAGGAATGATTAGAAATAACTGACTAATGGACAGGATCACCACCAGACGTACGGATATTAGAGACAAACATCACATATTTTGAAGAAAAAAAAAAAAAAAAAAAAAAAAAAATGTAATATAGAACATTTTCTACAGTGACGGACTTAGAACGAGTTTATACACTTACCATTTCGAAAATGTCTATAACAAGGAAACATACAAATAAATAAATAAGGATAAGCCATGAGGTTTTAATGCTTTTATTGTGAAAAATGATTACTTATAAAAATGATGCTGGTTGTATTATCGTATGATAAATATGCATATTATGTTTAGAGATGTTTTCTACATGTAATAATGAGCAAGTGGCTCATTCACTAGAAAAAAAAAAAAAAAAGAGATTTTTTAGTCTTGCAGAATTATATATGGAGTAAATAACAGGAACAGAAAAGAGATAACACCCCCCACCATATCCAAGAGATATCCAACTATATTTTTGAATGAAATGTAATAGATTATGATAATCCAGCCAAGTTCTGCAAATAAGATAGTTTATTGTTCATTCCCCAGTGTTGCCACTCGTCACATTTTTTTAGTGATGACCTTATGAGTGTTTTGCAGATTTTGTTAGGCAGTGTTGCCAATTTGTAAATTTGGTGAAAAATATTATGATGTGATGAATAAGTTACACTTTTTGAAGTTGATGTCCACTACTAGTTTTTTTTTACATAGCAGACGACCTCATATAGACATAGGACCCCAGTATAGGAATTAAATTAAATTTTTTTGGAAATATTTTTGGACTTAGAAAAATTTTTGAACTTTAAATTTTTCTGAAAATTTGTTTGAACTTAGAAATTTTTGGGGATGGATTTTTGTTATTGATAGTACTCAAATGTCTCCCTACGGGATACATGTGCAGGGCCCCGGGATCTGTATGTAACCGCGTATACCGTAAGTTTTCAGATACAGGCTATATTAACATATAAAATAAATTTTTATAGAAACAGAAGATTAAAAAAGTCTTGGCGCAGATGTTTAATTAAACCAGGTTAGCTTCGAAAAGCCACGCATTATTTTAGGCTAAGCTTCGCTTCGTAACGCCAAGCATTGGTCACGTGATTTCCCACCAATGGTGAAGCTCAGTCCTTTTTTTGCTTCCCCCGGAATGAACGAGAGATGAAGCCATTTTTTTAGTCAGTATGAATTTAGAGCGGTGGAGACAAGACGTAATTCTCTTTGCTCAGTGATATTCTATAGAGGAGTTTGACTTCGCACAATTAAAGCAACTGTGTAATTTCGAAACGTAGAATAATTTGTTTGTGAATTCATGAAAACTGTAAGTAGTGCTAAGAATTGCATGCAATAACTGTTAGAGCCCGCAGTCATAACTGAAACGGAGCTACGCTCGAAAACTGGGTAAAGAATTGTAAACCCAGGCATATATCTGAACCTTTTACCAAGAATGAAGGTCCTTAAGCTGAGAGAAAGTCAAACTAAGGAATACTAATGAATAAGAGAAAGTTTGGCTCTTCATTGAAATGAAGAGATAAGAAAAACGTGAAATCTAGACCACATTAACAAATAAACGAAGGAACACTAGAAGGATAGAGGAGCCACGCCATGTTTTAGCAACTTGAAAAGATTACGAGATGCAATAAGGAATATTGCATCATTAAAATAATGCATTGACTTTTTATGCTTGTTTATTAAATGTCAACATGCTATTATGCAAATTTGGTGTGGTTACCATTTGACTTAACCCAGTTCTTGTTGGAAATTGAATAAACATTTGTTTCATTGAACACAAATGCTGTTGACGAATCATATGTTTGCAGTTAGCCATCATACCAATTATTAAAGGATCATGCCAAAGCTAATCGTTGCAGGTGCAACACAAATAATAACCATATGCTCTAAAAATAAAACATCATAGAGGATTGTCCCCGAACCTGGTAAATTCCTGTAAGTCTGTAGAGAGAAATCATCACCTCTAGCAGGCTAGCTAGTAATCAAAATCTAATACTCTCGAGTTAAACAGCAACCCCCACTACCCTGCCCGGCCACAAACCACTAGCTCAGAAGAGGAAACAAATGGTGATAAAGATGACATAAAGATGGAAGAACTGAAGGCAGAACTGGAGAAAATCAAGATGGGCAAAGCAGCAGGGCATGATGGTATAACACAAGAAATGGTTAAATACATGGGAGCATCAGGCGAACTATTACTATTAAGGGTCCTATAGGCAGCGTGGTGCAACAAGACCATACCAAAGGATTGGGAGATTGCCATCATAACACCAATTTTAAAAAAGGGTGACAATCGACAATGTGGAAAACATAGAGGCATATCACTCCTCAGTGTCCCTGGTAAAATCTATTATAGAATCCTAGAGCAGAGACTCCGACGCCTAGCCGAGCCACAATTGGATAAGGTCCAGTGCGGATTCCGAGCTAACCGAAGTACTCAAGACCTAATCTTCACACTCAGACAGCTGAATGAAAAGGCCCTTGAGTATAAGAGTGAGATGCATCTTTGTTTCATAGATCTGGAAAAGGCGTTTGACAGGGTCCCCTGGAGCAAACTTTGGGACTGTTTGGCAAAGAAGAACATTCCAGCACCTCTGATTCATGCTATACAGAGCTTCTACAAGTCTTGCAGAAATTATGTGAGGACAGCAAACCACAGTGTAAGACAAGGTGATATCCTGTCACCTTACCTTTTCATACTCTTCATGGACGATGTCATCAAGGCATGTAAGCATGTAAGGAGAGAACAAGAAAGTATTCAGCGGGGTACTGGAGGATGAGACAGGTCTGTATTTCAGAAGAACTTTGAATAATACTCAGCTTTATAGAGTTCTTACTTAAATAAACAAGTGCGTTGCAACTGTTATGCAAATTTTCTAAATCAGGATTCCTGATAAGGAAAGTTTAATTAATACTCAGTTATGTAGAGTTGTTACTACCAATTTCGTCTACACAGAAGCCTTCATTTAAATTATTTCTGCTAGAGGATTTGTGTATGTTCTAGAAGATTTGTGTATGTTCTGACATAATAATTGGTTAGCGATTCATTTGGATATGGAGAAAAGGCAAGCAGCTTTAGTTTTTTTTTTCAGTTACTATTCTGCTGGGGAATATCAGCTACATACCTACACGATCATTTTCACAGTTCATTATTAAGTTTATTTACTACTTAATAAGTTTACTAAGAAAACGAAGATGGCTGTATGCCGCTCCACCTATGTCCCAGTCTTGACATACGGATGCGAGTCATGGGCAATGACTACAACCCATAAAAGCCAGATCCAAACCTCAGAAATGAGGTATCTGAGGAAGGTGGTTGAAGTAACAAGAAGAGACATGGTACGCAACCAGACGATACGTCAAGGCCTTAAATCCTACCCCCTGCAGACCCAAGTAGAACAGTCCCAATTAAGATGGTTTGGCCATGTCTGCAGAATGGGAGAAGATCGGATACCACGACAAGCATGGGAAACAAAGAGCCAAGGATCCAGACCCCGAGGACGACCCAGAGTCCGCTGGGAGGACAACATTAGACAATCTTTGAAGGATCGAGGACTAGAATGGAACCAGGCCAGGAGGAAGACAGCCGATAGGATAGTCTGGCGCTCTCTCTTCCAAACCTCTACACCTCACGGTAGAAAAGGAACGACTAAGTAAGTAAGTAAGTAAGTAAGTTTACTACTTAATTATTTTCAGCTTTCCTGTCATTTCTTTGTTACGTTTTTGTCTTTAATTATATCGTAGGCAAGGTTTGTGTGCCTGTTTTAAAAACATTTAGGTTTTTTTTTATTTTGGGATCATTTTTAGGCATTATAATTGTGATAAGAGGTTTAGATGTTTGTCGTAATTTTTTTATCTGAGAGAGTTCTGATGGATATTGGTCCTTTTAGAGTGTAGAATGAAAGTGAAGGCTCTGTGAGAATAAGGATTTAGGAAAGTGAGGTAGTAGATTCACAAGGGCTGGGGAAGAGTAAGGACAGTCTCTTATTACGACAATATTTGTCTCTCAAAGCTATTCCTACCACTCTTCTGAACAAACAGTTGTTTGTCAGTTCCAGTCGCTCCTGCGCACACACCGATTTGGTGATTCTGACGCACAACGTACATGAATACACACTACGATAACAAAATATGGGAAATGTTTGGGTTTTGGGCCAGCCGACACCAAATGCTAATAAAGTTTTTAATACTTTTATTATCATAAAATCAAGTCACAAGTAATATCAATTTACAGTC
>JAMPIV010016921.1:0-17500 GCA_024509875.1 Oreohelix idahoensis
GGGATTCTTTAAAGAAGTGTTACTTTAGAAGTGTAAGTGCTGTACTTTAGAAGTGTAAGTGCTGATCTTTGCAGTATGAGTGAGGCCTAGAGTACAATACAACCAAAGTAATCCTTCATGCTTAGAGGGATCTCGTTACATGCTAATTGAGATATATTGGGAATATGATGTCAGGCCCATATTTTCTTGACAATCGGCACACTAGGGTTGAAGTGGTCAACTTCACGCTGGCCGCCTTTAACCTTCCCAAAAGTTGCTCTGGTAATGAGGCTGGGTCGACCTCGGAGCCGTTTGCAGCCTAAACAAATCTCACCTTAACTGGGGATCGAACCATGGACCACTTAGCTCGAAGCCAGTGCACTAACCGCTGCCGGACTGCGGCTCTCTTCATGCTTAGAGCTTTAGCAATAATATGACGTTAGATGTGTTTTGTAGTTCACTGGAGTGTCTTTTAATCATTTTGTTAAGCTATTGAGGCAGCCACGAAAATTATACCACGATAGCCTACTGAGGAATGAGTGGGATGTTGAAATGTAACAGGAGAAAGGGGATAATGACGACAAAGGAATTCACAACAGTTGTGCTTGCAGCAAGAAATCTCTGGCTGTAGATGCTGAATTCAGTGTAAGCTTGCAAAAATGTGTGCCAAATAAGCAACTATCATAATGTGCCTCATATTTGTCACCATAGAAAATGACGACTGGACTGAAATCGTAGGTCATAAGTTGCAGCAAGTCGCTTTCAAGCAGTCCTTTACCAGAAATGTGGAGTTTTAACTCCATTTACAGACTATTCAATAGATTCAAATACCTAGATGTGCTAGTAAGATGAGATGGAAGATGTATCTAAGAGGTGAATGAAATATTTTGTGCAACACTATGAGAAAGTGTTCTTCATTGTGATATAGTGCCAATATTCTGACATACGGAAGTAAATCATGAACAGTTGGTTAACAGGCAGGGAAGTCTCTGCAAGCCACAAAGATGCAGTTTTACAGAAGAATGGTAAGTATAGCATGGACAGCTAAAAAAGTAATGAGGATTTCCTGAAAGATGCCAGAACACAAAGGAAACTTATTTCTTATATTAGAAGGAAGCAGTCAACTTTCTTTGTCATGTCATTATAAGAAGAACGCTGGAGTATATTGTAACAACAGAATGATTGAAGGAAAAATAGTTTAAAGCTGAAATATATTGTGACAGCAGAATGATTGAAGGAAAAATAGTTTAAAGCTGAAATATATTGTGACAACAGAATGATTGAAGGAAAAATAGTTTCAAGCTCAAAGATATTGTGAGTATGTATTGTGTACACCTGGCGGCGGAAGTCGCTTTCTGTTCAACCACGCGCTCTTTAACAGACAGCGAATTTCGGTTCTTGCCTTCAGGAAGTACCCAGTTTTTATTTTATTATTTTATTAAGTTTTTTATGTGTCCTATCTAGACTTCATTTTCTTTCCTTTCCTGACGAAGGCCTTGTGGCCGTAACGTAGACTATTTTCTTTGTCTTTTGTCCTCGTAAGACGAATCACCTTTTTTCGATTTTTTTTCAAACCCACCCAAGATATTGTGACAACAGAAAGATTGAAGGGAAAAAAGAGTTAAAAGCAGGAAGATATTGTGACAGCAGAATGATTGGAGGAAAAAAGAGTTAAAAGCTGGAAGATATTGTGACAACAGAATTATTGAAGGAAAAAGAGTTAAAAGCTGGAATATATTGTGACAACAGAATGATTGAAGGAAAAAGAGTTAAAAGCTGGAAGATATTGTGACAACTGAATGATTGAAGGAAAAAAGAGTTAAAAGCTGGAAGATATTGTGACAACAGAATTATTGAAGGAAAAAGAGTTAAAAGCTGGAATATATTGTGACAACAGAATGATTGAAGGAAAAAGAGTTAAAAGCTAGAAGATATTGTGACAACTGAATGATTGAAGAAAAAAAGAGTTAAAAGCTGGAAGATATTGTGACAACAGAATTATTGAAGGAAAAAGAGTTAAAAGCTGGAATATATTGTGACAACAGAATGATTGAAGGACAAAGAGTTAAAAACTGGAAGATATTGTGACAACTGAATGATCGAAGGAAAAAGAGTTAAAAGCTGGAATATATTGTGACAACAGAATGATTGGAGGAAAAGAGTTAAAAGCTTGAAGATATTGTGACAACAGAATGATTGAAGGAAAAAGAGTTAAAAGCTAGAAGATATTGTGACAACAGTAAGATTGTAGCAAAAAGAGACAGAGGATGACAGAGAGAGAAGATACTGAACAGTTTGACATCATGGCATGGAAATTGAGTAAGTCAACAGCAAATTGATATACACAGTGTCGGAAGTTGTGGAGAGACAAGATTACCTATGTCATCAGGCATGGTACTTGCTGATGATGACAGACCTTATTGCTTAAGTACTAATATTACAGTCACTGTAACCGAAACAGTACAGATTGTCTTTTTATTTGACAGAATTCACTGCTGAAAAATGTAGCACATGAAACCAAGAATATATGGGAGAGTAACAAAGTCATAAGGCATTTATAATTCCTGTGCTGTCACGATTTAGATTGTCACCATGGTAATGCCAAAAATAGAGTAATACTGAATAAACAAGTTATGTTAACTTTGAATCATGGAAAAGAATGAATTTTTCCACACTCGTATTTGATGTTAATTTCTGACATACGCAAACAAAAGGTGGCCACAGGAACCATCACAGAGTAAGTTTACTGTTTTATGGAAACTAGATATTTAACACTTTTTTCTTTTTTTTTTTAAACAACACACGAAATCTCAGGTTAATATATCTAACCTGAGACCGATTTTACGTGAGTATCCCATTTTCCCTGTATGCTGACAGGTGTCCTCTCGCCATTCAGGCAGATACTCGCCGTCTTCGGAGAGTACCAATTAGAGCTGGGCCGGCTCAGGAGCCGTTCAGGTTATTCCAGTCCCTGGTCGACGACACTACTTCAAATGTCCTCGCCAGGGCTCGAATTAATCCAGTCCAAATCCCATTCGACGACACTCCATCAAATGTCCTCACCCGGTCTTGAACCTGGATCACCTGATCGCCAGCGCAGTGTGGTAACCATTACACCAGCACGGCTCCCGATATTTCCATTGTTAGTGCCTATGAGAGTGTGCTTAATGACTGAAGGAAAAAGAGATACGAAGGTGGTAAAGAGAGACAATACTGGACAGACTAATATTGTGGCATGGAAAGAATTCAACAACAGAATTGATAAACAGTACAGGGGACAGGAATTTCTGGAAAGACATAATCACCGACTGTCAGCAAATGCTTGATATGCACTTTTAATTACACAAGGAAAAAAGATAAAGAAAAGCAAAGACAGAATGTATTTGACACAGTTTAACATCATGGCATGGAATGAAGCCAACAGCAGAATTAGTAACCAGCACCTGGGGACAAGAAGTTGTGGAGGGACATTATCACCTATGCCAACAGGCATAGTATGTGAAGAAGAGGGAGACGATATTTCCACAATCATAAGTAGTTAGCTATCAATTATCTACAATATTAACGTGTGAAATAGCATTATAGCTAGAAAGAAGCACTATATTATCAACACTTCCCCTCCCCCAAGTTCTGCACATCTTTTATCGTACATGGTCGATGTTTCCTCACTTCACACAGCAAGCATATTTCGTTATGCATTAACAAAACAAGCCAATTTCATTAATAATGAAAGCAAGTAAATTTTATCTGCAGTGATAAAATTGGTAACCGAGATAACGCTGAAAAAATTGAAATGCAGAATCAAAAATAGATTGTAAGTATCTGTTTTACATGGCACAGTCACTTAATTAACTTATTTGTTCACTCTGTATGTTTGTTTTCTTATGTGTATGTATATATATATATCTTCAAGTGTTATGCCAACTGGCATAAGCAATCATGTCTCTTCACTTCCTTTACCCAGAAGTGCTGTTTATCAGTTCACTTGTTGACCTTTTCCTTTCCCAATCTTTTCCCTTGCTGACCTTTTCTCTTGATGACCTTTTCCCTCGCCAACTTTTCCCCTTGCTGACCTTTTCCCTTGCCACGATGTTAAACGTGTCCAGATTCTTCTAGTTTTTGTCATCCTTCTTTTCCATCCCTTTTTCTCATCACAGTAAAATCCAGCATTCCTCTTCTCACAGGCAAGATGACTCTTGGTTTGTTAATATTGATTTTATTCAACTTCTCACAGCCAAGTTATCTGTGTTTTATTTATGTTGATTTTATTACTGTCATTCTTCATTTGACCACAGTTCACTCATTTGTATTTTGTTGTTGTTGTAGGAAACGGTAATTGTCTCAAAGTGCGAAAGTCGGTTTATGGACTATTGTATTTGACATTTATTTCACCCATTGTTTTGTTAACCTAGCATTCCAGCTTACATCTGTGAATGTAAAATATATTTTGTCTTATCTCAGTTGTATACTGTCTGCAAGACTGCCTAAGCAGAAAGCAGAAGTTTAGAAGCTTAAAAAGGACATCTCCTTTGCTCCAGGAAAAGCTGTTTCACTTTTGTCACACCTTTTATTCCAGTATCATACTTACCATATATACTCGAGTGTTAAGTCGAGAAATTTATTCCTGTTTCAGACCATAAAACACATACCCCTGACTTATAGTCGAGTTAAAAAAAAGATTCACTGAGTTAAAAAAAAGATTCACGAAACAGGTCAGTGTTGGTTCCCCTGCCCCCCCTTCCCGCCGCATACTGGTATCCTTCAGATATAAACTTGCTGCTTCATTAAATGTTTTAAACAAAATATCTCAAGTAATAAATTTTAAAAAGTTTGAATCAGTTTAATTAGGCTGTTAATCTGTGATATTTATTAAAATAAAAACATTCACTCGATACAGATACAAACAATGTAAATAAAAAATGTCCATCAAGTTTTCGTACTTCCTGTCTTGCGTACACCAGCACGCACAACTGGTAAATACACCTGCATTTAGTATAAAAAAATTTTTTTTTTAAAATTAGACCTGAAGGTGCTATTACAAAGAGTTTAAATAGATAGTGTACATCTTACGAGGCTGGCTTTAAGCTGAAAGTGGTAGAATTTTGAGAAAGCCATGGAAATTTCAGTGTAATGCAGGAATTCGGAATCGATGAAAAACTTGTTCCAGAGTTGCGCAAAATAAAAGAATCATTGCAAGAAATGTTGAACACGAAACTAACAAATAGAGGGAAGACTTCATGGTTTCCAGCTCTTGAAGAATAAATGACTGGGTCTTAACTCAGCTGCAAAATGATTGCATCATTACTCAAGGATCAATTCGAATTTGCGCCTTTCAGTTGAAAATGAGTGAAAAATATCACAGCATGCCAGAATTATCGACATTTCTTGCATCTACAGGCTGGTATAGCTGTTTTTTAACCAATTTTCATGGTCTGCTCGCCAACTACCAAAAATGTCACAAGAATTACCAGCAGCTTTGAAGAAAAAAATTCTAGCTTTTCATAAATTCATCATTGACCATCATATTTTTTACCTCGACTTATAATTGAGTTATTCATTTTTAAAACTTTTTAACTTCTAAAGTCTAAGGTCAACTTATAGTCCTGATTTCAGTTATAGATTGTCTGTTAGTGTTTTTGGTGAATAAATTGGGTGTAAAATGTGTAGTTGGTTATGTTCTGAATTGTATATTAAATGTTGCCTGAACACAGTTAGGATGTTATATGATTATGCATTACTGTTTGCTACTGAGCCTAGCTGGAATGTTGAAACATAATTTATACTAGGGATTGCATGATAATGTTTATTACTGAGCATAATTAGTTTATTAAATTGTGACAGCTTGTTATAGAATGTTTGTCAGCATTTCTTGTGAACATATTTAGTATGTTAAATCATTGTTTCTGTAATATTTTATTGTTTGTTATTGAGCATAATTAAAACACTAATCACAGATTTATATTAGTGTTTGTAATGTGATTAGTTGTAGTATTTGTTAGTAAGAGCTTTGGTCATATTCATCTTCTCAAAGTCCCCTGATAACCGCATGGGGGTTGTGATTGTTGTAGTTGAGCTAGGGCGGCTGAGCACGTGTTGCTATTTCACAGCCAATGCTGATCTGAAGAACCCTTGGCATTTTCTACATTGTAGGTCCAGGCTTTTCCTGTGGTTTTTCTGCCATTCCGAAACTTGTTGAGTTGGAGTCATGAGCTTCTGTTTCTTTCCTGGGCATTCTGTCCTTGACCTGGCATGTATTTAAATGATCTTTACCTCTGGTTTAATGCTGGGAAAGGGGGTGGGGGGTGTACATTGTGCATTTCCCGCCATCCTTGGGGGCTTTCCAAATATGTAGGGCTAAAATTCTGCACTCTGGCTCTGAGCTTTCCCAAGGAATTATTATGTCCTGCATAGAGTTACTTCCCATCTCCCTTCGCCTGCCATCTATTCATTGTGAGATCCTCCTTTACGCAGCTAGCCAGGTGAAAGCCGGAGTTAAATCTGCTGGGGCTCAAGTGATTCCCCTAATCCTGGCATGTAATGTTGGCTTCTCAACATGTTTCACCAGAGGATATCAAGAGGGTGGGCCACTCTTATATGGCTACTCAATCCCTGAAGCGTTGGCTAGGCAATTAGAAGGTTGCCTGTTTCCAGGATGCCCCACGGGAGGTGCTTCAGAGTCTTGGTTAGGTTTCTGACCCTGGAATTCACGTGAGGACACGTTGTGAATTCCTTAACAACCTTTGTGGGTGGAATTATGTTGTTTTGTCATGATGTCTGCTACAGGTCTTACTCTTTTGTTTGCTGTTGAGCATGATTAAATATTTCAGCCTGGATTCTGTTACACATACATCTTAGGGGCTAATGGAGCATAGAGGAAATATAATTTGATGTGAGCACTATTGATGCGTGATGCCATATGATGATGGATGGTATCCGCATGTCTGGTTTTGTGTGGTGTGCAGATGTGTTCAGTCAAAACAATGTTCATACAAAAATAACAGGGCAATCCACATAGGACGTCAGTAAACTCACGACGTATAAAGTCAATGATTCTTGTAACAGCCGTTGACGTTTTTCTTCATTATTTATTGTGGACGCCACAGTGACAAAATGGTTACGCGAATATGTAGGCACATCAAACAGTCATTATCACAGCAACATTCAATACAGCAATAGACGGTAGACAGCATTACAATGATGAGTCAGATGCATGTTATATTTCATAGTGCTGTAAATGTAGTCAGGTGGAAAACTCCATCCTTTTCTATAACAGCCAGGAGATAACCAGATGTATGAGATCAGTTCACTCTCCTTAGTTTGACTTCAGCAAGACAGACACGTCTGCCGAAGTATAAATAATATTATGCCTCCCGGCATGTGCAAATACACTAGAGGTATTATCTCGAATAAACGAAATATCCATAAGAGGACTCTCACATTCCTGACAGAACAAAAAAATAGCGGAGATCCCCTCTTCAACGAGGCATCTCTTTCGCCATTCCAAATCGCTCACTCCACTAGTGGTGGGCGGAAACCGATCGACCAAGAAGCAAGACAAGTCATGCGCAGTCCAGCGCAAAAAACCCACAGCTCAAAACTTAACTGCATTCGATACCAACGCGAGAAGACAAATGCTTACCGAGAAAAGTGACAATAAATTTCAAGCAGTTGTTGCCCTTGCGTTATAAAATAGATATTGAAATAAAACGATGTTGCGAGAATTTATCACGCAACAACTATCAACTGTTGAAAGATCAGCCACTCAGTGATAGCATTGACCAGTCACATGTCATTGCTTTGCGTCTTGATGAGAGATCTCCTTTAAAACAGTAGCCTCCTCTCCAACTACTGCACTACAAAGTCATCATCAATTTCAGATGCACTTTTTCCTGTCTGAGGTTTATGCTTATATATGTCTTTTTATTTTTTTCAGCATGCTACATGAATAATCATTATTCATATCCTTCAAAATTTGGTGAGGACTGAGCACTTGAGGTTTGCCCAGAGTGCAGTGATGTCGATTTTGAACCACAGTAACATTAAATTCAATTTTATTTTTTAACACTTCTTAATATTTACTTACATTTCTTTTGTAAAAATCATATTTTAGAGGAGTGAAATAGCATATTTCTGTGGCAAAATGTTCAGCTTCCTATATCTTGAAATGAATTACCAAAAAGGTTAAGGATCCCATTACACACCAATTGAGGCATATTGGGAATATGGTATTAGGCCCATATTGTCTTGACCATCGGCACACTAGGGGTGATGTGGTCAGCATCACGCCGGCCACCTTAACCTTCCCAGAAATTGCTCTGGTACCCAATTCATGAGGCTAGGACGACCCCGGAGCTGCTTGCGATCTGAAAAAATCCCCTCTCAACTGGGGATTGAACCAATACCACTGAGCTGGGAAACCAGTGCACTAACCACTGAGCAGCCGTAGCACCATAATTACCAGAAAACAGTGTATTAATGGGTTCAACTTATGATATTTTCAACTTTCTCTAAAACGTGTCTAAAATATTTTAGCTGCCTAATTTGGACCTCCTTCATTAATTCTCTTGTTATTCATAGATTTTCTAGTACCTCTTTATTTGTTTTATTCTCTTTCCATGAAACGTGCCCCATTCTTTTAAATATCCACATCTCAAAGGCCTCAATTCTTTCCTCTAATTGCTTGTTCATTGTCCATGTTTCTACACCTTACAATAATGTAGAATATATC
Source organism: Oreohelix idahoensis (assembly GCA_024509875.1). Lineage (NCBI taxonomy): Eukaryota > Metazoa > Mollusca > Gastropoda > Stylommatophora > Oreohelicidae > Oreohelix > Oreohelix idahoensis. The sequence continues at coordinate 8,708 of JAMPIV010016921.1, forward strand.
TGGCATTTGATGATTCTCAATTTGAATTTGTGAGTTAGTTGTTTAGATGTTAGTATCTGTCTCATGTTGTTAAATGTAGCTTTGGCCATTCCTATTCTCTTCTTGATTTCTGCTTTTCATCAGCCATCTTTTGTGCATTAGGAATTATTATTTCTTTAGTTTTTGCTGAGTGCAGTATAAGATATATAGTTTTAATTATGGGTTAAATTGTTATACACAAGATCAAGCATCTGATTGGCTAAGCATTTTTGTCTTATGGCACAGTTCCCAGAGTTCTAGGATCGAAGCCTGGTAGCATCACACTCCAGTCTTCTTTTTCTTCTTTTCTTTGGTCCTGATTGACAAAGCAACCAGTGACCATCACATCTAGAAGCGTCTTGTAGGGCAGCAACAAACTTTCCACTTTGCTCGGTTGGCAGCCACCCATCGTGTGGTACCTCAGTTCTGGTTCAGAAATATCCACGCTCCAGTCTACCTAGCTGTAGAGTCTACCTGACTCTGCTTGTGGGTTAAGGAAGGCAGAGATAGTGAGGAAGAAAACTCCACTTCATAAGAAAACTTGACCTAGAATGGTGAAGTGTCTAATGCTTCATTCTTTTATGGCAGTATCTGCCTTTATCTTTTTTATTTCTGAACACAAAATTTGTAATTTCCCCAGTTTTATGTATTTATACACATGATATTGTAGTTTGCACGGGGGGGACGTTATAGTAATACATAAGACTTGTAGCTCCCGGCACAGGGAGGTAGTGACGAAAAATAACAATACAGGACTTTTTCGAGGCCCTGTAATAAGAATGACTTTACTAACTTTAAACCCTCTAACGAGGATCTAATGGAGGACAAGTCTGGTGCCAGCCCACCAGTTTCGGGACCGCATTCCCATAGTCAGATATGACTGAAAGGTATAGACTAGAGTCCTGTATAGACAAGACATTACTAGACATACGAGTACATGTTTTTCTTGTGTTGTGTAGATTCTGATCTGGTAAATCTGCCACACTAAATTTTCTAAGATACTTTTGATGTGTCTCTCATTTGTAACTAGAATTAGGTTTAAGTCATGTAGAATATTGCTGACTGTTTTTAATATGCGTTTAAGATATCCAGGACATGCCATGAAGTTATTTCACAAGTGTTCCCAACCAAGCATTTAGAAGATATGGTATTAATATGTTATGTTTTAGCAGCTACCTGCGACACCCTGCTTTTTTCTTAAGTTTTCATTATGTTGGTCATAGGTTAAATTGTTAACATCATCAGTTATGTTTTATCATTCATGTGTTAAATTTATCCTGTTGATATGTCAGTTTGTATCAAAACTGATGTTTGCGTGTCACATTAATGTGTTTTTTTAGCAGCTAGCTATGACAGCCTGCTTTTCTACTACAAGCTTCCATTATGTAGAGCATAGGTTAAAATTGTGAACATTATAGGTTGTAATTATTACTCATACGTTAACTTGCACTAGTGATATGTCATTTTGTATCAGAACTAATGTTCACACGTGTAACATTAATGGGTCATTAGCAGCTAGCTGTGCTACCCTTTTTTTATACAAGCTTCCATTGTGTCAATTATAGGTTAAAATAAGGGACATCATAGTTCAGAATGTATTATTCATATGTTAAATTGTAAGCGTGATATATCAGTTTGTCTCAAAACAAATTAAATGTGTTACTACCACAGCAAGATGTTATGCCCTGCATGTGTACAATATTTCTGTATGTACTATAAAGGTTAAATTGTACACATCATATACTAAATTTAACCCTCTTAGATTAAATTGTACCTTTGTATGTTATATAGTAAATTACTTATGTACTGTAGTTATTGTTGTTGTTTAACTAGGGCTACTGAGCTTCTCACACTTTAGCAGCCAATACCAAGTTGAAGACACCTTGGTATAATGTATATTGTAGATGTAGGCTTTTCCTGTGGCTTTTCAGCGATTCAGAGAACATGTTGAGTTGAAGTCATGAGCTCCAGTTTCTCCAGTTTAACTTGCATTTAAAGGCTCGTCACATCTGGTCCCAAGCTAGGAGTAAGAAGTGCGTGGCATACTGTGCATTCCCCGCCATCCAAGGGGGCTCTCCAACTATGCAGACCTGAAATACTGTTCTCTGGTTCTGGGCTGTCCTAAGGGATTGTCACGTCCTGCACAGAGCCACTTCTCAGCTTCCCCTGCCTATCACTGGGTCCATAGTGAGATCCTTCTGCATGCAATCAACCAAGTCAAAGCCAAAGAATTACACCTTGGGGCTCAAGTGACTTCTCCAAGCTTAGTGTGGAATGCTGGGCTCTCAACAAGTTTCACCACAGGGGGAATCCTGGAAAGTGTGTGGATGACTTCAAGAGTCAATGAGGATTTAATTAGCCTCACAGACAGAGGTTCACTTCCACATACGCATATTGTAGCATTGTTCATAGATGGTGGTTATTTAAGGATGACTCCTGATATGCCTCCATGCATATGTACTGTAGTAAATTAAGTAGTAACATTAATATACTGTTAACATTGCAAGCTGCTCCACATTATATCCCTAAAAGTGTTCTGTGTGAAGATTATATGTTAAAGTGTACTGGAAGAGACCAGGTGGTATGTATTGTTCTAATTAAATTTTACTCTAGCCAAGTGTTTGCAAGTGATGCATTTCTTCTTCTTGGATCATTAGCCACAGACTGGCACAGCAGTCGCTAACCGTGATGTCTAGTGGCATCTTCAAGGGCAGCAACAGATTGTCTCCACTTTGCTTGGTGGCCATCCATATTGTGGTGCCCCAGCTCTGGTTTATGTTGTTCATCTCAGCCTCCACAGTTCGACGCCTACTTGTTTTTTTGGTGAGTCTTTCTTTCGCTTTCCGTCTGGGGTCCATAGTATAGTAGTTTTGGTGCCGGTGTCTGGGTCTCTTTTGAGGACATAGCCAACCCAAGTCCAATGCCCATTCATGGAGTGTATATTTTCTTGATTGAGTAAACAGTTCTTGGTTAAGGATGGCATTTGGCCCACAAATTTAGAGAATTTTTCCTTAGGCAGGCTGTGTGGAAAGAGTATATATTTTATTGATATAAATTATTTGTCTTGCTTTGTGTGGATTTTTGTTAACTTTGTTTTTAATATTTTACTGTTGTGACAAAATCTTCCTGTCTTTCACCACAGATGCATTAAAAAAAAAAAAAAAAAGTTCATGGCATGTCTTCTTTAGGTTTGCTTGCTCTAGTTGAGGTTGCTGCTGTCATTTGCTTGTACACATCTCAAGAGTGATTGAAGAAGACAGATCATACATAGTTCATTAGAAGTGAATTTTTTTTTCTTTTTAAATTTGTACATGTGAATATAAACCATTACAACCAAGATAAAAATTATAATTAAAGTGAAGTAGAGAAATTCTTCTTTTTCCTCCTTCCACTTTCCTCATCCTTTTGCTCAGCCTTTTCCTTCTCTTCATCTTATTAATCATCTTATTCCTTTTCATCTTCTTTCACCTATTCTTCTTTTCCAGTTCCTCTTATTTCTTCTTATTACCCTAAGATTCAAGAAGCAGATACTGTTTTTCACCTTTACTATCTGTCATTACGTCGCACCAGTACTGCTTTATTCTATCTCCATTTTTTTGGCCAAAATTGACCTGAGGTCGTATTTTGATATAAAATAGTTTAATCTATCATCCTACACAATATCTTACAGTTAAGAGTTTGGATGATCGTGAAAAATGTCATTTTAATGTGATATATCCTTCTTTTCAACTAGTAATACAAAAACTTTAAACGCGTTTTTCTCAAAACAAGCTGAAGTGTGAGATAGAATAAAGCAGTACTAGGGTGACGATTAGTTAAACACTTTTGTTTTAGTATTTAAAAAAAAAAAAAATTTTTTTTTTAGGTAGCTTTTGAGACCCAGTCCTGTATTGTACTTACATTTTCTTATGAAGCATTGTCTTATCCATAAGTGTTTTATTTTTTTCAACAAGGTGTGAAAAAAAACTATGTTAGCTTGCAACAAAAATATCACATGTATCTTGTTGTTACCAGTAGAAGTGATTGTTATTTAAGGCTATTTGATAAGTCTGTCTGAAAATTCTACTGCTGCACGTGGCCCTTGGAGATGACAGCTCCTCATAATACATTTTAAGTAACACCTGATGGTGCCTTTCAGAGAGCATGTCAAAGTATCATCATCTTCTTATTCGCTCCTTATGGAGCAAGGGGTCACAATTGCAGCTGACCCCTGTGCAGGAACCCGGTTTGAAAATACATGCTTATGCAGTGGTTTTTTTTCCGAAGCAATTTGTATTACAGACGTCCCCTGCTTTTCGACGGTCCGCTTTTCAACGATCCACTTTTCAACGATCCGCTCTTTCAACGCTTTTCAGTTATAACCAGAACCCATACATTCGACACGTGGTCTGCTCTTGCGACCTATTTCGTCATGTTTCCAAGCTTTTGCTCATTTTACTGTACAGTACTTTTGTATATTTAAAGGTAAGCTTTTGTTCATTTTACTGTGCTTTTGTATACAAATAGTGTGTTATTTAGCTTTCGCAAGTGATATATCGTGCGCTATTTATGTTTTTCGGCGGCCAAAATGCATTTGCAAGCTAAAAAAAAAGACTGGTTTCCGCTTTCCGATGATTTCCGCTTTTCGACAGTGTTCTGGTCCCTAACCTGTCGAATAAGAGGGGGACACCTGTATATGATTAGATCACCAACCTCATGCACAATCTCATGATAGCCACTTTGAGCTTGAGGGAACAGTAGGCGGCCACATCTTTCTTTGTCTCCTGAGAAACCTCCTTGGAACTTCCAGGGGCTTGTTAGCGTATGGTCCCCCTGTATAAGAGAGGCTGTGGTCTTTGTGACTGACTATATGTCCTTTCCTTCTGATTCACTTTTGCCAGTTCTTTTTGCTGAATATTTTTTATCCACCTGCTTTTTTTCACTCATTATGGGACATTGGATGAGCACTGTAGCTGGTCCACTGGCAGGCAGCTTACGTGAATGCAGATGCTCATGCAGGGACGGTTAGCTGAAGATACCTCGCTAAAGGCAGCTAATCTTAAAGTGTCTGTGTGGAAACGATCATCCTAGTTTGCTGCTTATGTCTTAGCTTCCATTCACTTGACATAACTTTGGGCCTGTCTTATTATTGCATTAAAAGTAAATGTTAGAGATCAAATAAAAACAATGGAAAAAGGTTGAGGATGTTGCCTGCCGTAGAGAAGCTCACTTGTAATGCTACCTAGTAATAGCATTTCAAGGGATTCCTTGTTCTGGATTTCCCAGGGTATGAGAAATAGAGTGAGGACAACACTTGGAAAAGGGAATTACGACGTGGACATGAATAAGATAAGGGCACACACTGAGGAAACCTGTTGATAGTATTACAAGGCAGTCCTTGTTCTGGAATCCTCAGGGTATGTGAGGTAGAGGGAGACCGAAGAACACTTGGAGAAGAGAATTGAAGACAGATATGAATGAGGAAGTCATGGAAAGACCTTGAGCTGGTGGCATGTGATAGGAAGATGTGACATAAGTTTCTTGAAGGCCTAAGTTACAGGGAAGCTGAATGTTGCTGATGATGATGATGATGAAGGAGATAAAGATGATGAAGAAAGACTTTGAACTAATGGCACGGGATAGGAAGGTTTGGTGTGTTATTGTTGAAGGCTGTGCTGCATTTTTTGGTCCTTGGCTGACTGACAAAGCAATCGGTGACCGTAACACCTGGGGCGTCTTGTAAGGCAACAGCAAACTTGCTCCACTTTGCTCAATCCTTCATGTGGTGTCCCAACTCTGGTTCTTGCTATGCATCTCTGTCTCCACTGTTCTTCTCCAGGTGGCTTTTGGCCAGCCTCTCTTTTGCTTTCCTTATGGAGTCCATAGCATGACAGTTCTGGTGATGGTGTCAGGGTCTTTTCTGAGGATGTGGCCAACCCAGGTCCAGCGTCTACCCTCTATGATGGTACACATGTCTTCTTGGTGGCTTTGAGCCAGCTATTTTTGGTTGGTGATGGTGTTCAGCCGGAAAATTCAAAGAATTTTCCTTAGGCAGGTTGTGTGGAAAGAGGACAGCTTGGACATTTTATTTTCTGTTACTCTCCAGCATTCTGCACCGTACAGAAATTACGCAGCTCTCATATATTTTAAATTTAGTGTTTGTACGTTACTGGGCAGACCTGTGCTCCATGGGCAGCTGAGATATAATGATGAATAAGAGAAGGTCACAAGCATCCTTCCGTGTTGAAGAAGGTTATCCTAGCCAGGAGTTTTGGTTTATAATCCTGTGATGGTAAACCTTATTTCACTTTGTTTGAGAAGGTTAGCTCAGGTATTATATGAGCATTCCAATTTTTTTTTTAAACCCTGCTGAAGAGTGTATTTATTGTCACCTTCAAATTTTAAGTTTTTGAAACTTCAGTTATCAGTTATTCATGATTTCAGTTGTCAGTTATTCTTGATTTCAGTTTTTTTTCTTTTATATTTTAATTTTCAGTTTTTCATGTTTTTCTTTTTCATTTTATTTGTGTTTCAGTGGTCAGCTCTTTAAGGTTTCCTTTTTCATTTCTTTTGTGTTTCAGTTTTTCTTCTCTTTAAGATTTTGGTTCTTAGAGATTTCAATTCTGTATGATAGTTCACAAATAGTAAATATTTACAGAAATTTGAAATATTGATATATGTTACTAATTTTTCTTGTCTGTATCCCAACCATCATTGCTATTTACTTTTGTTTTTCCATGTTTTGCTGTCTTCTATGTTTACTTTATATTTTTTTTTTTTAAATTAATAATAAAGTTTATTTTAATTCTTTTTAAGATTTCAGTTCTTTGTTATTGTTCACCAATAGTAACAATTAACAACAAATTTGAATTGTATATTGAGCATTTTTGTGAATATCCAAACCAATTTTCTTATTTGCTTTTTCAAAATGTTTTGATATTATAGAAAATTTTGATGTATTTGCTTTGTATAAAAATAAACTTAAAGTAACATTTTTGCCTAATTGAGACCAAATGCTAGAGTGCTGTAAAGTGCATTTATTTTATTTGAATTATCTTTTCTGTGGCTTGAATTTGTACTTTAAGATTTCACATTAACTTCATTTATCATTAACTGTTTTTCAGCCCGTCCCCGTTTTGTGGCTAAAAACAAACACAAATTGATTGGTAGACTTGTAACGCTTCATTGCTACTTTATTAATCAGATAGAAATTGTTTTGAGCGTGTTTATATTCATGTGTTGGTGTATATGTGTACGTATAACTTATATGCCAGATCTTGATCACTTCTCTTCAGTGGCGTTCACAGTTGTTGGAATTTTATATTTTGTTAACTCAACCGCTGTCGTGCAGTGGTTAGTGCACTGGCTTCCTAGCTCGGTGGTCCATGGTTCGATCCCCAGTTGAGATGGGATTTTTTAGACCGCAAACGGCTCCGGGGTCGACCCAGCCTAAAAAAATTGGGTACCAGAGCAACTCTGGGAAGGTTAAGGCGGCTGGCATGATGGTGACCACATCACACCTAGTGTGCTGATGGTCAAGAAAATATGGGCCTAACACCATATTCCCAATATGCCTCAATGGGTGTGTAATGGGATCCTTGACCTTTTACTTAACTCAACCACTACCAGGATGTGGATCTCATGACAGGTTGACCAAGACATATTCATCATCATCATTTTCTTGTTCACTCCCTATGAAGGTAGCCTGCACAAAGTATTGACATTCTCTTGCAGCGGAGGTTTCTGTGACTACTTGTTTTTCATGATGAGGTTTCCCGCCCCGTGCACAACCTCAGATAATCACCTGGTACGACATGCCTGAGAGTGTTCTTGTCCTGTTCTTTCTTTGCCTCTTCAGAGACACCCGGGAACAACACGTGCCCCAAGTCATACTGTCATAACGGTCATTTAGAGCCAGTTTGTTAGTTTTCTTGTTTTATATGATAATTTCACTGGTAAATGAAGCCAAGAAGGCTAACACATAATTTAGTTCTCTTCTTCTTCTTCTTCTTCTTCTTCTTCTTCTTCTTCTTCTTCTTCTTCTTCTTCTTCTTCTTCTTCTTCTTCTTCTTCTTCTTCTTCTTCTTCTTCTTCTACATTCTTCTTCTTCTTCTTCTTCTTCTTCTTCTTCTTCTTCTTCTTCTTCTTCTTCTTCTTCTTCTTCTTCTTCTTCTTCTTCTTCTTCTTCTTCTTCTTCTTCTTCTTCTATTTCTACTTCTTCTTCTTCTTCTTCTTCTTCTTCTTCTTCTTCTTCTTCTTCTTCTTCTTCTTCTTCTTCTTCTTCTTCTTCTTCTTCTTCTTCTTCCTTCTTCTTCCTTCCTTCTTCTTCCTTCCTTCTTCTTCCTTCCTCTCTTCCTCTTCTTCTTCTTCTTCTTCTTCTTCTTCTTCCTCTTCTTCTTCTTCTTCTTCTTCTTCTTCTTCTTCTTCTTCTTCTTCTTCTTCTTCTTCTTCTTCTTCTTCTTCTTCTTCTTCTTCTTCTTCTTCTTCTCTTCCTTCTTCTTCTTCCCTCATCTTCCCCTTCTTCTTCTTCTTCTTCTTCTTCTTCTTCTTCTTCTTCTTCTTCTTCTCCTTCTTCTTCTTCTTCTTTTTCTTCTTCTCTCTTCTTCTTCTTCTTCTTCTTCTTCTTCTTCTTCTTCTTCTTCTTCTTCTTCTTCTTCTTCTTCTTCTTCTTCTTCTTCTTTCTTCTTCTTTCTTCTTCTTCTTCTTCTTCTTCTTCTTCTTCTTCTTCTTCTTCTTCTTCTTCCTTCTTCTTCTTCTTCTTCTTCTTCTTCTTCTTCTTCTTCTTCTTCTTCTTCT